>JAGPOW010003316.1:184191600-184219235 GCA_030014935.1 Caiman crocodilus
CAGGTAGTTAAAGGCTGCTGCCAAATCCCCTCAGTTTTCTCTTCTGCAGACAATATAAACCTAGTTTCCTCAGCTGCTCCTTATAAGTCACATGCTCTAACCCTAAACCATTTTTTATTGCCCTCCACTGGACTCCAAATTGTCCACATACTTTCTATAGTGTGTGGAGGGGTAGGAGGGGCAGACAAAAGTGGATACAGTACTCCAGATATGACCTCATCAGTGCAGAATAGAGTGGAATAATCTTCCATTGATCTGCTGGCAATGCTTCAAATAATGCAGCCCAATATGCTTGTCAACAAGGGCACACTGCTAATTCATATCCATCTTATTGTCCACTGTAACCCCCAGCATAGGCAATGCGTAGGGAGGCCATGAGGGGGCACATGCTCCCTGCTAAGATTGGCTACCATCAAAGTCACTGTTAGTTTCTGCAGGCAGCTGCCGCTCGACACCTGCCCCTGCCCAACTTACTGCTAACATCACTGCCAGCATCTATGGGCAGTCCCCACTCACCACCCCCACCAACACTGCCATCAGTGTCTGCAGGTGGTCCTCACTCACTGCTCACCACTTGCCAGAAGAAAGCGGGCAAGAGTGCTCAAAAGCCCCCATGGCTTACCAAAAGGACCCATGAATGTCTTAAAGCCAAAAGGGAGGCATACATCCAGTGGAAGGGAGGGGCCATCACTAAGGATGATTATACCTCCCAGGCTCGAGATTGTACAGGGGCTGTTAGGAAGACTAAAGCAGGGATGGAACTGGGATTAGCGACCCAGATCAAAGATAACAAGAAGTCCTTTTTTAAATACATTGGGGTTAAAAAGAAGGTACCAAGTAGTGTGGGGCCCCTGCAGGACATGCTTGGTGATCTGGTTGTAGCACCAGATGACAAAACTAATCTCTTTAACAGATTCTTTGCTTCCATTTTTCTGAGCAGGGACAGGGACATTCCAGGGACACTGGGATTCTTGACAGACCCAGGGGAGGCACAGCCAGGCCCAGGGTCAGTGAGGACCTAGTCAGGGAACTTCTGGAAGGACTAGATGTGTTCAAATCAGAAGGTAACTATCTCTACCCCAGAGTGCTTAGGGAATCGGCAGAAGTCATTGAAGGACCCTGGCACAGCTTTATGAGCACTCATGGTGCTCTGGTGAGGTGCTTGATGACTAAAAAAGGGCCAATGTGGTTCCCATTTTCAAAAAAGGGAGGGAAGAGGACCCAGAAAACTACAGGCCTGTTAGTCTTACCTCAGTCCTGGGGAAGCTCCTTGAGAAAATTATCCAGGATCAAATTTGCAAGGGGCCAGCAGGGGAGTTTATGCTTAGGGGCAACCAACACGGGTTCATTAGAGGCATATCTTCTCAGACCAACCTAGTTGCCTGCTATGACCAGGATCAAAAGCTTTGGATGTAGGTGTCACGGTTGATGTAGTCTTTCTGGACTTTAGGAAGGCCTTTGACACTGTTTCTCACCCCCTTGTCATTAAAAAAATTAGGTGTTTGTGGTGTTGACGCGTACACAATCAAATGGATTCCAAATTGGCTGGAGGGCTGCACCCACAGAGCAGTGGTGGATGGGTCATATTCAACCTGAAGAGATGTGGGCAGTGGGGTCCCCAGGGCTTGGTCCTTGGGCCCGCGCTGTTCAATATCTTCATTGGTGATTTGGACGAGGAGGTGAAAAACACTTTGTTCAAGTGCACAGATGACACTAAGATGTAGGGAGAAGTGAGCACACTAGAAGAGAGGGGTAGGCTGCAACTAGATCTCGACAGGCTACAGAGGTGGGCGGATGAGAATAGGATGGGCTTAAATACAGACAAGTGCAAGGTATTGCACCTGTGGAGGAAGAACCAGCAGCACACCTACAGGCTGGGGAACTCCCTTTTAGTCAGCACAGAGTCAGAGAAGGATCTTGGAGTCATTATTGATTCCAAAATGAACATGGGCCACCCATGTGGGGATGCGATCAGTAAAGCTACCACAACTTGTCATGCATCCACAGATGCACTGCAAGCAGGTCCAAGGAGGTGATCCTCTCTCTCTATGTGACATTGGTCAGGTTGCAGTTAGAGTACTGCATCCAGTTCTGGGCACTGCACTTCAGGAGAGATACGGCCAGCATTGAGATGGTCCAGAGAAGGGCCAGTTGCATGATTAGGGGCAGCAGGGCAGGTCCTATGAGGAGAGGCTATGGGACCTGAACCTTTTCAGCCTTCACAAGAGAAGGCAGAGAGGGGACCTGGTGGCCACCTACAAACTGGCCAGGGGGGTCCAGCAGGCAATGGGAGTCCCTGTTCCTCTGAGCACTATCAGGGGTAGCAAAGAACAACGGCCACAAGTTGACCGAGAGTAGATTCAGGTTAGAGATCAGGAGGCACTACTTCACTGTCAGGATGGCTAGGGTCTGGAAACAACTTCCAAGGGAAGTAGTGCTTGCCCCCACCCTCGGGGTCTTCAAAAGGAGGCTAGACAGCCACCTAGCTGGGGTTATTTGACCCCAGCATCCTTTGCTGCCCATTGCAGGGTGTCGGACTAGAAGATCTGCTTAGGTTCCTTCCAACCCTACCAACTGTGAAACTGTGACACCATCACTGGCATTTGTGGGCAGTCCCCACTCACCACCGATGCTGCTGCCTACAAATGGTGCCCCCCCCAGCTTTGGGAGCTACCAGTCATTCATGACCCCTAGGTCCTTTTCAGCAGAGCTGCTGCTTAGCCTGTCAGTCCCCAGGCTGCAGCTGTATGAGAACTGATATGCCATTTTAGGGCTGAGGACTTATTAAATGATATACTGCAGATTTCACAGACTTAGAGTTAAAACTCTAGAAATAAATTTTAAAGTATGTCACTGGATTTTGATCTACTTCTGAAGTAATGTAAAATTCCCAGAGTTGCCCAAATCTTTTAGTTTCACAACAGTTAGTGAAGGACCTTGCATTAGTCCTTGGATAAATTATGCCTGTGTTTGTCCTGGAACAAAAATATCCTGGGACTGACATACACATATATTGCCCTTTTAATCGAGGTTTAGTGAGGTAAATGCAGTGATGCTTTTCTGCCACTGATTCAATGATTCAATCCCAGGATTATTTTACAGATATACTTTGCAATGCCCTAAGATAAATTTTTGCTACCTCTAATGCACAATTTATCCTAGGACAATGGGCATGGACCTCTGTATGCTTGCGCTTTGTCCTGGGATACCATGATTCATCCATGGAAAAATTAAACATTTGAGGCCGGTGAGTCTCATTATACAGGGCATTTTCCTTAAAGGCCCAGCTTCTTGCGTCATGCAATTAGAAGGATTTATATTTGGTTAAAAATTTTCTAGTCCTTGTTATTCTGAAAAAAGTGCACCCTAATATCTTAGAAACCCAAAGATGAAAGAATAGAACCCTTCATTTGTTATTTTTGACTCTTATATTTTAAAATGTCAGTCTCATGACAGTCTCTTGTTTGTTTGCTTTTTACTGGGGAATCGATTCGTCATTTTTTAAACGTTGTAGGCCAGAAATATTAGCTACAGTGCAAATGATTGCCTATCTGAGCAAGGAATATCTGAATCTGGATGTCATTGCATCATCTGCAAGATTGATTACTTTGCAGGCTACAATGAGGCTACAATGATAGAGTGTTTTAGAACCTGGAACCTTTGGAACGGATCTGATTGGTGAAGCGGCAATTGACATCAGCATTCCTCTGTGTGAGACACATTCCTCTGTAAACAAACTCTGAGACATTAGTGATGACATTCGAAAAATGAAATCTGAAAACCTGTCCTAATGATACCAAAACAGAATAAATGATTCCAAATGAGTCAGAAAAGAATTCTTAGCTCTTGACTCAATCTCAACAGGCATGAGTCAGAACTAAATGAATTGAGTAGACTGAAGCCTTGAAAAAATAACTTCAGCAGAAAGAAAAAGAAGCAGTGGTAGATTTAAGCCACAGGACTCAGCCTAATTCAGTCACCAGCTAGTATGATCAAAACCTTGGAAACAATTCATGTGTATTAGAAAGAGCACAAGATATTTTGCTTACCTTGAGGCCAGTATTTTTGAATGATGGAATGTTAGCTATCGGAAGGGAGACCAATAATTCCAAGTAAGAGATGTGAAAAAATGCCAGGAAGATCCGTGTACATAATAAAAGATGAGTACAGTTAAAAAAATTGCAGCTATCTCACAATGAGCTCAGTTCTGCAGCTGCATAATTCCCAGTGAAGTCAACTGGAGTGCCTAGTCAGAGGGCTTCTAGACTGGAGCGATTGCTTTTTAGTCAGAGATGATTCTGACATCAAAAGTCTGTTGGATCTCTAGAGGAACCTTTAGTCTTATTTTTCTAAGATTTTGTGTCATTAAAGGCATTGTAATGTGCCATGCTTGCTCTCATTTTTACATTTGTAGTTGTATGGATTGCAAAATCAGCAACTCATTTTTAAGCTACAGCAAATTACTTGATGTGGCTAGCCTATTGAAGACCAAGGTGCCAGTTTTAGCACTTTAGAAATATATATAGATATGTATATATAGATATATAATAGTTATTATACATATCTATATATATCTATATGTCTATCACTATCTAAAGTGCTAAAACTGGCACCTTGGTCTTCAATAGACTAGCCACATCGAGTAATTTCATGCAGCATATCTATCTATCTAGATATATGTCATAAATTGCTTCATTTTGTATGGCTGTGGATACTGGTCATGAAGAGCCACCAGACCTTAATTTTCCACTCCTTTGAGTCATGTTTTAACAGAATTTTCTGAGATATCACTAAATACCCAAAGTACATGGCAGAGTTGCTAGCATAACACACTTTTTTACTGACACTGCAAACTTTTAACAGACAACCAAATCTTTTTACTGACATGTTTTACATATAAAATAAATGTAACCCTTCTGCCAAATGCTAGACAAGCACCGGGTTCATATTTAGGTGTTTAACACCATACATAGGAAATAAAGTTTGGTTGTCAGTAAAAGATTTGTAGATTATCAGGAAAAAAAATGTCTTGGGTTGGCAACTCTGTTTGAGGGCAGCAGTGCTTTTATACTATGTCCCCCACCCCAGGGATTCACTACGCACGCCCACATCCTGATACTCCTGACCAACATTCCCTCTAACGTGTAGCGATCCATGAGCACACCACTTCAGTCCATGAGCATGCCACTTTGGTCTGTGAGTGCACTGTGTTGGGCCATTCCTGAATTCCCCCTTTAATATTTAATATTACACTGTGTACCAGATGCATTGTTTAATATTCATCTTAGTCTATTCATTATCTTGTTAGATGTTTTTCTTTAAAGGCCCAATTCTGCTTTTAATTTGCATTGTTGTAAATAATAGAAGAAACTAGCATGTGCCGCCTTGTAATCATGTCGATGTGGCCAGGATTAAAACTTTATGAATACTTAAATATGGGCAAATATTTGAGTTCTCTGTCTTAAGTTACCAAACAGCTGACTTTGTCTCCAGTACCTTTGTTACATGGAGTGCGTGTACCTCCCTGTCATGTCTCTTGGACCCACATGCAGGCTGCACTCTGCCTGCTCCCACGCCTCTGTGCCTCCCTGCAGCCTTTGATAGTGGCGTGGTGCCACATGCATCCCACCGCTGGGCAAATCAGGCAGCGAGGCACATGGCATCGCTTTCAAAGGCTGCAGCGAGGCGTGGAGGAGGGCAGCAGAAGACCCGTGGCGCTGCCGGGCTTTAGCATGGGAGTTGTGGGGCTTTTGGCGCAGGGATGAAAGCTAAGATTAGAGAGAATCCATAGGGGCTTGGGGTGAAGCTTGCCTGAAGGGACAGGGGATTGGAGCAATTCCCTGGAGCCAGTGGAGCCCATGTGGTACCCAGCTTGGTCTCCATCCCTGCCCTGCCTCAGGGAGCAGTTGCTGCCTGCTCTGCACTGCAGGCATGGAGGAGAAAGGGGCAGAGGCAATGCTTGCCCGCTGTTCAGCAGCCCAGTCCCTCACAGGTTGCTCCGGCTGGGGCTGTGTCCTCTCTACCCGCGGGAATGCTGGTGAGGAGCAAAGTGGAGCAGAGCAGCCCCCAAGCAGCCGAGTAGTAAGTGTCCCACACCAGCCCCAGTGCACGGCATTAAAATGTTAGTGCGCAGCAACATTTTTATTGTGCACGGCTGCACTCATACAGATTAGAGGGAACCTTGCTTCTGACCTCACCCTGCACAATGCTGCCTGCTCCAACCTACCCCTCAACCTTACCCATGCCCCCCCTCCCCTTCTATCCCATCATGAAATCCCAAAGATGGACTATTATCTTCCTACCCATGAGGTGAGCAGTATTACAGTCACAGGTTGAGGGCAGGGGCAGGGCCAGGGTGGGGAGGGGGGCAGTATAGATGTGGGGGGAGGCTGCAGAAGCTTCTAAAGGCTACAAAGTCTCAGAGTGCTCTCTGCAGCTCCTCTTCAGACACCAGCTGGTGCTGCTCTGCTCTGTCTGTCCATCAACACTTGCTTCAAGCTTCTTTCTGACAACGGCGCTTCAATCAAGCTCACAGGTGCTTTTTTTTTTTTTGCTTTTTTCTTGCAGATGTCTTTTTTAATTAACTTAATGCATTTTTTTTTAGCTTTTTTATTGGCCAGCTTATAAATTTATGACCAATTAGTAATCCTGAAGGCAACAGAGAATCAGACACATCTCCACTGGGAGCCATTTCAAAAGGTGGGGGACTACTGCTCTGAACCATGCAGCAGATGTTACACTGTAACACATGTACACAAACTGGGAATGGTAGAAATGAAGCAAACAGCTCCCCTTCGGAAACATTCACCTTGATTGTCTTTCCATACCCTTAGAGCCACAAGCTTTATAGGCACATCTGAGAACAGCTGTAAAAAACAGTTCATAAGGAGCAATAGTAGGAATATATACTTGGAAAAATACACTTTTTGTGGTGGAAGAGGGAATTAACAGCACCATTACCTAATCCTTGTCCCTCTTCTACATAATTAACACCATGTAAGCATACATCCAGTTCTGGATCAAAACTGTATTACCTACTAAAGATTTCTGAGGCATTTGTGTCCCCATAGAACAAGAATTCATTCAGGTTTTCACTGTAGCATGAAGTGCCAGGGAAGAGTATTTTTGCATATTGTGTGTCTGTGGGTGTGGAAGATCAGGGAAATGTAACTTATTTCATTCTGGTTAGTGGATAAGAAGAGATAAGTGGCATATTTGATAGGTGCACTGTCAAATGTATGAATGAAGATATTCAGTGAAGAATTTTGTTAAAAATATGCATAGCTTAGAGATTGAAAGTGTATCTTTGGGAAACAAGGAATCATTATGGAAAACTTGATTTGTTTCAACTTTGTATAAATATTCAGTCTTTGAAAGAAGAAAAGAACAGGGAGATGGGGAAAGTAATGACACCTAAGGTAACCCCATTAGTTTGAGATGACTAATATACAAGATAATGGGAAAGAAGCTATACTTGGGAGACAGAAAAATGAGTACCTTTACAGCAGTCATCTAATAGCACATGATCACTATGAGTCAAAAAGAGAGAATCTGAATAACTTAATGCTATCTTTTCCATTCTTATCACAGATGATTGCAATGTTTTGCATGTAAAAAGACACTAGCTAAATTTGTCTTTTTGCCAGTTGTGGAAGAAGATAAAAAATAATCATGTTCATATTATTCACATGCTGCAAATGTTGTCGTTTGATGTAACAAAAAAGCACCACCAAAACAAAACCCAGTTTTCTGCTGCAAAACTAAAAACCTCTTTGCACATGGGGAATTCAAACGTCTGTGTCATACAGGACAGGACATTTAAGATGGAAGCATGATTTTTTTTCTTATGTGGCACAGAATGAAAGCAAATTATGTGCAATCATTATCAGACTCAATTTTCCCATGCCACAGCTGGACTTCTTTCTGAATCACAGGCCATATTTTGGCCAGTCAGGACTTTGTAGTTTCCCTTCATGGTCAGAGCAAGCATATTAAACAGTTTCTCAGCTTACAAGTATTTATGTCTAAAACATAAAAATATATCAACAGCAACAATAACAGGGGGACTTGGAAATTTTAAAATACCCATGCTTGTTTTTATCTGCATAGTATATTTCTCATAGTATGTGCCGAAATAATTATTTGCTGATCTTTTCTCCATTTATTTTGAAATGAAAATCTCTTGAGGCCAATAGCTACTCCAGTCAGCAGTTGGGTAGTAGCGAATGTTAAGTATTGGCTACTGATGTCACCTGCCTTTTCCCTTAAGTTACTGACAAAAATAACTGCTCTTGTGTTTGCAAGATGTTTTGAAAAGAGAATTTGGATACCTTCTTCCCCTACACTTTAAATAACCCCGAGGAAAAAAATGCTCACATTTTGTGGCAAAAAATGCCAATCCAGCGACACTGTTTCATGACTATGTATTTCTTTTCTCAAATTTTTCATTTAAGATCCTCCGTAGACTAAAAAATTCAAAACAATCCACTAAACATTTTCAAAATGACTTATTTCACTGTAAAACAGTTCGAAACAACATTTTTTTAAAAACTTTGGTTTCCTTACTTTAGTTGCTTGGATTTAAAAAAAAAATCAATTTGTTTGAGTTGTATGAAGCAAAACTCTTCAATTGACCTAAAACATTTTTTTTTAATTCCCTGTTTACTGAAAGCTTTAATTTTTTGCTCCAAATCAGATTTTTAAAAATGTTAATATGGCCAAAACATCCAAAACCATTTTCATGCAGCATTAGTCCCCATCATCATAACATGCCATATAATTGACACCATTCCTTCTAAGAATAGTCATATTTGAAGGGGGGGTATGTATAATTTGTGTAAAGTTCTGTTTCCAGAGGGGCAAAAGAAGCAATGCTGTGGATGAAATTAATTAAATTTTAAAACTAAAAATAAGCAGTGAATATTTGGGGAGATATTTATCCAGCAAAAAATTCTCTTTCAACCTACAACCAGCATGCTGCCAGCCACATGCACTAGTACTTGCTATAAGCAACTCACCCTACATTTTTACGTCTGCTCTACTGTACCTCTTTCCCGTAATGTTTTATGGAATTAGAATTTCTGTGTTGTGAGATAAAATATTTCTTTTAATGACATGTTTAAATGTCATAATATTGTATTGCTGCAATGTTCATATTCTAAATCTGTGAAGCACTGTATATGTTCAGTGTGTATTTGGTTTGCACGTCCATTGCTTTTCACACCATCCTGATACTGCTTCTGAAGACTGAGTTGCTTCTCTGACATGTATTTTGATATTTTCACCTTCTATGGAATGTGAGTAAACACCAGGGAGAGTGAGAAACAACTGTGAAGAAAAGAGATGTTTCAGGTGTCAGGATTGGCATCACTTCCCTCCGTGTCCTTTCCACTTCTAGCCTTAGACTCCTTGCTCCCTGGGTTCTTCATTTACAAGGCATTTCTTTTCCAGTATTATGTTTCTATATCCAAGCCCACAGGTGATCAGTCTTCCTTGTTTCTTGATACTCAATGGCAGAAGGTGTAAATTGACTGAAAGGTGTTTTTTGGATAAGCGCAATATAAACTGTCACCTGAAGAATACTTTGCCAGTGAACCAAGTGTTTGGTTAGGGAGCGCAGCTTAAAATAATTATTCTTCAAATGATAGGAATCTTTACTTGAAGAGAAAAGTCAGGGCACCTATTAGATTTATGTTGTTCCCTGCTGGTGACTTCTTAGGACTCACATCTGTAATAATACTAAATGATAGTAATAATACTTAGCAAGGAGATGTGACTTCTCAGGCATTAATTATGCATCTCAATCTCCTTGTGAAGTACTATTCCAATTGTATGTAAGCCAATGCAACCATGTTATGTTGCAACCAATATTTTCTTTCTCCCCTTCCCACCTATTGCTTTTCACACCTTTGTTTAACTTAGATTGTTTTCCTGTATGTTTTTTTCATTGGCAAGTGTTGGGATGTTGAGCAGCACCATGATACTACTACTACTAATTTACAAGTAGTGAAAGGCAGCTGCTATGTGGTTCTATTATAAATCATCACAAAGTTTTAAACAGCAGAGTTTGGAAAACAGCAGTATGTCAATGGTACAATTTGAAATGAAACTTCAGTTTTTCTTTCTGAAATATTACCTGGGATGATCTATATTTTCTGCAAGTGGCCCATGTGGATATGTATGGATCTTTGTTTTAGATGCCATTAAATGCTATAGCTGTTCCATGGGTGTAAGTTGTAGCCGTGTTGGTCTAAGGACATAGGCAGACAAGGTTCTTCGGGTAAAACTGATATCTTTTATTAGACCAACTAAATAGTTGGAAATACTTTTTTCTTAGCAAGCTTTTGGTTTTAAAAACCCTTCATAGATTCATAGATAGTAAGGTGTAAGAGACCTCAGAAGATCATAGGGTCTAGCCCCCTGCACCAGGCAGGAAAGACAACTGCAGTCAGGTGACCCCAGCAAGGTGGCCGTCCAGTCTTCTTGAAGATTTGCAGGGTAGGCGATTGCACCATCTCTTGAGGGAGCTTATTCCACAGTCTGGACACCCCAGTTGTAAAGTAGTTTTTCCTAATGTTGAGCCTGAAATGGTCTTCTAGAAGTTTGTGACCATTACTCCTAGTTTCCGCCTCGGGTGTCCTGGTGAACAGTTGCTCACTGAGCCCTTGATGCATTCCCCTGATGTCGCAGTAAGCTGCTACCAGGGCTTCTCTCACCCTTCTTTTTTTTTCAGGCTGAAGAGGCCCAGAAAGAAAGCCAGTCAATGAAGGTGTAAATTGAGGAGTCATTGGGTGAGAGAGAGGCTGGGGGTGGGGAGGGGGAAGAATGTAGCAGGTAAATAGTAGAGATACCTGGGGAGTCGGATGTCAGGCAGATTATAATGCATCATAAATCAATGTTTATATTTAGTCCATGATTTTTTGTATCCAGGAGGTTGATGAATTGAAGTTCATAGGCTCATCTGTGACATGGTATCAAGATATTAGGTAGTATTGATGCAGTACAAAAATATGAGAACAACTGTAGTTGTGCTTTATAGCTTGAAGACACAGGATGTTGCCGTATCACCACATACATTATTTGTATAACTGGAAATTTTGCACAATTGAGAAACCTAAATAAGATCCATGCATCCCAGTCATTCTTCACCTTGGTAAGCAGCGTTCTCTGCCTAGTTTCTCCTCTGGGCTGTCAACCATGTGCCTTATTGCCTGCATCACTCTAGCCCCCAGGAGCAGTGACAGAGACAGATAGAGGAAGCTGATAGTCAGCAAATCAGACAGAAAAGCAAGCCTTATTCTGGAAGGATGTTTCAAATTCAGAGGCTGGTGCAGATAGTACAAAATGGTGTTATCATTGTAATTGGCCAAATCAAAGTCCCTGATCTCACTGGACTCTACTAAATAATGATGTGTTCCAAACTGAGTTTGGGATGTAAGAGGTCTATCTTACACCCTTCTTTAATAATACATAAAAACATTTCTCATACTGAACTGCTGAATATGCATTGGTGACCTTTATGGTTCATTTTGAAAGCTCTTCAATGAAATGGAGCATTTAATTTCATGTGTAAGAAGATCAGACATCGTTTATATATGTTTTGAGGACATTTTAGTAGGAAATGAAAAACTGCATGTGTTTATTAAGCAAAGTTTTGTGGTTTAGTCAGCTATTGTGTCTGCACAAAAATGCAGTGGCTACATGTCCAAAAGATTCAGAGCCTACAGTAAAAGTATCTGAGTAGAAATATGTTTTTTTAAGAAAACAAAGTAATCCAAGTCCCAGGCCAAGCATCCAACTGACCATTTTGTAGGTTGTTTAATAGGAGAGGCTATCAGTAACAAGCTGTTCATATATTCCTTTCTGTCTATGAAGTTCTCATTCAGCTTTGCATCTAATTGCTCTTACATCCTTATGTGTTGTTTACTTCATGTTTGCTGGCTAATTCTCCACTTCTTGTGATGCTTCTATGCCATTTTAAATACACTCCCAGACTTCTTCTCCTCCAATATTATCTCTTCTGTCTTCCTCTTCCATAACCATGCCAAAAATACAAGGCAATAATTTCAGTATCAAATTGTACATGGGTTCATGGAGCGGGTGGGGAGAGACAGTGGGGTTGGTGGGTCTGGGGGTGAGGGAGAATTGCCCAGGGTGGTGGGGAGATCAGGAGTCTTTTCTTTATACTGTGTTTAATTAATTTTCAGTAAAATAGCTGAACAAATTATTTTTTTTATTCTTAAATAATGTATAGTCTGGATTCTACAGGACACAAGGACTAGGGACAGACATTACACAAACTGGTTTAAGTGATCGACCAGAAACTGGTTTAAATGTGAAACAGAACAGATGTTTGGTGCACATAAACCAATTTGAAAATGGTTGAAACCAGTTTGAAATAAACCTGGTTAAATGTATTATCAGACTTAACTGATTTGGCTCAAACCAGTTCATGCAATGTCTGTCCCAGTTCCTTGCTGGTTTAAGATAAATCAGAGACTCCC
Source organism: Caiman crocodilus (assembly GCA_030014935.1). NCBI lineage: Eukaryota > Metazoa > Chordata > Crocodylia > Alligatoridae > Caiman > Caiman crocodilus. The sequence goes on from JAGPOW010003316.1 coordinate 184,204,104, forward strand.
AGCATGTTCTCTGAGCTGGGCAGGGCTCTCTGCTGCAGCCACAGGGCTGGTTCCTCCCCTCTGCTCTCTAGTTGAGGAGGGACCCAAACTAGCAGAGACAACGGCCAGCATGACTCCCTTAAGGCAAAGTGGGCAGGGAGGGAGTTAATTCTTCCCTCCTTCCCCTCTGTAGCCAGGGTCAGCCTGTCTGCTGGGGAGCCGCTGTGTTGGCCCCTGGAGCTGGCAGACCCTGGCTGCATGCGAGAGAGGAGGGAGAAATTCTCCTTGTCTCTGTCACCTTAACAGGGCCATGCTGGGTAGGTTGTCCTGAAGGATGGGGAGGGGAGCTCTTTTCCATGCTCTGTGTGTGTGTGTGGGGGGGGAAGTCTTCCCCATCCTTCTCCTCCCAGGGTGGGAAGAGAGACTGTGAAGCACTGGATCTTGACTCTTCCTCCTCTTCCCCTTCCTCCCCACCCAGGAGGCTGAGAGGGGGCACTCCATGCAATGCTGGCCGGCCCCAGACCTGGGGCAGGAGGCAAGGGGAGGCTCTGTTACATGCGGCAGAGAACACTTCCCCCTTCCCATCCTCCCCCCAGAGGGGAACAGCTGGACAGGGTGGGGGGTGTAGTGACCCTCACACACTCCCCCCATGGCTGCAACCCCCAGTGCCTGACAGCAGCAGCACTCGGGGAAGTCAGGAGCCTGTCCTACCCTATTGCTGACTGCAAAGCACTCTGCCGGAGTGGAGGGAGCCCCACCCCTGCTTCTCCGCAGAGTCTAGCCTGGGGCTTCTCCTCTGTGAGAGCCCAGCTGTGGGCAGGCAGCATGGAGCTGCGGGGTTAGAAGTGGCCGGGCAGGCTGCACGGGGCTATGCTTCTCCCCAGTGCAATGCAGCACTGGCTGTCTCTAGCCCCGCAGCTCCACACTGCCTGCCCACAGCTGGGCACTCAAAGAGGAGAAGCCCCAGGTTAGACTCTGCAGGGAAACAGGGGTGGGGCTCCCTCCACTCTGGCAGAGGGCTTTGCAGCCGGCAATGGGGTAGGACAGGCTCTTGACTTCCCTGAGTGCTGCTGCTGCCAGGCACTGGGGGTTGAAGCCATGGGGGGAGTGTGTGAAGGTCACTACACCCCCCTCCCTGTCCAGCTGATCCCTTCTGGAGGGAGGGGTGCATTCAAACTTAATCGATTTATGTTAGACCTGTGTACCAGATCCCCTAGTGCTTCAAGTTAGGTCACTTTCCGCTGGCATCCCAGGCTCCTTTATGGCCTCCCACAATCCCCACCTTACAGGGAAGCTTGCACTCAGCCCCTGATTGGCTGCTCTGGCCAAGTGCCCAGTGAACCCCATGCCTGAGTTCCCACAAAACCAAACCAGCACCGACCCTTTCTGCAGCTAGGTGTCAGCCACAGGCAGGCATGGGGAGAGAGTTGGGGAGGAAGGCATCTGTTTCCCTTGCTTGAGCCCCAGCACCTGGGCACCTGCATCACTGGGCTATGCCCCCACACCCAATCACAAAGCATCCCACTGTGTGTACACAGACCTGGCACAGAGCCCAGGAAAACCCCTGTGCTAGAAAGCAGGCCCATGGACTGCACCCCTGGCTCCTGCACACCCACCCAAAGATCCTCCTGGCCACGCAGAATTATGGACCAAATAACATCATACATGAAATAGCTGTAAAATATTCTCTACCATGAATTTAGCTTTGTTAATGCCTAAGGGTCCCTGTACATGAGTGCAGAGGCTGCTTCAACACACTATAATTACAGCACATCAGAGCAGACTTGATTAATCGAAGTAGTTGGAGCATGGCAATTACTATGCTCTAGCAGCCTCCTGTGTCTCGTGTATCAGCATCCCCATTCCAAATAGCAGTGTGGGGCACTTTAACTAAAGCTTGTCAGCAAGTTTTGGTTCAGGCTCCCACTCCACCACTTTGAAGCGTGGGGATGCTGATACATGAGACACTGCAGCGCTTTAATTAGAGTGGCTCTCAGCGCCACTCTAATTTAAGGCACTGCCTCTTCCCTCCCACCTGCAGAGCAAGTGTAAAAGCATCCTCAGGTTTTGTTTATAGCACATAGTGTTCAGTAATGCAGTGAAAATGTGTGGAAAAGAAAGATAACTGGTTCGTAATGAATTTATTCTAACACTTGCATCCAATTGTATGTTGTGTGACACGTTCATATATTAGAAACAAGGAATTGATATGTATTCATCTGAGTATTTGTGCACAAACAGCACTTGCATTTTGCTGACAGAAAGCCTAAAAACATACTCAGTTACTACTGGGAGGAAGGATGGTTTGTAGTGGGTACAGTGTGATCACAACAGCCCAGCCAGCAGTGGCTGGATGGGGTGTGCGGGGGAGAGGCACTCTGCAGAAAGAAGGATCAGGCCCCTTGGAGCTCTGGCACCAGCAACAGCTGGAGGTAGGATGCACTGGGCGGCCCAGGAGGCTCGTGCTGGGCAGTGAGGAAAAGGGGGCTCCACCAAGGGAAGGATCAGGCCATTCACAACTCTGGCACCAGTGGCAGCCGGTGGGAGGACAAGCCTGGCAGCCCAGCCAGCAGCAGTGGGAGGTAGGGGTAGAGGGGTGCTCTGCCCAGGGAAGGACTCCAGCGAATGGCAGGTAGTGGCAGGAGGCTAGGGAGCCCCACTTTCTCCACCGCCCAACATGAGCCTCTCTGGCTACTAAACATGTCCTGCCACCAGCTACTGCTCATGCTGAAACTCCCAAGGGGCTTGATCCTTCCTTCCTTCTGCAGAGTACCTGCCCTCCACTGCCAGGCATGCCATGGTGACCCACTCTCGGGTTCTCCTGGAAGCCTAGGGCTAGGTGTGGGAGGGGGTGACGTGGTTGGGAGTTGGGGACATGCTTACCCAATCAGGGTAGCCCAGGTGCTCAGCTGTGCTCAGCAGGCTGGCAGCCCAGAGAGCTCGCAGGGCATGCTGGGAGGTGCTCAGGAGCTCCCCAACCTGCTGGCTTTGGCCAGTGCAGGCAACCTGGATGTCCCCCCAGTCAAAGGTAGACATGGGTCCTGTTAGTTCCTGATCTAACTTAGGCCACTTATTAAAACCTGAATAGATTAGCTTGAATCCTCCTCAGTCCTTTTTGGATGTCTGTACTTAAGCTGCTATTCTACCGTTGATGTTTTCATGCTGTGGCAGTAGGTGGACTAGAAATACTTTGAATTATTCTGTGCTTAATGGAAATGAATCTAATTGGGGATGGTCCTGCTTTTTAGCAAGGATTGGACTAGATGACCTCTTGAGGTCTCTCCCAACCCTAATTTTCTGATTTCTATGAATCCTAAAGTTTGATATCTAGACCATTGTATGTAAAGATACAGTTTGATATCTGGACCCTTCCCAATAATGGGTACCGGTTTGTTACAGCTTTTATTTATTAAGTATATAACAATATTACTCAGAGATTTTGGCTAACAGTGAGGTTGATATTTGAAGATGTCATAGCAAAATGACCCAGTTCATCAAAAGCGATATTATGTAGATGTTATGTTTATGCAGATGTTAACTTTATGGCAGCGAGAGTTAATTAAGCATGTGTTTGCAGGATCAGGGCCCTAGGTCTGACTAGCATTAATAAGGTTTTAGCAAATTCACCAATGCAACCTACTTCTCTTTGTTAAGAGGGACACGTTTTCTTAAAATATAAATGTTCAGTCACTTTCAGAGTTCTGTTTGTTTCCTTTCTTCATTTCAGCTGAGTTAAAAATTAATAGTAATAGGAATAATTATGGCAGAGTTTTATTTATACAAATCAACTCCCAAACTGTAACCTTATAGCTAATTTCTGAAAATGTAAATAGTAAAATCCAGGTCTGATAAACCACATAAAAAACAGAACTAATATTTAATAAACCAGAAAACAGCAGCACTAATTTTAATATATATCATAATCACATGTCCATTCAGGAAAGGATATTAAATATTTTAGAGTAAAAAAGAGTCTGAGATTAAATAAAATTGTATTATAAGAAACCTAATATTGATTCATTCTCCTTTTTTAGGATGAGGTATTTGATTGACATAATATGAATTCATTAGCAACATAATGTGAGCTATAAACAATGTTTTCAAGGAATCTTTGTATCCAGAGCCTTCCTTGAATTCATTATGCATAACTGAACATGAGAAAGAGAAAAAAAGAGACAAAGACAGTGAACCCCCCCACCTGTTTTATGTGAAAAGGTGTGTGTAGCCCCCTTTCTTCATATGATGTGCAGTATTTTATGTATTATCACTATACTTCAACTTCAATAACCCAGAGAAAATGAAAGGTTCTTAATAGAGTAGTTCATAAATATTGAACAATGCAATCTTCAGGTAGATCGGATCTTCATAAGCTGCTTGTTGCCACGAGACAATACTTGCAATAGAAGCCAATGTAAAGTACTGTTTCTGGCTGGTAAAGCATAGTCCTTTCAGTCATTACAGTACAGTTAATACACTTGACTTAAGAGGCTGCCGATAAGAAACAGTTGCTTAATTGAGGTGGTCTTCTTCTAAAAATGGAGGAAAATGATACTTAGCAGAGTTGGGTGGAATTTTCAGACAAATAGTTTATTCTCTGAAACATGCAGTTTTTGGTGGTAACTAGAACTGCTTGTATATTGAAGTTATTTGCTGAATAGTGTCAGGTGAAAAAGGTGGGGACGAATACAAATAAAATAAATGAAATGCCTTGTTTTGGGTTGAAATTGGTATTCAGTTCAGCCCCAAAAAGATTCTTTTCTTGGGTTTTATCTTGTTGAAACAACTGAAAACAGAATGTCATTTATCATTTTAATTGGTTTGCTCTGATAACAGAACGTTCTGGTTATTTTATTGGTACCCTCTTTATTGGAGCCATTACCCCTAGAAAAATATTATTGGCACAGCTCTGCTTGTTAGATTTGAGGATGTTTTGGGCGCAACAATTAAAAAAGATGGTTTCTTCTATGATACTCATGTTAAATGAGAGCCTGATAAGGGGTATTAATTGAGGCACTTGATGAGAGTAAAGAGTTTCAGGTTAAATTCCCACAGAGTCCCTGTGTGACCTTGGATAAGTCACTTGAGCTTTCCATGTTTCAGTTCTTCATGTATAAAAAGGGGATAATAGTATTTCTTCATCTCTTTATACAAGCTTGGGAGAGAGGCAAGATGCCTGTCTCTTACTACCCTACACTCTCATTTAATATAAATATTTTGTGATTATAAAACTGGGGGCTTTAAATCACTATTGGGCAGCAATTAATAACATGGCTGTATGTGTACTTTAGCACTGCTGAAAAGTTCTGTGAGGAATATGTTAACGTATGTTAATAATATCTGTGATTTATAAACCCTTTAGAATTGTATGCTTGATGTAAAGTGTGACCAACCTGATTTGAAAAGCTGGGATTTGAGACCTTGCAGCATTGTTTCCAATAGGATGACAAATGGTGATGTGAGGAAGCTGTATTCTTGGCATAATCTTTGTTTACACAAAGGTACATAAAGTCTGCTTTTCAATTAGTTTTTCCTACCTTCAACACACACAGCCTGCAATGGATAGCTTCATCCCTCTATTCTGCAAGCAAGGAAATCCCTCTGGCCAGATGAGAATCGGGTCTTTTCTGTGATCTAGTGTTTTGGTGGGTAGTTGCATAGCTACCAGAGGTTTTACAGCAAAGCATGCTTGATTGTCACTTCTTTTGAGTCAGGGTGCATCTGCTTGGTAGACTTACTGACTTTACTGAGGTCCATGACTGACTTGGAATGAAAGAGTCCTCTGATTGCAGCCATTACCAACAGTCAGCCTAGCAATATTTCACTGATAGTCAATATTAAACCTATCATGACTACTAGGCACTGTGAGCTAAAACCCAAAAGCGTTATGAGTCAGATGCCCAGGCCCTAAAGCTTGAGCTAAAAAAATCATTTGCAAATGTTTTCCAGAGAATTAATGCAAAAAAAATGTCATCTTACAAGCTGGTTGCAGACACTACACAAGCTAAAGACGAGTACCTGGTGCTAGCAGTGTACGATTCAGCCATTGTTTAGATTTCACCTAATAAGAGGAAGAGAATACTAGTCTACTCTTTCAATTATATAGATGCTAAATATATCTTTGAAAATGCATGTTAACACTAAATGTGTCGCTCTGCTTATTCACCCAATACTGATGGGGGTTCAGCGCTCTCATGAGTGGGTGTGATGGGCAAATGGATGAACAGAGGAGTTGGAATTCCTCTATTTACAAGTGGATTCCTCACTCGCACCAACGTTTCGGTTTCTTCCCACTTCACAGACTTCCTAAACTTTGACTGCAAGTACAGACAAACTGCAAGTACAAAAGAGAGCAAGGGGTTTGCGTGTGTGGGGAGAACACTTTTTGCTCTCAGTAACCTTCAAGCACAGACTTCATTTCAGATTTTGAGGTGATGTTTTAGGGTATGGACACACGAATGTTTGAACGGGGAACACTGCAAAAGGGCAACAGCTGGTACATTCAAACTGCTATATGTGAACAAACTGAGAACAACTCAAATGCAGCAACCCCCCTCCACTTTTAATCTGCACGAAACTTAAAGTTGGATCAGCTTTGCTGCATTTGAATTATGCTGCATTTCTTTATTTACACCCCTAATTACAGTGGCTTTCCGAGATCTTTGTATTGGTTTATATATGCGAGAGCTTACATTTTCCAAGGGGTGCCTGAAATCTAAAAAGGTTGAGAACCAGTGATAGGAAGGCTCAAACAAAGATTGGGCCCGGATTCTCTTTGAAATCTCTAGGTTTATCTTGTGGATCATGTTTGCACACCTAAGAGGATGCCACAGCATCCTGGTGGAGAATCACTGCTTCGTAGACAGCCATCAGTCTTGGGAGGCCTTGGAGATTGCGCCTTTGCTGGGTTACCAGGTACCACCACAGCTTCTTGAGTGGCTGAGGAGTCTGATGTGCTAGAAACAGACCCTTCAGCAAGTTGCACATACAAACTCAGTTGAGCTTGCACCAGCATGTCTTGCATGCCTCTGATGCCTCTTCTTTACCTCATCATTGACCATCTCAAAGCAACTTAAGTGCTGCTCCACAGCGGCTTCCCACTCACAGAGGTCCGAAGCAACTGATTCCCTGCACTGGTCATTCAGGTTCGTCTTGCAGATTTCAACTAAACAAAGTTTGAGCTGCCCAAGTTGATATTTGCCAGGGTTTCATTTTAATCATGGAAAATTGTGGATTTGGGGATACTTTATTTTTGATCTGAAAGTTGGGATTTTTTTTGAAAAGTGGAGAAAACCAGAATCTCTGGTTATAAAGCAACACTGTTTCTTTCAAAAGTTTTCCTTGGCATTTTTAATACAAGCACCAAGGTTTTAAAAGGAAAACAAAGTATTTGATAGTATCTTAAGCATGACATTTTAGCATATTTGAAACAGAAAATGTTAAAGAGCACACACAAGCCTATTAAAAAGACCTAAAATACGTTTCACTGTGCATAATTTATAACTAAAGGAAGCATATTTTTCCTCTCCTATATAATGAATCAAACTTTCACCTTTTTAACATCTTGTTAACTCAGTTCTATATTACTTCTACATGAAGGACCTAATGCTATCATCATAAGTAGCTATAATAAAAGAGTAGAAGCATTCAAGACTAGAATGCCATTGTGCATAAGTAAAGTCTTCTTCAGGATTTGCTCTGTTCTTTTTATGCAATTGCTCCCTAGCCTGTGAGACATACTTTATGACTTCATTACTTCTTAAATGTTGTAGAGATATTAATATGTAAATGTAAGAATTCACTTCCAGAAAATACCACTGTAGATAACAGATGGCCTTTTTTTTTCCTTAGCATCAAACGGTATTACATTTTTATTTTGTAATATTCATAGAGCACAAAAAATGCTTGTAGATATAACAGGCTACTTGTTTATTTGCTGCAGCTTAAGCTTGTTAGAAATTGCAATGATGCATGAGTACACAGTGAATTTTTTAGAATATGCACTAACTTTTTAGAGGTTCAATATGCGCAGTGAATGTTAAACACTCTGCTTATTGATGCTGTGTAGAACTCAATCTGTCTTTTTTCTCTGAGATAGCTTGAGTTAAAAAACCAGACCTTTTTTAACTCAATTTCATTTAGCAAGGTATTAGATTAATCTAGTTTATTCCCCAAGTGGTAGAATATCAATAGAAATGTGCCCAAATAACTACAATTCCCCAAGATTGACATGTTAGAACTAGATCTGGTCAAAAATTGGAATTTCAAACTCGTGAAAAATTTAGGGGCTGGGAAATTTTGAGGCTGGGAAATCAGGCTGATTGAGGAGGGCAAGTAAAAAATTATTGTTGATTATTTTCAGTAGCAATTTCTGCCTAGAGGAGCTGGGGAGGGAGTGAAAGTAACTGGAGTGTTGCAAGTGGGGCTCATTAGCTGCTGGGCTGTGGACACTTTTCTCTTTCACCTTCTTCCCAGATGAGGCTCCTGCTGCTGAAGCAGGAAAACAGCTTCTTTTCTTCATTCTGCCTGTCAAAAATAAGATGGGTATCTTATTCGGGGCATGTTGTATACAGTAGTCATTTTTAGTTCAGGCTTAAAGGCTAGAAAGGAAAGGTAAAGAAGTTGCATAAAATATGTATATTAGAGGAAAATTAAGACATACAGATTGGAGGACATTTTGGAGAACTATTTTTGTGTGAACCATGTATTTAATTATTTTCTGTTCTCAAACTGATCACCAGGCTTTTCTTTCAATTTTAAATGATTCAGTACAGTTTATTTTAGTCATACAGCTATTCAAAAATCCCTTGCCATTAATAATTCTCTGCTACATGTTTGTTTAACCAAGCCACATGAAGAATCAGAATAACAATTGTAAAATGTAAAATAAAAAAAATGTGACCAAGTTATTTCAGCTATTTGATAGATGGTGTTATTGCTTCAGGCATCCAACCATCTGTCAGTGTATAAAAAAATACCAAAAATCAGCTTCACAAGTGTTACCAAATTTATTTGTCAAAAAATGCATCAAAAGCACATTGATATATGTGTGTGGTGGTTGTCTTGGGGTTTGCTTTGGTTTATTTTTCAGTTTTCTTATATATCATTTTAGTTGGTCAGCTCAAAAGGCAATATAATTTCTGGTGACACATCATGGATCACAAAACTGGTAGTCAAAGTGAAAACTTTGTGATTTTTTGGCATAAAGTCTTTGGAAAACAGTTGCAAATAATTGTTTTTTAGTCCATGCCCAGTTTCAAATGGTTAGAGATTATAAAAGAGAGGTATTTACAAAACAGATATGGTTCATAGCAAGTAAGTCATATAGGATTGACTAATATAGGCTATAAGTTTAACATAGAATCACTTTGTTAATATAAAGGGCAGGGCCTTGCTTTCTATGACACCAATAGACATTTTGCTGCTGGTTGCGTGGGGTCATGGTCAGACCCAAAATCTAGTTTCCAAATGATATTTCAGACCCCAATTCTGCAGTGGAAGGATCAGACAGGGCAATTGGCAGGTTCAAGGCTCCATGCTAGTGCAGACATTTACAGAACTGAGGTCTGCTATAGTGCATGCTCTTCAAGACAGAGACCATATATTGGTTAGTTGTTCTACATTGTTATTATTATTTGTATTGTGAGTCTCAGTTCTGGATCATGACCCCATAGTCGAAGCTCATCTACAAACGCAGAACTAAATTATGGTCCCTGCCCTCAGTATCTGATCTAATCTAAACCAAGCAATGGTGACAAATATGTGGGTGAGCAAAGAGAAAAAACAATGAGACAATATCAGTCAGCATCAAGGGCAGCAGTCTCAACACACCAAAAGCCTAAGGGCCTCTATGCATGGGCAGGCATGATAGTGGAGTTATGCATTCGATACCATTGTGCCTTATTACCAATGCAGGGGGAACCTGATCCCAGGCTGCCCTGCACTGGCCAGGAGCAAGCTCCCCCAGCTGGGACCCTGTAGCCCTATGACTGATTGACCACAGCTGATGTGATTTCTTAGCCATGAGGCACTCCACCGCACCCCTGAAGCTGGGAAGTCACAGCCATGCTCTGCAGCTTCTGGGACCCAGTGTCCATAGCTGCTGGGTGCTGCAGGAGTTGGGAGCCCCCTCAGCTCCAGGAATCCCACTCCCAGCTGTGCAAAGTGCATCCCTGCAGCTAGGAGCCTGGTCAGCTGATGGGGCTCCCAGCCACAGAGGCAGACCCTGCTACGTGTAGAAATGAAAGCTGGATAGCAATCAGCTCTAAAGTTTTTATTTGCCCTTTTTTCAGCAACAACTTTATAATTGGTTGGACCTTTTATGGTGTGATAGGTAATTTACACATGTAGCTGATCTAAATTAACAGTGCAGTTAACCTAGTAATTGCATGGTACATGTAACACGTATAGGGGGCCTAATAGTTGTCAAGCTATTTGTCAGACATTACAGTGAAGAAAAGTGTTAAGGAGGGATATTAAGGATACTAATGAAGTGTCTTGAAAGATGATTATAAGTTGTTTTTTTTTCCACAAGTGAGGGCTGTATGTGAGAGAGCACAATAATTTTCGTTTGAAAATTTAACAGATTGGCAAAGGAGGTTGATGACACAGGCGGATCAAAGAGCTGACCTCTCCATACTGAATCGAGATGAGAAGTAGGAACAGAATGTGAATGTGCCTTGAAAGTGGAGGCAAGGAATAGCTGTTTGGTGCACTACAGAAAGGAGAGACGCACTTAAACACATTCTTGATCTAAACCCTGACTAATCCTATGAACTTTACTGGGACTACATGAACACAAAAAATGTAGCCACTTATTTAATGCTTTTGTGCAGTGAAGCTACGTTGGGAAACCTAGCATATTTTGGGTTGCTGTAGAAATGGTAATACAGTAAGATTATTGCAAGGAGTTCTTTGTTTTTAAATCAGTCCACATTTACTGGTGTTTTTACCATTTATTTAATGTGCAACAGTATTTGGAAAACGCATTTTTAAATCCCAGTGCAAAATGATTTCCATTTCTTAAAGGCTAACTTCCCTTATGGATTCTTTTCAGCTACAAGAGGGATGGGAGGAGTTTCTACAAGAAAATGTCAGCCTTTTCCAAATTTCTGGGATGCTAGAGAGAAAGACACATTTATCTACGATAGATATGTGTCTGCATGAATAACGAGCATCTTTTTCTGAAAAAACTCTCTTGAGAATATTGATGTCTATATAGATGAAATAGCCTCAGAATGAGATATATAATCTTGGCAGAAGTTCCAAAATGAAGCTTATAAAACCAGGCATGGTTACTCCTGTAAATGCTTAGTAATAACAAAATCATAAGTAACCACACAACTATTCTCAAATTATAGTAAGAATAGACAAATTTAGAAAAACAAAACAATGCTACATGAAAGCTGAAAGTCTATCCTGAATTGCCTTCATTGTGTTTTTTTCTAGCACATTTTTCCTGTTTTGGAGGCAGTGAGTGCATCTACATGAGGTGCTTTACTTGAGATTAGAACAAATTACTGTGCAGTAAATGTCACCATTTGTGCATGCTTACTTCACAGTAATTTTCTCTAATCATAAGTACATTTGCTACCTGTAAATATACGTAGTAAATTTACTTGCAATTAGTTACTGCATCATACAGCACATGTATGACAGGAAGCTTCGCTGGGGGCAGTAGGGGGCAGGAGATTACTCCCTGACCCCAAGAGCTGCCTGTTGCTGGAGAACCAGAGCCCAAGCAGGGACGATGACCCCATGCCCCAGCAGTGGAGAGCTCCCAGTTCCCACTCCCTGATCATGATCACAGGGTGGAGGCTGGGGAGATTGAGCCCAGCCACAGCTCCATGATCACAATCATGGAGTGGGAGCTGGGAACAGGCTCTCTAGCCTCCTTGTTATCGTGAAGTGGGGGCTGGGAACTATCCCAGTTAGCGGCAGGTCCCAGCTCTTTGTCCTGATTGGGTGATTGAGGTGCAGGGCTTCGAAAGGGCTGCAGGGGAAGGACAGGTCCCAGCCCCCTGCCCTAATCCACCTCTGGACAGTGAGCAGCAAGCCACTGGCTACACAGGGAATCCTCGCCCAGCCAGGGGCTCAATGTTAGCCACCCCACCAGTGGATCAGGGAAGGGGGACCTGACCTCTGTCCTGCAGCTCTTTCCAAGTTCCCTGGCCCTGTTCAGGGAGCTGGGACCAGGACCTCTCTGCTGCTGGGGCAGGGGGACATTGTCCCTGCCCAAGCTCCAGTGGCAGAGCCCACCCTGGCAGCAGACAGTCCCATAGGTGCAGGGAGCAAGCTCCCAGCCCCCACCAGAAGACAGCTGTTTACTGACCCCAAGCTCCCTGCCAGCCACTAGGCTAACACCCAGGGAGAGCCTAGAGCTCCTCTGGCCTCCTGCAAGGGACCGGTGCAGGGCTGGAGGACATGGGAGCAGAATGCTGCCAGGAGCAGCAGATCTGCTACCCGCTCCCTGCACATGTAGACACCTCCCCGGGGTGGGTTTGCTGTAAAGTAACTTACTGTAGAATAAACCCATCCCGCAGCATTTGCATGTATAGACACACCCAGTGATTCTTAATTATTGCATTGGGGACTGGAAATCAGGACTTCTTCACTGTGCACCAGCTCAGTCATTACTTTGTTGTTCAAATGGGGTTAACTTATGTTACATTTCTATGCCACCATTTGCCCTTTATAAAATTAGTTGAATCCTAATCTGCTTCATAGGAGTGTTAAGACATATTTGAAAATGCCTTGCAAATCTTTAAATGAAAAGCACAATACATAAAAAAAATCATAAATGACTCAGTCACTGATACGAGACCCTTACAATTTATTAACTTATGGTTAAGGTTAAAAAATGGTATTACACCCATTATACTATATTTTTTTGCTTTGGCCTAAGTGGATTTCCTATATAAAGTGAATTTAGTAGACATTATGATGACAATTTATTGTGTTGTATATATTTGTTCATTATGTTTTAAGCTGTGTGCTATTTTTTAAATAACATACATTGCCATCCCTACTTCCTTTTGTGATATTGTTGATTACAGCTTTATTATTTATTTTTCCAGCCCATTATTCAAATCTTTAACTCTATGAACATCCAAAATCATTTTGTAGCAGTGAGTCATTATTATGTTAATGTAAATGGGGTATTTTACAAATTGTGACACGAAGAATGATCATGAAGGCTTAGTAGCCCATGTTGTAAGGTTAACCTTTATGCTGCTTTTAATGGGTAAAAATACATTGAACTACATAATGGACTGATGTTCAGAAAAATGTAATTTTCAAAAGTAAAGCCATGTCTGAATTATTAAATGATAAAATACACTCCAGCCAATTTAAATTTAAATAGAGTTTAAGTCCAGAAGGAACCATTATGATTATCTAGGCTGACCTCCTTCATAACTCAGGTCATAGAAATTTACCTGCTGACCTATATTAAGTTGAGTAAATAGTCCTTGAACTGGACCTTATCTTTTAGAAAGACTGTTATGCCAAGGACCTGGAATTAGAAAACATGTTCAGTTCTTCCACAGATTTGTATAACTTTAGAAAAGTTATTAAAGATAGTTTTTTCTAACAAACCACCCACTAATTTGGGGCATCTAAGGTTTTGGGAGTACAACTCAAGTATATAGCAATTGGGTACATCTACACATGCTCTTTAATGTGCAGTAGGCTATTTTACTGCTCATTAAAGCATCACATCAAAAACTGTGCTAATAGTCTCTTTCTGTTCTTCTTCAAGTGGATTTCATTTAGTATGCATGATCGCTTAATTATTTAAAGCCTATTCTAGTTGGCATTTTGGAACAGTGTTAGAGGCCAAACTTTGGCTACATACACACATTCAAATAATTTGGGAGAATTCTCCCAGGCTTGTTCTCCTGGTAGAAAAACTTACCCAGGGATGCCTGATCAGACATTTCAATGCTGAACCCTTGAAAAGCAGTGAGCTGTGTAGGCAGAGGGCTCCTGTGACACGTCAGCATGCTCTGCAGGGTCCGTATCTGCCTAGTGAAGGATGGCTGATTGGCTGACCCAAACTGCTCAGAATCAGCCTATTTCCCTGCAGCAAAATATAGGATTGCAAAGGGAAGGAGGGAAGGAGACAGTCCTGTCTTGCTCTCCCTCTCATAGATTCAAAGATGTTAGGGTTGGAAGGGACCTCAATAGATCATTGAGTCTGATCCCCTGCACAGGCAGGAAAGATTGCTGAGTCTAGATGACCCCAGCTAGATGCATATCCAACCTCCTCTTGAAGACCCCCAGGGTAGGGGAGAGCACCACCTCCCTTGGGAGCCTGTTCCAGACCACTTATAGGGAGCCACAAGAGGCTGAAGAGGTCCAGGTGCCCCAGTCTCTCCTCATAGGGCTTGGTTTGCAAGCCCTTAACCATACGAGTGGCCCTTCTCTGGACCCTCTCCAGGTTATCCTCATCCCTCTTGAAGTGCAGCACCCAGAATTGCACGCAGTACTCCAACTGCAGTCTGACCAGCACCCGATAAAGGGGAAGTAACACCTCTTTGGATCTATTCGTCATGCATCTGCTGATGCATGATAAAGTGTCATTGGCTTTTCTGATGGCTTTGTCACACTGCCGACTCATGTTCATCTTGGAGTCCACTAGGACTCCAAGATCTCTTTCCACTTCCATGCCACCCTGCAGGTCATTCCCTAGGCTGTAGGTGTGCTGGACATTTTTCCTCCCTAGGTGCGGCACTTTGCATTTCTCCTTGTTGAATTGCATTCTGTTTGTCCAACCTGTCCAGGTCTGCTTGCAGCTGTTCCCTGCCTTCCAGCATGTCTGCTTCTCCCTATAGCTTTGTCATCCGCAGACTTGGACAGAGTACACTTCACTCCCTTGTCCAAGCTGCTGATGAAGACATTGAAGAGTATCGGTCCAAGGACCGAGCCCTGCGGGATCCCATTGCCCACACCCTTCTAGGTTGAAACCGACTTATCCACCACGACTCTCTGGGTGCAACCCTCTAGCCAATTCACCACCCACCGGACTGTGTAGTCATCCAAGTCACAGCCTATTATCTTGTTCACCAGTATGGGGTGGGATACCGTATCGAAGGCCTTCCTGAAGTCTAAATATACGACATCCACCCCTACTCCTGTGTCCAGGCATTTTGTAAC
>JAGPOW010003316.1:184219335-184239921 GCA_030014935.1 Caiman crocodilus
TCAAAGATGATGGCCAGTGGCTCTGTAATCACATCAGCCAACTCACTCAGCAGCCTCCAGCACTTGCACCAAGAAGTTGTCCCCAGTTGACTCTCTGAAAACTTCCTGGATTGCCTGTGCACTGCTGTGCTGCCCTCCCAGCAGGTCAGGGTGATTGAAGTCCCCCATGAGAACCATGGCCTGTGATCTGGAAACTGCCATTAGTTATTTGAAGAAAGCCTCATCCACCGCTTTCTCCTGGTCTGGTGGTCTATAGCAGACCTCCACTACAACATCACCCTTGTTGCTCTCTCCTCTAACTCTAACCCAGACACTTTTAACAGGCCTGTCTCCAGTTTCATACAGGAGATCCAGGCAATCATATGGCTCTTTTATGTAAAGTTCAAGATGTTCCTCATTTTCTCCCCTACCTGTCCTTCCTGAACAGTTCGTACTCATCCACAACAGTGCTCCAGTCCTGCGAGCTCTCACCAAGTCTCTGTTTTTCCAATCATGTCATAGTTCCGTGACTGTGGAAGGGCTTCCATTTTTTCCCATTTGTTTCCCAGGCTCTGTGCATTTGTGTACAGGCACCTAAAGTAACTAGTTGATTGCCCTGATTTCTCAGGAAGAATGAGAACTCCTCCCGTGTTGCCCCCTCCTTCTTGCTCTTCCTCCAGGTCACCACTTCCCTCAGGGCTCTGGTCTCCAAACCCCACTTCGATGGCTTTCCGTTTTTTGAAGCTTCCATGGTGCACTTTTTCATTTTACATGATTCACATCTTTAAAAAAAGGCCTTTTGTAAAAACTGTGCAATCTCTATATGCTCTCTGAAGCATGTGCTCGAATGAGTCTTTAAGAAGAACATTCTATATACATAAATCCATCTGACAGTAGGAGCAGAGAAGAGGAGCTGTTGCTTGGCTAGGGAAGCAAAGTAGGGGAAAAAAAGCAACCTTTTCTCTCTCCTCCCACTTAATCACCCCAACCCTGTTGGAGCTGTATCAGCAAAAACCACATTCTGTGTTCCAGTTCAGGTTTTACATTTTGAAAAGCCAATCACTCTAGTATGGATTGTGACTTACCACAATAAGAGGAATCCTATTAGAAATAATGTAAATACTAGATACCATGGTGGAGTGTTATTGGTTGGCGATGTCATGATGATGTTAATGCTTTCATACTTGTTTATTCTGAAGTGTATCTTTTAAATCTGCTATTTGACTTAAGAGCAGTGGTTAGCTTTGCTAGGCTGAAGTCACTCGGAGGGAAAAGTGGCACCTGAAAGACTAACTGGTTCAGGGAGGCATGTTCTCTTGTAGTCAACAACATCAAATGAAATAGTTTGCTCCCTATAAAGGCTCATGCTTTTCTAAATCAATTAGTCTCTTAGGTGTCACTCTGCTCTTCTTTCTGCTTGACTTCAATACAGGATGAATGAAATTCTAGCCAGGAGAGAGAGCTGGACATCATAGCACTTGATTTTTTCTAGATTTTGTCACTTATTTTCACCTCTCCCGTGCCAGTTTTCTCAGCTATAAAAAGAAAAGTTTCAGTACAGCATACAGATCCTTTGGCGACTATTTCAAGATATGTGAAAATAATTATTACTGATTATAGTTAGTTTGGGGCCATACACTGAATCTTGTTGTCTTGGTTCGTGTTTTAAGTAGTTTAGCTTTCTCATCTTCTTCCTTATAGACTGTATTCATTTGTTCTGAAAATGTTCTAATTTCACTGTGCTTTTTCAAATTTTATAATTGATGATGATGAAATACAGACATTATTGTAGCATGTTGAGTAATATTAAATAAATGTAGCTGGCAAAAATAAGAATTTGTTTTCAGTAAGAAATACAGATCAAAGTTCCAAGTTCAATGACGTCAAAACTAAAGTTTACATGGGAAAGATCTTTTTTTTTTTTTTGATGCCAGTTCAGCATTAAGTTGTGTTTCCGTCTGGTGGCCCATTGCTTCCTGGGAGTTATAGTTCAAGTTGCCCAATGACTCCATTCTTTTTTAGGAATCAGGCTCCAGTGTTGACTGATTTTTATTTTGTGAAAGCTATTTTCTATTGGAGAATAGAATGGGAAATCACTGAGGTGGAAATTTTCCAACTAGTTGTAGTATTAATGCAAATAAAGGTGGGGGAGGGGCATATAGCCCCGAGCCCAAATTTCCGAGCAAATGAAGATGATTTTGGAAGGCTATAGAGCACTTTCTAGTCACTATTGTTATTTCCTCTGTAGATTCTATGGTAGGAAGCTAGTGAGCTTGGTTCCCTGGTTGTACATCTCTGGAACTGGAAGAGGCTGTATGTTTTCAGGAAAGGGATGACCCAAGAATCTTTCATCTCAACAGGTTGCATCAAATATTTTTATTAGAGAAAGCAGAATGGCTGACTTTCTAAAAACATGAAACAAAGGCACACAATTTCAAATATGTCCTCTTGATTTTGATAATTCCATTCTGAATAGAGTGAAGAGAATATTCTGAATATTCAACCCAATTGCATGCTCTTCAACCCAATTGCAAGCTTGCATGCTCCCTTTAAAAATGCTATCCTATTATTTTCACTTATATCCCTTTCTACCATCCAAAATGACTCGTATCTGCGTTATGTTTATACAGGGCATGATTAAACGTGCATTTATGCTGGCTTAGATTTACTCAGCAGTAAATTACTGTGCAGTAAGAGGGAATAAGATAGCATCTACACATGAATGCATTAAAGTACATGAACAGTGTGTGTAGACTGATTTAGGACTAAATTTCATCCCAAGCCAGTCCATATACACAGAGTTACTGCACAGTAAGGCATCTACACATGCATTACTGTGCATTAACTAATCAGGCATGATACAAGTATCAAATTTACACTCAAGTTGACATAATTTTCCATATTTACTGTACAGTATGGGCATGGACCAGTAGACACCTACCTGTACTGTGCAGTAATTTTGGTTGCTGTTCAGTAAATGCGCACATGTAGATGTACCCACACAACGGTAAAAGGACTGTTTCAGCAGTTATAAATACAATTTACTTTAACACCCCACTAGGTTGCCAAAAATGTGTAAAATAATGTAATTTTAAATGAGAAACATTCTCTTCTTCCCCTCTATTGTTAATCTCTTGGCCAGACTCCTTTAAGCATATTTGATTTTGTTATCATTTGTTAAATCCAGCCCCGGACCAGTTTTTCTGCTCTTTTTGGAGCACCTCAAGGTCTTTAGTACATTGTACTCAGATTTCCAGGATTGAAAAGCAACATTCCAGGTGTGGTCTGCTCAGAGGCATAGAGAGGTATTATCACTCCCCTGCTTTGTAACGGGATGTTCCTCTTTATACAGCTTTAGATGACATTGGCTATTTGCTATTGTATCTGTTCTAATTTACTGCCTAATATCATCCTCAAGGTCATCTTCAAGATAACTACTTTTCAGGTTTTCTCTCTTGCTGCATGTCAGTATGTCAGCTTGGTTTCTTGCTGTTTTCAGAGCTTTTGCCAATATTTCTAGCCTTCCTAGATCTCATATTTATCATTTTGCTGTCCAGAGTGGTGTTAGCAATTCATTGTCTGTGATTTAATGTGACTTCCCAATTATCACCTGTGAATTTCAATACCTGCTGTTTACGCCTACTTCTATAATCATGAATGAAGTTGCTAAATAAAAGGAAGCTTAATTAGTTCTTTGAAACCTTATACTCCTTTTCCCTGTCAACATGCTACTTTATGGCAATTGAAGGTTGGGGTCCCATTCTTTGCTATGAGCTGGGCTTCCTAGAGGACTGCATAATGCAGTCCAGATTTCTGAGCTGTATCATCATGGGAATTGCATGATTCTCAGGCATAAAAGGAGATGCCATCCAGTCAAGGACCTTAGTACTCGGTGAGAATGAGGACATTGCATTAGTATGGTATCAGTATTGATAATGAACTGAATGAAAACAAAATAATTTGGGTCAGTTCATTAAACCCATATACTTATCAATTTTCTAAAATGTGCTAAGTTCTGATTTCAGCCAAACCTATTTAATTTCATTTTTGCCCCTGCTGGAGTTTACTGAGATGTCACCAAGTACTTTGTTGTGTTTGTTTTGTGCACAGACCAAAAAAGCATCCAGTCCTACAGTTATCAGGCAAGATTCCCAAGGCTTTGAATATTTTTTCCTAACTCTTTTTTTATGAACCGTATAGTATTTGTGCTCTTCATAAACATTAATCCACTTATTCTCACAATGGTTTGTAGGGTATGTGACCTTTACCAATATGATGAGGCATGGAGCACTTAAGTGAGTCACATAGGGTGCAGCTACACAATTCTCACTGTCCAGCCATTTAGTACTTGCTTAAGCAAATACTAAATGATTGTGCAGTAACCGATGTTACTGTGCGGTCTGGATGCCACATGAGTCTTTTCCTGTGCTACTGCACAGTAGCATCAGCATCACGGCTCATGCCTGCCAACACTATGTCACCCTAGCAATGAGCTATGGACCTGTAGCTCATCACTACGGTGATATAGCATCTCATGTAGATGTGGCCTATACAGTCGCACTGGAAGACTATAGTAGGGCTGAGAATGAAATCTACATCTGAATTTCAGCTGATGACTTTTCCTGTTTATTGGATGTCCCTGTGGGCAGAGTTATCCGTGTGTGAGCCTGGTTTGTATTTTGGACTCCATTGCCCTCTCATTTTCTCCCTGCAGTCATTCCCCTTCTAGATTTCTGCCATCACAACAACATTTTTTTTTGACACAGTTTCTTTCACAGTTATTGTCTGATGTGTTGTTTTGCAAATTACTTAGGGAAGATATCTCTGTCTCTTCCCCAGATGGTGCATATCTCTGCACAGCAACTGCTCTCTTGACCACTCAGTGACTTAGGAGTTAGTTTGCAACAAGCCTGGAGTCTATTTCATGACAGCAGAATGCAACCATCCTTCCAGAGGGTCATTTCTACAGATAACTTTGAGAATGGAAAAGAAGAATTAAAAGTCTTAAACTAAGTAAAAATAGAATCTTTTAAAGGCAATTATCTGCTGTCACAGTTAACGCTATTGTTGAACTTAGCCTGAATAGATAAGAACATCCTTTCTCTTTGAATGTGTGAGGATGAAAGGCGAAAGGAATGAAAGAAAAGTGCTATAGATATATTCTGTAAGAGTCTTTCCTCTGTATGACTTGACATTGTGGTAGAGTATAAGGGGATTAGTAAGTGAACCCTGTTGGCTCACAGATGTGTTTCTCTGTCTCCTTACATTGAAGGAAAAGTTTAAAGCAATTACAGGAGGAAAACTCAGTCCATGTAGAGGGCTAGCATGATTAAATACGATAATGTAGAGAGAATAAATTTTGAAAGCTGGACTAATTTCTTTTTTTCCATAGAAGAGCAAAACCACACTGAACAAGAAGGAAAAACTTTTATAGAGGGAAGTATAGTCATAAATTAGTATTGTCTTGCTTGAAACTGCTTATGTCGTCTGTCCTTTGAAACTAGCTGGTAATATTATAGGGTGTAATCATGTACTTTGGTGAATAATCCCTCAAAATAAATGTTTTTTAAACTGTTTCTCCAGGTTAGGTTTGTTCTTTCAGTTTTAAGTTAGTACAGAGATAGCATATGGCTTAATATAGGAATGATAACAGCAGGAAGGAAGGTAGGCTTTTCTGCAGATGGGAGTGTGTAAGGTATCAGAATATTACACCTGAACATTCATTTTTAGTAATAATACTTCTGGATTTCCTACATGGTTGACGCTGAAAAATATTTAAGGAGGGTAAAATGGATGAAGAGTATGACGTGTGAAAAATATGGTCAGATCTTCAAGAGAGGGACTATATGTATTACTTTGGTTTTGCTCAACACCTTCATGTTGGTGCCTTTCTCCTGTCTGATTTTTCTGGAAGAGCTCATCAACAATTGTGGCCTGTCTGTGCTTTTGGAACAGAAAAGTAAAAGTAAAATGGCTGCCTGTAGCATAGTGGAATATTTGACATTAATACGATCTTCTAGACTCTAGTCAAACCTCAGTTATTACAGAAAATATTGAGCCAAATCTCTGCGCAATAAACTGAAACAAATCTTTCTTGAGATTCAAATTCAAAAATGTATTTTTAATCTTTTTCCAAATCCTCACTGCTCTGTAGACAGATGAGCATGAGATTTTTATGCCAAGTTGAATCACTGGTCAGCCTTCAACAGTCAAGATCTTACGATTTTGAAATAGTTGAGGAGATCTCCCTCTACTGTATTGGCAGTGGCAAGGTTAGGAGATTTTTTTTTAACCCCTCGCTCCTTGAAAGCATAAGTTTCTCCAATTGCCAGTGATCTTAGTGGACCAGTCATAGCTAAATAAAGGGAAGTAGTAGATCCTCCACTTCTTGAAGTTTTCAGATGAAGACTATATCTTTTTGCTTTAGTTAAGCACTGGTTAGTCCATTCAGCACAGAGATTACTGTCTGAAATTCTGCAGCCAGTATTACACTGGAAGCCAGACAAAATTATCGTAATGGTCTTCATGTGCTTAAAATTTGTTATGTTTTTTTTATAGCTAGCAATCAAGTGGGAAATCTTATGGAAAATTTTGGATTTGCAAGATTTCTAAAATGGCAATTAGGTTGAATTAAATCACGCCCAAATGATATCCTTTGTTACCAATGTGACGTTTCCATATTGAAATGTATTTTTTTTGGCATGAGTCTGCATGCGTGCAATTAATGTTTAGTGATTAGCCCAAAAAACGACATAAAGAACATATGCTACTAATGTAAGAATCAAGTGATCCTTTACGTAATTTAAAAACTTCTGCATCATTTAGAAGGTTAGAAATGCAAACATTTAAAAGGTTTGCACTTAAAATAATAGAGCAATACTCATAGCTGTGTTCTATATGAACATGCTGATTTAAACTGCTCACTGAGAAATAAACATCATAATGTGGATAAGCCTTATCAAGGGAGAGTACCCCAAGACAAAATGTATCACTACCTGGAGAATCTTCTCAATAAAATACAACAATTGCATCAATATTACTTATAATGTATACACACACAGCCTGTCACTTTTGGGAATGAACAGTACTGCAGCTGTTTATACTTATTATCCTCAATAACATTTATTTCACATACAAGCCTCATTTATATTGCTTACTGCAGTTTTTGGTTGAAATTACTCACAGTATTCATGAGCATTTCAAATCATTTTACATGCCAGGGGGATATGGGCTATGCTAAGCAGCTCTTCCTGTATGTGCTAACAAAACCCACTGCAAATCTTCTCAAACATATTTATTGGAGAATTATGACTGTTTGCTGATAACAAATTGGAAACCTGTGATACTGAAATATTATGCATAATGCTGTAAATCAGATTAACTGGTGTTCTTCCTTTCATACAATGAATTGTATAGAGAACATCTGTTCAAGTCAATCACCAAAGTACCTGGCACAGGATCAGGAAGCTTGCTGTACTAATTTTGGATCTTGATCCAACTGGGAACATTGTTACTTAAATCTATTTGACACTGTGATACCTGCCTGTTTCAGGCATTCATTCTCGTACCATTCGAGCAGTCAACTGTAGTGTTTTCAATGGCTGGTTATGCCCCATTTGAAATGTTAAGACTTTCATAACATCAGATTCCACAAGCTTGTTGTCAGTTTACTAAATACATCATTAAAAGAGAAGGCAATTAGAAGAGCAGGTGTCATTCAAAAATATCTTTGTAACAATGCTTGTAACATACAAGAGCTTGTTTATATCTGAGTTTTTCAAAAAGCATGAATGAATTGTGTGGGCAGGCAAATACCTTTGAAACAGTGATAGTGAATAGCTGAAAAACAAACTGCCAAGGGAAATGGTTGCGTGTGCACCTCTTGATGCTTATAGAGCAAGAATAATTGCTCTTCTAGAATATATGCTTTAGTCAAACACATCCTGTTGGGGTCAGTGTAGTAGAAATAGATGAGTGTTCATTGCCGTTGTAGTCCAAGAAATTAATTATTGTAATGTCCTCTGATGGCCTTAAGAGTTAGGCATATCCTTGTCTATGTCCTAGGATTTTGTAAAATTGACCACAGTACTTAGCAACCTGATCTTGAAATGAATTTTAATGTTTTGCCTTTATTTTCCCTGTTTGGTTTGGAAATTCCCACAATTTTTCCAAAGATATTTCAGAAACTAATGGTAATTTTGAAATAAAACCATGGTGGCTAGGGACAGACATTTCACAGAAACTGGAATAAACCTGTAACAGAACAGACATGCAGTGCACATAAACCAGTTTGAAAATGGCTGAAACCAGTTTGAGAGAAACCTGGTTAAATGTATGGTTATTTGGGTCAAACCAGTTCATGCAATGTCTGTCCCAGGTCCTTCCTGATTTAAGATAATTCAAAGTCCCCCAGCATCACGGCATGCTCTCTGGACTCAGCAGGGCTCTCTGAGAGCTGGGCTGGCCCCTCCTATCTGCCCCCTCACTGGAGCTACAGCAGGCACGCCTGGCTTCCCCTGCCCTCCACACCCAACACTGCTTGCTGCTCAAACAGGGATTCCCCTTCCCCTCTCCCAACTCCCAAAGTATGGGCTGTAGCCAGAGTGTCATATGCTAGCTAATGCTGAGAGGTGTCTGTGAAAAGCAGATGGAACAAAGCTAGACAGGACAGTGTCCGCGTAGGGCTTTTTGGAGCTAATCAACAGGTAACTGGTAATGTCCCTCCATTCCTTCCTTGGAAAAAAGTTGTTTAAGAACAGCTTGAAGTAATGAGGGATGCTTTGTTTTCTGCTAGGGTGTTAAATGCTGATAACAGAGCTGATAAATATTCTGTTATCAAGGAAGTGGGGATGGTGATACCCTTCCTAATGAGAGCATCCTGTGCCTGGCTATGCTCCTTCAGCTCAGCATTGTGAAAAGGAAGAGAGGGCTGTTCTAATGCCCCCTGGTTTCTAGCCCAAGCCACTGCAGGCACATGCCTAAATTTCCTCAGTCCAGTGGGGATGGCTGTACAGTTACAAACTGGTTCAGCCTAGCCAGGTTAAACAGACCTGTAAAGATTGAATCAATTGAGGCTCAGGCTTTTTAAATGTCTGTCCCTAGCCTGTGTGTGTACTGATCATTAACTGGACCACATTGCTTCTCTACATAATCACCCTGCCTTGCAACACGACTATTCCAGTGTGTCACAAGTTTTTTGATGCCATCTTCAGAGAAGCTTTTCAGTTGTTGTGACAGCTATACTGCACCACAATTTGCATCTTTGCATCACTGGAAAATCTGCACCCAATTTATAATCACTTGGTATAAGATTGGGGCTTCAGGATTGTGTAACAGGGAACCCTATCCCTGTTACTAGGAGGCAGGGTGGCCCCTTGAAGACCAGAGTCTTTAGAAAGTACCAGGAGGTACCACCAAGTACCAGGAGGGCAGGGGTTAAAAGCCCAACCACACAGGCCAGTCAGCTAACTGGAAGGAGATAGGGCTCTGGGCACATATAAACCCCAGGGCTGTGGCTGGCAAGAGTTAGTTCTCTTGCAAGAACCCCCTAGTAATGCTATGGCTGCCAGATAGACTATTTACAGGGCTAAAGAGTCTTCAGAAGTCTACAGGGTACCCAGGGCTAGGAGACACTCAACACACAAGGAACAGGTTGGGGTTTTAAAGAAGAAGAGTGTGGCTTGCATGACTTGTATTACATTATAGCCCAGGGGCTCATATTTATGTTGTTGTTTTGACCAGTGGACTGGACTGAGGCTACTGGGGAGGAGGAGGCCTCATAGATGGGCATACTATGAGGTAGAGCCCCAGTGCCAGAAAGTGTTCAGTGAACCCAGGGCTGCAGTGAACCCAGTGCTGGAGAGAGCACAGAGACAAGGCTGCAGCAAGCCCGAGGTCACTCAAGGCCAAGTCAGAATTAAAAGGCATACCATCTTTGAGGCATGCGCCACCTTGTAGGGGAGTGGTAGAGAGTGACCCCTGGTGTCAGGGTAGTAAATGGGCATCCTCCTGCCTGCCTAACATCATAATTATTGTTCCATCAAGGTGTAGCAGGTGAGAAAGATGGGTGGTTAGCTCAGTAACATAGGGTCAGGCCCAGGGATGACCCCCTGTCACAGATGGATATGGTAAGTTTTCAAACTCCAGTCCATGCAACATCTCATTAGTTACTCATGCACTGTGTAGTCTGGCATTGTTGAGCTGGAGAAGAACACATTTCTTGAGTTTCCATGCCATTTGTTCCAAATAGCTGGTTTAAGATGTTTTCAGAGACTATAGTGGTAGGTGTTGATGTTGATTGTGACCCCATGCTCCATGAAGTGGACAAGGAATGATTCCATGGAGTCTCAATACATGACAGGCAGGAGCTTACCAAATCATGGTTGATGACAGAATTTTGTTGCTGCTGATTATAATGTGTATTTTCACTGCATGTGCCTTTTGCTCTTAGAATCATAAAGGTGGACCCAGCTCTTATCACTGGTGAAAATGGATGAGAGGAACCCCTCATCTTCATCTCATACACACTGCAGGAGCTGGGTACACACTTCTACATGTTGTCATTTATGCACATCTGTCAGTTGTTTTGGCACTCAGTGGTCACACACTTTTTGGCAATTCAGATGATCAGGTAAGATGCTGTGCATACTGCCAGTGCACCTATTTCCACCACTAATTTAGGAATGCTTATTCACCTGCTCATATGCTCAGTGACATTGACTTTGGGAATGCTGTCCTCCATTGTGTCTGTGCTGGACATCCTGCCCAGGGTTCACCCACTATGTACATGTGGCCATATTTGAATTCATAGACCATCCATTGAGTCATACAGTTCTCGCCATGCTATTGCCACTATTCAGCGGTGAATTTCAGTAAGTGGCACACCTTCATGAAAATGAAAGTGTGCCACTTACACACATTTACACACAGAAAATGTGTAACAGAATACTGTTTTTCAGTGCACACCGATAGCTGTAAAGCCATATTGTTTAGGTGTTTCCTTATTCACATCTGTCCGTTGCTTTGGTACCCTGTGGATGCACAGTTTCTGGCATTTCAGGTGATCCTGCAAAATGGTGTCAATACTGCCAGTGCTTGCACCTATTTCTGCCACCAATTTAAGAATGCTCGTTCACCCATTCACGTACACAGCTATGCTAACCTTGTGTTCAGCATGAAACAACGGAAGCTTTCACCACCATCATCAATGTGCTGTGTAGTTTCCTACTTTGTGGCAGACATACAGCATAGGCAGCCATTTTGCCATTAGTTTCTGAACCACTCTCATTTGTACTAAAAATAATGTTTAGGTAAACTGATAGAAAAGGTCAGATTTATGAAGATATTTGAAATAAATGGAAGTAAAGCATCTTTACAAATTTTGACCAAAGTTGACTAATTTGTTATGGATTAAAGGAGTGAATAGGATCAGCCACCTTAATAATAGCTAAGAAAAAAGCTTCCACACATCCTAACTAGCTTTCTTTTGGTACTAGTTTTGAGGGAATACTCAGCCTACAAGTACTGTGTCACTTCCAGCATCTTTGTTTGATCAAAAGATTACCAGTACAAATGTGATATGTACAAGCAATATATCAATGCTGGTGTCTTTTCTGTGTGCACTGACGATGAAATTAACCTTGGTATGAAGAGCTTTCCCAAATCCCGTGCACTACCAAAGTCCCAGCAGGAGCAATATCACCCTGGAAGATTAAATTGTTGGCATGGGCTTTTGAAGGATATATCATTTGTCAGCCATTTCTGCTTCTATCAACCTCAGTCAAAGATAACTGTATCTGACTTTCAAATAATGATAATTTCTAAACAGTTTACTCTTCTGCCCTTGAATACAGCCTGTTCAATAAGACAGTGTCAAAATCTATATTAATTGTTTCTATATATCTGCATTTATAAAGCATTTACTATGCTTAAGCATCATGAAAAGCTTAAAATAACAAGGAAGTCAATAAGATGCTTAATGAAGTCTACATATGTTTTCAATTGTCATACATTCTTTTATTTCATTGGGTTGCATAGGGAAAGGAAATTAATGTTAGACACTTCAAAAAAAATGTCAGGAGAATAAATTTGTAGTCTAATGTCAAGAAACATGGGGTCAATTCACTAAAAATTATCAGAACAGATCCTATTTGCAATTGAGACTTAGTCTTAAACAGTTGCAAGAATAACTGAGAGCCTACTAACCACTTCGGATTACAACATTCATCTCTTCTCAGCTCAGACTCCTAGAATTAGGCAAAAGCTAAAGGAAATTTTTGGACAGCTGCTTCTCTCATTACAAAAATGGGATAATAAAGGCACATATGTTTGCAGAAATATATAGGATAGACTTAAATATAGATGTATACAGGCTTCAATTATCAAACCAGTCCCCGGTTTGGCTCCTAAACAAAGGTGTCTGCTCTGCCTCCCAGAAATTAAGTGCCTGAAAAAAGTCCCATTAATCTCGATGGGAGAAACATTAGGCATGTAAGAGCTTGCATCTGAACCCCCCCCCCCAAAAAAAAAAAAAAACAAAACAAAAAACAAAACAAGCATTATACAAACTTTGTTTCACTCTTGGTTTTTTCTTTTTTTTTTTTTTAATTTTTTGGCAATACATGTGCAGACAATTTTTTAAGGAGACTTAGCACTAAAAAGGATTTAGATAGTATGTGAAAAATTACTTTTCTTCCACTGTGGACATGTTTCCATGTGCATTAATGCTGGAGTAAATTTAATGCACATTAAGCAGAAATAGGTGCTTACATGTGCAGATGTCTTGGGACTAGATTTAGTCCCAAGTCAGAGCAGCCTTCCATGTGCCCCTGTGGCCACCAGGAGGAGCTCAAGCCTCTGGCCACACAGCTGCCAGCACTTGTCAGCTGTGCTGAGGCCAGAGGCAGCTGCCAGCATGTGACAGCCATCTTAAGGCCTCCTCCCTGCCCTCACAGCCCTGCCCAGCCTTTGCCCTGCCCAGAAGCCATGTGCCTAGCACAGGGCCAGCATGCAGCAGCTCCCTCCCTGCCCACCCTGCCTCCCTGTACCACTCAAACTTCAAATATAGTTCAGATGTCTGACTCCATCCCTGAGTCCACCTGGGAGGGGCTCAGAGGTGGGGCTGCCCAGAGCAAAGAGCCCAGTGGCAGGCAGCCAGCACCTCAGGGCACTGGAAGTGCTGCCATAGGTCCAGGGGTCACAGCACAGCCTAGGGACATCTGCATCCAGCAGGTGCTGCACCGGCTTCTCAAGAGCACTGCTGGGGGCCTGTTGCAGGGTGGTGGTGGGTGCCAGCCCTCATCAGGGGCCTATGGGGCCAGGGCAGGGGGCGAGGTGCTGGAGAGCATGAGTGCAGCCTCTGCTGGGTGGCCTTGGGCAGCGAGCTGCTTCTCCAGCAGTGCCACGCACCACCCACGAGGGCCATCAGCTCAGCCCTGTGCTCTGTGTATTGCTGGAACTGCATCTCCTCCCAGGTGGCCTCCTAGGTGGGGGTCCCTGCCTGCCATGACTGCTGGTCCATCACCCAGCCCACTATGGCTACCACCAGCCACTAGAGCAGTGGTGGGTAACGTGACCCAGCGGCAGTGGTCCGGTGAGTCCCTGTGGCCTCTTCTCCACATCCAGATGTTGGGCTTGCAGAGGCAAGAGACAGAAGGCTTTTGTGTTTGCAACATTTGAGAGAGAAGATTCTCTGCTCCAGGGGCCCAGCACTACCTGGCCTCAGTTCAGAGGGCAGCAGCATGTGGATGCCCAGAGACCAGGCAGGCCTGGGCCCAGGTGGGTGCCGCCTGAGCCTCCTGCCCGTTTGCTCCCCAGAGGCCAGCCACAGGCTGCCTGCTTCCCCTTCCCCATTCCCAGATTTGGCCAAGCCAGGATGCTTGCAGTACCTGCTGCCATGGCCCCAGCCCCCGCTGACCCCCCCCATCCCTGCAGGCCCACCACTGTGCTCTGCTGCTGCCCAGCCCCAACGCCTGGGCTTGGGGCACACAGGGCTCCTGGACAGTGGGGGTGAGGGGCTGGCCACACCCCTTCCCTCCCCACAGGGAGCGTCTCAGGGGAGGCACCCCATGGCCGGCCCTCCACCATGCTGCGTGCTGTTCTTGTTCACGCTGCAGGCAGCATGCAGTGAGCTGTTCGTGCAGGCGGAGGGGTGCCCTAGTCACTATGTTGTGATGTTGCTGACCTTGCTGGTGCCTTGGACACACCTGTGGTCCTGGTTCTGGACCTTGAACTATGGCAGTGTGAGGGGCAAGCCCAGACTTCCCTGCAACCTGCACCACTATCTGGAAGGCTACCTATTACAGCTTCCCAGTCAGACGTCTTTACGTAGCAGATGTAACAACACTCAGGATCTTCTGCAGGAGCCACCTCTCCAGAGCTATCCCAACAACTTAGATGCTTTGGCTTTTTATCCCACCACTCAGGGGGCATCAAATCAGTTGCAGGTGCAAATATATCCAGTTCTGTTAAAGTAGCCATTCCATACTATGACAAGGTCTTTATAGTGAAAGCTGGCCCAGAGTTACTTACGCAGTTGCCTGTTACTCTCCATAATACATGGACACCCAGGAGCTAATAATACAAAGAACTTTTGATCCTTTGCCATGTGTCAGAGGTAACTGGATGGAAGAAATGGTTGTCTAATAGCTGGATTGTGATATGGGGGGAAATGAGAATATTCCCAAGTCTAAGATTGTCTGTTCTATTGAGAGGAAACAAGCACAGTTTATGTTAACATTTATTACAATAATGGTTCCTGTAATGGCTGGCTCTCCTGTGGTCTGTGTTTGTAGTATTAAAGTCCAGATATAAGTGAATGGTTTGCTACAGAATTCTGTAGGTTATCTTATTAATTCTACAGTCAGGATACAATTTCGTGGGTTTTTTCTATACAAGTGTGGAAATGCCAATATGGGGTACCATTGATGCCAGTGTGTCAAACATGGTGATCAACATGTGCGTGAGAGACCCACAGTATGAGAGTATTGGTCATTGTCTCCCTTCTGATGGTGGGTCCACCTAGTAAGGTTAGTTGTGCAATATCTATCCACCTAGTAAGATTAGTTATACAATATCCATGTCTCAACATTAGGGAGCTAAACAACACTGACTGGAAAATAAGCAGTGCCATAGCAGAAACTTGGGCAAAGTCACAGTTCATTAGTGCTGCCGATTGCAATGGTTGTTTTCACTATTCTGACCCTTACCCCACTATTCTGATCCCTATCCCACTGCTGGACAAGCTACATCTTGGACAAGCTACATCACTTCTCTGTGTTTGTCTCTCCTCCCAAACATTTTCTGTCACCTTTAACTAGATTTGTGAGCATTTTGGAACAGTGTGTGACCATATAGTACCTAGCATAGTGGATCCCAGCTTTCAGTTGGGGTGTCCAAGTGATTCTGTAGTACTGATGCTACTTCTAATGGGAAGGTGCACTACTGAAGCACAAGTAGAGTTGACCTACCTTGAAAAAAAGGACCACAGAAAGGAAAAAATAAAGGGAGAAAATAAGCAGTGGGCAGAAAAGGGTGGTGATTCACTCTTGCTTGGGTTAAAGTGCCCAAGCCATTGATGAAATATAAAAACAAGTAGAACCTCCTTTTCCTTCCTTTCCTCCTTTTTTTGATTGTGCTATTTTGATTAATTTTGTTTCAATGTTTACATTAAATGTTATATACAAATAATGTTTTGTATATGTGTGAGTGTATGTGTATATAGAGATAGATATAACATTAATATTTCATTATGTAGATAATTAAAACAGTTGGCATAACTGAAAGAAAATATTTGGCTTTTCCTGCAAAAACACATAGCTGAAGTTGAAATGTACACATAAATATTTCAGTTTAAAGAAATTGTATTTTTACATTGAACAACTATTGTCAGAACATTCTCAACCAGGTTTAGTTACAACTTTCTATTTTAATGTAGTAGGTCAAAATTACCTCACTTCATCTGAATGTATGTGTAGGAAAGACCAGCAGAAAGGTAGAGTGTGAGTATGCCCGTGTGTGTGTGTATGTGTGTTTGTGTGTGCACGTATGTGTCTGCGTAACTACTTTATCAATAAGTTTCAGCATTTCCCAATAGTAATTGCTTGACACATCACTGTGTTTTTCAAATCTTGCTTAAAGGAGGAAATACATAGTTGGCAGGTGGCAGTCATTGACCTTTACTTATTTTTCTTCCTTCATATTTTCCCCGTTTCCACTTTTGTTTTACATATTAATAATTAATGCTTGTCCTGTGCTGGAGCCTATGAACCCCACTCATCAGTCACAACTAGGAGCCCTTTGTACTAGGCAGTGTGCACATAATTAGTCTCTGCCCTGAGTTTATTGACCCTCCTAGTTTGATTTTTTGCCAATATTCTTATGCTTGGGGGAAAAGATTTTTCTTTTTTGCAGAGAGTCCTTTTCTCTTGTGAGTAGTTGCTTCAGTTCTTTCCTATATCGAATTTATAACTAAACTCAAAATGCCTGTTGTGTTGCTATATTGCCCTATTCAATTCTATGTGACATTATATTAAATTCACTGAATCTAGTCTTGTACTTAAAATAATCAGGAAGACCATGGTGATCTCCACCTAGCAATGCTTCAGCAGCATTCTGCCTCAATCCAAACAAATGGGCTGATTGGAAGGTGTATATGACTGATTATTTTTTTCTGTAGCCAGTACAGGAAAAAAAATCATATTTTGAGATCAAGATGTACAACTTTGCTGAATTCAGCAGATCCTCTTAACTACAGGAAGTAAGTTATAATCCCTCTCATGACTAGCAGTTGACAACAAGCTTTTTCTGTAATGCTTTTATTTCATGAATGCTCTAAATTATTTTTTTTGCTTCAAGATTGTTTCTGATATTTTAAAGATGGAGTAGCTCTAATAGCTCATACAGCACACTTCCCTTTCAGGGCAGAACTGTCCTTTCTACTGTGTTTTCAGGTGGTTCCATCCATCCATTAAGTTAGAGTTGATTATATACTTAATTTCCACCCAAATAACTTATATTTTTGCTTGATGCTCATAATCTTCAACCTGCCATCATGTTTCCTGCTTCTTTTTTGTACCTTAACCAGCTTTACTTTAAATAACTCTTCCTGTGTAGAAAAAGGTTCTCGTATCCTCTCTTAAGACCTCTTAAGCAGGCTGCGACTAGGGGGTTGCATCTACACTGTGCTTCATGGCAGAGTAGACTAATTAGTTCTACAGTAATGCGCCGATCTATACATGTGCTCATATTAGGGTGCAGTAGATTAATTAACTCTACTATAAATAGACTGTGATGGGCTTGTTGGGGGACAAAGGTACTAAAGTGCGGGGTCTGCCTGCTGGCTATCCCTGCACTGTAGCTCCCTTATGCCCCAGCCAGCCTCTCCACTGCCCGACACTGTGCCTCAGAGCAGCTGATTCAGCCACAAACTGTGCCCAAGTTTATTGCATCATACTAATTGCATGTGTAGATGCATCCAAGCTGTACAAATAATTGACTTTTTCTGTTTGGCTGCTGAACCCTTTTCTACCCAAGGGAGCTTGAAATCATCTTCCCCCCTCCCACCAGGGGAATGCTTTGGCCACCAAAGCTATTCAGGAGTGGTGGTGGCAGAGTGGTGGTGTTCCAGTTTGCATATATAATCAGTCATTCATTTGTATTCAGCAGGGCTGGCACTGAACATCAAATATCCCATTTCTTGGGGAATGTCTTACCCAACAGACAGATGGCTCATTCTCTGTCTCGCGCTCTGGCCCCATAAATTAGTCCATGCAAAGTGGAACAGCTCCAACAGAAGAGATTGTCAGAGCTTGATTCCAGTATAGTCAATAATACGGCAGTGAAAACACTGAATGCATGAAAATGGGAAGGTGGGAGATCCCATTTCAAATCCGCTCTCTCCTTGGTTCAGAGGAAAAACTAAAATCTCCGAACTCCCAGGTGAATGGCAGCCACTAGAAGATGAAAAAGGGTAGTTTCATGCTCTGGCAGGCAGCAATTCATGGGACAGCATCAGCTGCTGAGATGCCAATAGTGGCAACAACTATTTTTATGTCTCCTCCACAAAGGCAGCCCCTGGGGCTTCTGCCCCAGTCACTCCTGCTCCTCTTCCCTTGGTTGTGCTATAGTAAGGAATTCTGTGGCGTTTTCCTTAGTTTCACCTATTGAAATTGCTCTACTTTGCACAGAACGCATAAATACTCGCTGGCTGCGTCTACATGAGCATGGATATTTGGTTCCTGGGAACAAGAAGCAGCGGTACACCTTGTGCTATTGCTACTTGTCCCTGGGGAATGCCTGTGCCATGCACCCTCTGGCATGTGGCAGGTTACCCAGGGTCGGGGAGGGGAGGCTGGGGCCAGCAACTGTGCTGGTCCCAGCAGCCTTACCTGGGGTCCTGGTGACCAGGGAAGCTGCAGCTGAAGCACTCCTGCAGCTGGGAACCTGGCCGGCAGCCAGAGTGCATCTCTGGCCAGCCAGGCTCTAGTTTTAGGTGACAGGCACTGCTGCCATGTGCCCTGTCTTGCTTTTTTTTCACACAAGTTATTTTGACCCCAGGATCTCCCAGGGTCAAACTGCCTCCTCCCACGTGTTGCAAAGTAACAGCAGGGGGAATGCCTGAATGTGTGGTGTGTGGCATCACATACAGCACAGCTGTGCTCATCTGGATGTAGCCATTGGAGCCTAGTGTGAATGAAAGAATGATTATTCATCTTGGTGGGTAGGCTGTTCACCTCAGTGGTGGGATACCAGTGAATATTTTATCATAATTGCGAAGTTTACTAGCTTCAGCAAGAGAGACTGAGAGCTCCCTTCCTCAAAATGCCGTATTGCGTGGCGATTAGGGCATCTTCTCCGTGAGGTGGGAGAGAGATTCATATCACTCAAGCACACAGAATTAAACCTGGCTTTCTTATTCATCAGTGAGTCCTCGTGCTACTGGGACATTAGACAAAAAAGCGGGGAGTCATGGGGAGAATGTCCTTCCTCTGACAATCTTGTGAACCTAACTTCAACAAGGATTTTTTTTTCTTAGTCAAAAATACTAGGTAAATCCGACCTGATTTCATAAGGAGCATTGGACAGCTGAAAGAGCATCTTTCCAGAAATGTACTATTCATTAAAAATACCTGCAGCATCACTGTGCTGTTTTTCCCAGACATGTTTTATTAGAAATTTATGTCCATTTTGCTAATTTCTGCTGTCCGTGATGTCTTCCATTTACTGAAAATAAACATGCCTTGGATTATTTTCTCCAACACAGATGTTTTAGCCTCAGGTTTTCAAGGACAATCTTGTTAAAAAAATGCCAAGTAACTAATCACCTTAGAAACCTTTGTATGAATTCACTATCCTGCCTGGCTTTCTCATCATTTCCCAGGTCAGTGTCATTTGCAAATTTCATTTGCATGCTATTGATTCCATCTTCAAAATCATTAATGAAGATGTTAAATGAGATGACAGTGTTAAGCACGTCATCCGAAGCCATCATCTTATCCCCATCCA
Source organism: Caiman crocodilus (assembly GCA_030014935.1). Lineage (NCBI taxonomy): Eukaryota > Metazoa > Chordata > Crocodylia > Alligatoridae > Caiman > Caiman crocodilus. The sequence goes on from JAGPOW010003316.1 coordinate 184,238,818, forward strand.
TCCATCTTACAGTCAAAAAGATCATCATCTCGTATCATCATTTCAGCCATCTGCTGCTTGGCCAAAAGGCTTCCACTTCACATACTTCCAGGGGAGGCCAAAACAATCTGAACAACAGCATTCATTTTTTAATGTACCCAGGGGCAAAACCTGTCTGCAGTGTTGCCATCTGTAAACATTTTGTTGAATGTCTGTCCTTCAAGGACTGAAGCTGCAAGTGACAGGAAATAAAGTAATAAAATTGCCCCAGAGCACCTCTGGTTTAGTGTCAGCAGCATACTTGAAGTCACTGAGAGTGAAAGTGGTACTTGTTGGAGAGATTTGTCTGCAAGAGCACTGCAGATATGAATCAATCTCTTTGGAGTGCCTTGAGCTCTCATTAATCTGCCATGCCAGGTGTCAAAGCTTATCTTGTAAATGCTGCCATGTGCAATGTGATGCCATGTGGAATATATGATCAGGACAGCATCAGTTTCTTCCCTTTATTCCCCCATCTGCAGCCCTGGGAGTGACAGACTTGATATTTTTTAAGGGAGTTTTTCTAATGGGGATATTTCTGCATGAAGAAATATGACTGTGCTAATACGCTACTGCACAGTATTGTTAGGCTACCAGGCAGAAGTGTCACCCAAAACTCCCATTACTGTGCATTCATTTCCTTGCTAATACAAATGATAAATGTGCAGTAGTGCCTGCGCAGTAGCACCTTGTGTAGATGTGCCCAGTCATAACCTCAGGCATGTAAAAGCGAGGCCAGGCTCCTGACTTGCAAATTTTGATCCAGAACCTTGCTGTTGTTCAGATTGTTTTGGCCTCCCCTGGACCTTTGTGAAGTAGAAGCCTTTTGGACAAGCAGCAGATAGCTGAAATGATGTTAGGAGATGATCTTTTTGACTGTAAGCTAAGCACCTCAGGATGTGATCCCAAAGAGCCAGTTTACTAAGAAGAAACCATACACCTAGCCAATATAAAACACTAAGGACATGGCTGTGTCTTAAACTCTTCAAAACTCTGGTGCTTTATTCAGGGCTTCAGGAATCCCCTTTGTCCACTTGATTGTCACAGCCTGGAATATTCCTGAAAGTAGGCAGGAGACCAATGTGG
>JAGPOW010003316.1:184243143-184253534 GCA_030014935.1 Caiman crocodilus
CCCCCAAGCAGGCTATTTATTTTCAGCTTCCCTTCCTGCTCCCAGATGGACAATTCCCCCTGCGGATCCACAAACCTCCCCCACAGTCCTGCTAGCACCCTGATACTGCCACCCCCACCCCCACCATAGTCCCACTAGCCCCCACTCCTTCCACCCTAAGTTAACCAGAACTTTACCAGAAGATGCAATGTGTTAGTTTGTCCTGCTCTGCACTATCTGTATATATTGAATGCTTCAGCGGGCTTTTTGGCACTTCTGTCTAATAGCTGATTCAATTTTGGAGGCAAAGCTTTCTCAGTTTATGGTACTTGGTGAGGGAAATTCACTTGCACAGAAGAGCCACCTCTAGAGTCTGTTCACATTTAAGAAACACTTCAACCCTTTTGATGAAACATTTCTTCCATGAGAGGAGCAATACTTACAACTCTGAGATGCAGCTTTCCTCCAAACATATATACATTACTGGCAAAAACTGTTTCTGGAAGACCTCAAAAAAGGACAGCCAGAGATTTTAGATTTCACTAAGAACTTTGCTATTACTCGATATTATGTGGATATATTCAGATACTAAGGAAGATGTGGGGCATATGTAAAAGATAATATATGAGAGAGACACACACAAACACCAAAAAACAGGAAGTACTGATCGTTTTTAATATCTTTAGACTTCAAATACGAAAAGGAGTCAGGGATGCCAGCATATTGATGCAAAAGCTGTCAAGCCTGAAATCTTATACTAGGCACCAGCACAACAGAGGACTTTAATCAACATTCAAGGGACAAGGGAATTACCAATCTGTAGTTAAAGTTGGTTAAAAAAGTGGATCAAAGGTGACCAGACTTCAAGGAAATTTATAGAAATAATTCCTGTGCACAGAATCTCAGTCAACAGAAGTGATTTAATGAACCTTTCTATATAAGCTGTGAAGTGAGAATTTTAAAAGGAACCACAAGTAAGGTACTTTTAACTGTGGAACTGGGTCATCATTCCTTCAGGGAGAAGAGATTTTTTTTTTTTTGTTTAGTATATGTAATAACTCATTAGTTATTTGAATTTAATACATAAAGAAAATAATGATTTAAAAGTAGGCATCACTAATTAGGCAGAGCAAGACTTTTTTCAATGAAACTTTTTGTTTAAAAATCTTGATCAGTCAAAACTGAAACTTCTTAGTTTTTAGAGTTTTTAGAAAATAGGTTTCAATGAATTTCTTGACTTGAAAAAAATGAGAAGGTTTGTAAACTGTCAAAATGCTTCATTTCAACACGTTAGAAATGAAAAAATTGTGGATTTCTCATTTATAATTTTAATTCATTCTAGCTTTAAAATCTAAGTAAATTCAAGTTAAATTGAAATAACCTCAAAATGAAATATTTTTCAAATTATCAAAAGAAAAGATTTCCTTTTACTTGAACTGATTTTTTTGCAGATTTTTGACTCGCTAATTTTGTGATTTTGATTTTTTGTACTGATTTAGGAGAATAAACACTTTTAATATCTCAAAAATATTCACAGGAAAGGAAAACAGTTTCCTTCCCAGCTCTACAATGTAGGATATTTTCTAGCTCATATTCTCAATGCTTATGCATATAAACAATTGATTTTTATTGTGTTAATTAATGCATGGAAGCCCCAATTAAAACTGAGTCCCCTTTTATAGTAAGGTCTGTGCAAACACTAGAAAGTTTCTCTTTTCCAAAGATCATATGGTACAATCCCTCCTTGTACATCACAGCACCATTGTGGACAGTTCAATACTAGAATACCCCACCTTTTGATGTTAACGTCACATTTCTACAGATTGATCTTCAAGGTGTCCTTGAATATCTTGTTTTGCCCAACTCTAGAGTGGTGACCATCAATGAGTTGGAAGTACAGGACTTGTTTTGGGAGTCGATTGTCAGGCATCCTTAGGATATGCCCTGTCCAACAGAGCTTGTGCCATATAAACATGGCTTCAATGTGGATGGTGTTTGCTTGAGCCAGAAAGAAAGTGTTCATTCTTCTGTCCTTCCAATGGATATGGAGGATTTTCCAAAGACATCACTGATAGTAGTGTTCCAAAACATTCAGGTGTTTCTGAATTGTCATCCAAGTTTCACACCCATACGACAGGATAGAGATGACTACATTCTGGTAGATGTTTGTTTTGGGCACTAATGTCATTGAAGCCATCATTTTGGAGATGTCAAAAGACAGCAGTGGCAGTTTTCATCTGGTGTTGAAAATCATTATCTGTGTTTATTTGTTAAGATAGGTAGGGGAAATGCTCAATATTCTCAAAGGACTGTCCTCCAAGTCCTAAAGCAAGTACTAAATGACTGTGCAGTAACAACTGAGCACTCAGGCACTCATGTAGAAATGCCCAGTGAGTCTAAGCATTTCATATGCTTCACAGAAGCAATTAGGAGTGACCTGGCACTCTTCAATTGAGTGGGTACACAGCTGACAATAATCAACACATTGACGATCAGTAATGGATGTGTGCGTTGTCTTGATTTGGAACATAAACAACTGGTGTAGAGATTTCCACACATGCAATACTGGATCTTGACTCCAGCAGTGTCATGTCATTGGGTGCTAACTATGAGCAATGGAATAGCTGGAATATAGCTGGAAAATAATTGAGTATTGATACAATCATATATCCATACTTGACTACAGTTCTAATAGTAAAGAGGTCTGTTTCTGAGCCATTGCTTAGGACAGTTACTGTCATGTTATGAAAAAGTCTGATAATAGTAACATTTTTTGGTGGGTATCCAGATCGCATCAAGATCTTCCATAGGCAGGACTCTGCTGACTGAATCAAAGGCCTTAGTCAGGTCAGTAAAGGCCATATAAAGATCTTGGTGTTGCTTGCTACACCTCTGTTGCAGCTTTCTAGCAATAACAGTCATACTTATTGTATTTCTGAGTGGTCTAAAACCATTGGTTTGAGACTGGCATGTCTCAAGTCAGTGAGAAGCTGTTCATGTTTCTAGATTTTCATAATAACAACATGTAGTTGGTGAGAGAGCTTGTTTTTCTACCTTGCTTATAAATTTCAGCTGGTATGCCATCAGGACCACACGCTTCATTGTTCTTCATCTGCTTAATGGTTTTCCAAGTCTCTTTATAAGTTAATAGATCTGCAAGGTAGACTTTATTGAGGTGCTGTGGAATGGCTTCGATGGTCAAGTGATCCTTTCAACATGTATTGATGGTGGAGTTATTTTTAAGGAGAGTTATTTCACCTTTGAACATCAGATGGAAGGTGCCTTGTGTATTTGGTCCACAGATAGCTTTGGTTGCCCTAAAGAAACTATGCATGTCATGCCTGTCAGCAAACTTTTGAATCTCTTTTGCTTTGCTTTTCCTCCCACTTATTATTTTGCTCTCAAATTTTCCTCTGGATCTTGGCTTTAATGTGTCTATAAGCAGCTTGATTCAGTTTGGAGCTGATGTCATTCTGGCAAGATATGAAGGTTTTCTTTTTCCTGTCAATGACAGCTTGAATTTCACTGTCTTCTCATTAAACCAGTCCTGATGTTTCTTTGTGAAGAAGCCTAGATAGTTTTCACATGACCTATAGATGCCTATCCTGAGGCTCTCCCATTGATCAATAGTGTCAAGATCAGGGAGGCTGGAACGTTTCTCAGTGAGGAACAGCCAGACACAATCACTTTTAACAGGTTCTTACACACGCTTTATATGGAGCTTCTACCTTGCTTGCTTCTTTTGTTGATGTTGTTTTGCAGTGAAATGAGTGGAACATGTCAAATGATAATCCATCCAGCAGTCATCTGTGCTGGTCATCGCTCCGGTGACATGGATGTTTGACAGTCCCGGGCACACACTATGCCATAGTCAATGAAGGACCAGTGTTTTGAGCAGGGGTGCACCCGTCATGTTTTCTCATTGCTATTTTGGAGGAATAAAGGGTTCAATAATGAGATTAAGTTCCAGCTCTTGAAGCAGGACAGTCAAGAAACTCTGTTGATGCTAAAAGCCTCAAAGAACTGGGAAGAAATATAGAAGGGGCACAATCTCTGCTTGCATTAATGTGGAAGTTTTATCTACAGTGCCACTGGCTTAAACTCATATGAGTTTATCTTCTGTAAATACAGAAAACTTAAAGGTGAAAGGAAATGTAGTATAATGAATAAGGCGGCAAGAAACAAGGGTTCTTGTCCCAACTCTGTGTCACTAACTTCATCTCTCTGTGCCCGTTTGCTCTATCATCATTCTCCATCTTGACACATCCTGTAAAAGTAACCAACTTTGTAGGAAATCATATCTTTTAAAATCTGTTACAAAGCATGTAGCAACATTGTTAAGAAACAAAAGCCATTATCCTCATTTTCAAAAGCTTTAACTCTTCTGCAGAACTGAGTGCCTGCAATAGCCTTATGAGCAGAGATCTTGATTTTCTCCAATAAAAAAAATCCCCAATTTTCTGATTTAAAAAAGTAACCCCAAATCCACATTTTTCTGTGATCAAAATGAAACACCACTAATATATATTATATCTAGTTATATATATAATAGTACGTATATAATATACTTATACGTGCTTCATATACAGTGTGTGTATATAAAAATAGTGTATATAAATATATGTATATATATATATAGTGTGTGTGTATATAAATATATATTAGTGATGCTTCATTTTAATCATGGGAAAATGTGGATTTGGGGTTAGAATTGGAGTTCTATAGTTTCTCCAAATTTACCCCAGCTATGCTGAATATGGCCCAGCAGGCTTAGTTTGTTAGAGACGAGCCTTATCAGAGAAAATCCTCAGGAAATGAAGAAAACAAATATAACAACAATAGACAGTGACTATAATGTCTCACAGGATACAGCTCATAGAGTTATCAAAATACTAACTGGCAGCAGAGGATAATTAAAGAGAAAAAGCCCAAACTTAAAATAATTCCTATGCAATGAGATGGAGATCAGCACTGTAGCTAGAAAGACATGTTGAAATGGTATGCTTTTTCTTTTGGCACAAAATAGAGATTTGTTAAAAGCATGAAGCAAGACTATAATTGATGAAAATTCACTCTGAAAGAAAAGCTGGGAAATGCATTTTGATAAGTTTACACAATGATTTTTTGTTTCGGGCACTTCCACGATTGTAAACATTTAAAAAAAATAGAAAGTAGAATGAAACACAAATCAATTTGTTTCCCCACTAAGCTTTATTTCATATGAAATTAAAAAAAAAAAATGGTGGGGAGAAGAGAAAGGGACAGGAGTTGTCTTATTTGAGGATGAAAAAGGATGAAATCACAGCATATTCTATGAAGTGAAAAGCTTTGTTTCTACCAGCTTACAGTAAAACCTCAAATATATTGGAAGCAATACAATTTTATATTCCCTCCTTCATTTGGCCTTCTCATGTATAATATACACAGACCAAGAAGAGGACAGTGATCTTAGTAAAGCGACTGTGGCTGTCCTGAGTCTGCTTGCTGTTCAAAAGTGAGCACCTTAGATGACTCCCTTTACAGAAGAGACGGGGTAGGCCTGTTTCACCAAGACGTTATTTAGATAGGGCTGATGGCTGTGCCTCAGTGTTCTCCACATCAGCTTGTTCCAGTGCTGGACACATGGTAGGTAGAGGCCACGCTGAGGCTGCGTATACCTGTACAGCTTAAGGCAGTGGCATGTAGGAATAAATACGGAAGCTACCTCTCTATCTATTAGCTCTGGAACCAAACCAACGTACCTGTGCAGGTGTGGCACTGAGCTAGGGTAAGCAACCCTGTTTCTCAGCTAAGTTAATTAATGCAGAATGAACACTATTCAATCAGCAGCATGCAGAAAACAAACTTGAGTATCTGCTTGGCACTCTTTTGTACCCTGGAAATATACGGTCTGTGGCACCCGCTTCACTGTGATGATAATACGTTAGTTCTGGGTGCATTTACATGTGCAACGAATACGTCTGAATAAACTCTGGCACAATTTGAGACAAAGTAAACCAATCCTGACTTCACCATCTACATGTGCATTTAAGCACAGTAATTTATTCTGCCATCAGATAGAACCTATGTATGACCAGGACTACCTTATGCCAAAGTAAACCTACTGTGCCTAATTGTGGCATGTGTGTAGATGGTGATGCTTTACTGTGAAGTAAATTAGTCTACTGCACACTCGAGTGCATGTGTAGATGCACCCTCTGAGTCCTAAAGAGTCTTGTAATGAATTCTGCCTCACTCATCTATCTCCCCTGGAATATTCTAGTTTATACTGTGGCTATGACACAGAAAGCATGTCAGAGCAAGAGGGTCTGGTAGCACCACTACCTGTCAAAAAACGTTAAGGTGTGTCCTGTGTTTCCAGGACAACCCATTATCATATTGAAGAGTCCCCTTCCATATTTTTAGAGTATTTGCATGGTGCATATAACCTTGTTCAATGGATATCCTTTCTGTAATTATTTAATGTCTCATCATTCCCTGTCAGGCTGATAATTACTGGGGAGAGAGGAGAGGAATGCATGTGGTGTCTTTTCTATGAAGAACTAACAAAATGTTTGCTGGTGTTAAGTTTTCTAACCCAGTAGGTTTTAGCTCTCTAAAGGGAAGCTTAACCATTTAATTAAGAAAACGTATTTAAGTGTATATCTTGAGATCTGCTGAGAACTAACTAGAATATTTAGTTGATTATTGCTGACCTAGCCTTATAGTACTACAGCTGAAAAGGAAGCTTGTGAAATAAATGTTTACCTCAGCAGTGTATTTACATGCAAACTAAAAAAGAATATAAAATGTAGTGAAAGAAAGATGAGCCTATTTTTCAGACATATTTAGGTGTCTAATGATGCAGATAAGTACATAGCAGGATTAACAAAATTTTCAGGCAGGTTGATTTCTATTCCCATTGACTTTATGACATTAAACATTATAGCTATGGCTAAGCCTCGAAGGCATCATGAAATCACAGAAGTTGGATGGAAAAATCCATTAGGTATCAGTATACTTTCCAACTGTTTCCCAACAAGTAATGAGGTTTCTATTTGGGAGGCTGTTCTGCACCTTAACATCCTTGACATTCTGGAAGACTGTCTTGATAGCCAGCTAGTATAATCAGTTTTTATAATTTTATTCCACTTTTCCCACTTGCACATACAACAATATGCATGTTTAGCTCTTTACAAATATATTCTGCAAGTTGTTGGACTCCATTTACTCTCACCAAAGCCAGTGGAAAGATATGTGGGTAAATTCCCTGGACTGTTGGAAATTTCCACCAGCAATTTTAATCTGATTTAATCTAGAAGGATTTGTCTGTGCTTTGCAGGTCCTGACTACAGAAACAATAGTAATTCTTTATGGCTAAAGAAAAAAAACCCTCTTTGACAGGTAGAATTACTGCTATCAAATTATTGCTACTAAGTAAATGCCATAATGTGTCTCTTGAACTTCATTTTACCTTTCTATTCTTTTGTCTATAAATTTCCTCTCCACAGTGTTTTGGGTTCTCTATCAAGATTATACCTCATACTTCTTGAATGCCCCTGCTGTAGTTCACATTCACTGAATTTAATTTGAAAAGGAGACATACTCCTGGCAGGAATTTGCATTTACAGATTATGATAAACAATATATTAATTCAGATGGCTCTACCAAAATTCTGTTGGAATACAAAATGCAGCTTTGCATTTCATTTGGCTTTCTTTATTACTGTGTATTGGTTTTGTCTATACTGTTAGAAGCAGATGCACTGTATTTTGTTTATTATTTTTAGACCACAGTCTTTGTTGCCTTCCCCTCATAATGCAGAAACAATCTCCGAGATTTGTATTTAAGACAGTTTAATTGGCTCAATTGCTGGGTAGATCTAGTATTTGGAGCAGACTGTAGCTTGTCTGACCTCTTTCTATCAGATTGAAATATTATTATATACTCTCCTACATTAACTTTTATCTGGAAAAAGCACAATCTGTTCTTTTTAAGCTTCTTAATAATTTCTATTCCTGATGCATTCGAGTTGATCTAACAGCTTGTTATCATTATACAGTAGGTGGTAATCCAAATGTTTTGCATTGAAACAAATTGTAGATCAGAAGCAGGCATAAGTCATTTGGAAGACGTGAACTGAATCACTTTTTATGTTTGCAGTGACATATGTGGATAGATTTTGAGAAAGGGCCAGATTTTCAGGTATTCCACACCCAAAATTCAGGCTAGTTCTTTTTTTTTTCTTTTTTTTTTTTTTCCTTTTCCAGAAAGCTCAACTCCTGGCTGTCTTAAAAATCTATGCCACATTTTTTAAAGTCTTAGTCAGTCAGCAAATTTTATTACAACATTTGTGCCTACATTTTCAGGAGAAATGAGGATTCAGTGAACATCTGGTTTATGTCCTAGAACAGAGTCAATTATAATATAGATCTACACTTCAAGCATTTTACTGGAGGTAGAAATTCATTAGGGAAGAAAGAATTAGAATATAAACGACTTTCAGATTCATCTCTATGTGGTGTTCTGTAGATCTTCCAATTGAAATTGATTACAATGAAATAATTACAAATGAATTCCTTCTTTTAGGATTAAGAAGAAAACTTAAAAACTATTTAAAAACCCAGTGAGTGCCCTAGCACTGCTGTCATTAAATTGATCCAGTAGTTAATTTATCCACTGGTTAATCCTTTTATTCTTCTCCCTAGTCTCCCTTCTGCCTGAGCAACAAACCATCTCCCTGGGGAAGGTGGTGGGTGGGAGCCAAGCACCCTGGGATGCTGGAAGAATGTGCTTCGGCTTCTCAGAAGGAAGCTTCTCTTGGGAGAAACTCTCTCGGGAGTGATTTAACCCTGGTTATTTCTGGTTATTTTTCTTTCAGCAACATTTTTGCTCTGGGAGAAAAATCCTGAATATCTATATACTCATGGTTTCTACTGGGACAGCAGCAATTCTCCCACGAGAAAATAAATGTCTCTATGTAGCCTGGGTCTCTTGGATAGCACCTAGTACAGGTGGGCAACCCTTTGATGTTACCAAATTACATTCCTTTTTGCAGTCCATGATTCCATAGTTATACCATGCATCTCTCTCTTTTTACAAACCTCCCAGTTCTTCGTCCAGGAGGAAAACATGGAAAAGAAACTCTTGATAAAAGTTGTATCCCTTCTGTCTGTCCACCTCCCTTTCTTGAATCTGTATGCGTGTTTGCATGTGTAAAGACACACACAGAAACACAAGTTTTCAATGAAAGGGAAATATTACTGTAAGAAAATTCTTATTAATATGCCTTTGCTTCATGAGAAAATCCAACAAATTAAAGCCCTTTTTTTTTTACCAAAGACTCTTCATCATCACTACAGTGTAGCTGAAATTAAATATACATACCTCATCAAAACTACTCTACAATTAGGGAATTCACTATGAATAATTAATTAAGTAGAGTTTAATCAGCAATGATCATGACAAGAGCTCCACTGGTAAATTTGTTTGAGTACCTTACTGCAGAGCAGCATTTTGTTTTCAGCAAATCTCTCTCAGGCTTATGCCATGCACTTAGTTTTCCCAGCTGGAAAACTCTGCCACTTTCAGACAGAGAATATCACAATCTCTTTCTTTTTTATTACTGAAAAAAACATAACATTTTGGCAAGTGGTCTCATTATTTTGAAGCACTTCCTCTAATTTTTCATGAGGTACTATTTGCTTTTTGGTTTAACAAAATCAGTGCATTTTTACAATATAAGCATTTGTTTGACTGTAAAAGAGTTAATGCTCTTATAACAAACTTCAGTGGAATAAATTATACTTTGAATAACTAATCTAATGCTTTTCATGCTGAAGAGATTCCATTCAGTATGTAAATTTGGACTGTTTGGGAATTTTCTAATTAATTTCTTTTTCACATAAAATGCAGTTTTGTGCAAGATCAGAATTTCCCATAGGGAAAAGAAAAGTTATTTTGCTAAATTTCCTTTTATTTACATCAGGAGAATCCAAGGACACTATTTCATTTTAGGTCAGATTAAATCAAATCAAAAGAGTTTTTTGCTTTTCAACCAAATTCAGTCATTTCATTTTAGGTCCCCTCAATGTGAATTGGTATGGAACCAACCCACTGAAGGACCTCAAAATGAATTGAGCTTTTACATTTCAACAAGCTCTAGTCATATGTGAGAAGAAAAATCGTTTTGTGTTTGGGTACTGGAATACAACTCAGGCCCCTGAGGGATTCATCGGGCAACCTGGTGCTAGCGGCCGATGAGAAGGCGGAGATCCTCAATGGGTTCTTTGCCTCGGTCTTCCTGAGAGTGGACCGGGACATCCCTCCTGTTAAGGACTGTATTCCCACTCAGGAATCGCTGTTGGGCCGAGGGTGAGGGTTGACCTAGTGGAAGGGCTTCTAGAAGGGCTGGATGTCTTCAAGTCGGCAGG
>JAGPOW010003316.1:184275198-184292597 GCA_030014935.1 Caiman crocodilus
AAAAAGGTCACTTTATGATCTTGCTGTGACTACAGTGGTCTATGCTACTAGTGCAAAATAGTGACAGTGCAAGAAGAAAAGGGCAGCAAAATTCCCATGCAATTTAAAAAATTAATTAAAAGCAAAATCCTCACTACCTCCTAATGACGTTGAAGTGCCAAGTAAATTATTTCCTTATGGAAGATTCCAGTCCTGTCTGTGAAAGATGCTTCTCAATCCTATTCCTACAAAGTGAGTGAGTTTCATGTGTATATTGAGAACATCTGGCTTATTCTGCTATCGTTTCCCCAAAGACCACATTATTTTATTTTCAATGTGCAGGCAAAACATATCTGCACATGGGATAGGATTTTTATTCTTAAAAATATGTATTGGTAGTGGAATGTGGCATAAGACAGATGTAGGGAATCTTGAAATGTTTGCCTAGGGTTGAATTCGCTAAATGGATAAAAGTCCCCAGAAAGGTGAGGCAACCCGCTCAGTCAGCATCTGAGTAGTATGATAGTTTCAAAGACATCTGCCAGCTGATAACATGTTTGGATATATAGTCCTAGGTCAAACGCAGTAGATGGAAGTGCTGGGATACAATCTTTGTGGATCAACTGTGCCCGCTTACAATATCTACTTGCACCAAATTTTAACCTTATACATGTCTACAAGTATTGGCCTGTGCTAGCCATCTGCCACTAAAACACAGTGTAGAAGGACAAAAAGAAATGTATACTGAAGGTCACTGTTTTCAACTAGTTCGACTTTTCTGAAAGTGATCTGAAGTGGAGAATGCACAGCTAGAATTGCCAGAACTAAATGTACCCGGAGGATAAGAAGGACTTTGCTTAGGACAAGGAGTTATACATATCCTTATGAATGTGGAAGCCATTCTTAAACTGCAGGACAGTTGAATCAAAGATAGAAACACAAGAGAGGAAGAAAGCTAGTGTTGATACACCAGAGTAGGCATTGCACTATTAGCGATTGTGTCAATCTGTCTATAAAAAAGAAAACAAAACACGTGACTGGAGAGAGACGGATGTTTTAAAAGTTGAGAATGGGACTAAAAATATGAAACACCAACTGTCTTCAGCCCTGTAAAAGATACTAGAGTCATGTTCAATTCAGTAGAAATAAGTTGATGTTATTTGATTTTTTTTATCTGCCACATTTACAGAACAGGATGACATCATCACTTCTAAAGAGTGTACATTAATGTGGAAAAGGCCTTTCCAAAAATTTGTTCCCCCTATATTTTTCTCCAGTGTGTCAGTAATTGGCATTATTTACAACTTTGTCTTCTTTTTCTTTCCATTTACTATTTTTTTTCCTAAACAATGTACTCTAAATTTCTGTGCTTTCACATCTAAGACTTCAGAAAATCAGTGCAAATATTTATGTTCGCTTTAAAAGGTTTTTCTTGAGCCACAGAATAGGAAACTTAGGTTGAGGATCTAAGTTGCCTGGCTCTGATCTTTTTTGCTGCCCTTTTCTTCTTACACTTTTTGGGATAGAAAAAGGACCATGGCCACTGTGTTCCATATCTCCTTGATTGCAAAAATATTTCCTAGATGGCTCTTGTAGCCAACCATAAACTTTGCAAGCATTACCTGCTTTTTCATTACCTTCCAGCACCAATTGCTATACAGAGGATAAATTTACACCAGGGGAAACCAGTGCAGAAAAGTTACAGCCCAGATTATCTAAAGTAGTTTTGACTTGGAGCACTCAGTTCTTGATGGCTCAAATTCAAACCTAAATTTCTGAGGCATTGAGGATCCACAGCAAATACCAGTCCAGCACTTGCTTAAATTATATATATATATGCTTAAAATTATGGTGAATAAGGATGCCAGCCTAAAGCAAGGTTTCTTGGAATTGTTGGCACTTGAAAAGCCAGTCCCTGAATAGTTTATGAAAATTTGACCAAAACCTCAGAAGAAACCAGTGTTAAATCGTCCCTTAAAATTCAAAGACATGTATTCCCCCTTCCCAGCATAGTTGAAAGGATAATTCCAAGTGGGTAAACAACAGAGGAAATATTTTTACTGTCGTGAATGCATCAATCTTTTAAATTATTTCCCATTCCACTGTAGTGCTATTATTTCCTTTCTTTCATCAAAACTATAGACCTATTTCATTGAACACTTAGTCAGGAATTAATAGATTGTGTGCTGTCCAAAGTACACTGGGGACTGTGATAACAAGCCCAATATCCAATGCACTAAACAGGATTGTATACAGAATATACTGAGATGGACGAGTATAGGTATCTTTCAAATGCACAGTGTTTCACTATAGATAACTTGCTCAGTTGCTAAATACCAGTAATAATTATATAATTATTTTTATTTAAGAAGGATTTCAAAAAGCACAAAAAGGAGCTAAGTCCCCACTTGGTTCATTGGCTTCAGTGGAAGCTGTGGATCCTGCTAATTTTTCATGCCTCTGGAAATCCTGGTATAAATGACATTAGTGCGGTGTGTACCATTCAAAATATGAACACAAATTGTAATCCCTGCTCCCTGGAACTCAGTCTATGATCAAATTAAAGTTCATTGAGAGAGCATGAATACACTTGAGTTTATACGTTGTAAGTTTGGAAGAAGTGATGATTATAAATATGGGTTCTCACAGAAGTGACTATTCAAAAAGTATTTAAGTAAGAGGATGTTATCTTATTATGTATATAGAGATCACATGCACCCAGAAAGAAATGAGTTTCCAATCTATAGCAAGCTGTAGAAATACATTTAGCAAACAGTAGGAGGGGTGTTGAACAGGAGAATAGCACTGGTGTCAGAGATGAGTTATGTGCATCATCATTATTAGTCGGTCATTAGTGCATTATTTATTTGACTTCCTTTAGACCCAGTGCTCTTTCATGTGTCTAGTTTTGAAATCCAGATTTGAAAGCATGATCCAAACTTTAGAGAGGCTCTCCCCACTTTTTTCCACATTTAAGAACCACCTACTTAAAACTCCCAGAAGATTTGAACATAAAAACGCTAGTCATACAATACAGATTTATACTGACCCTGGACTTCAGAAAAGCAGACTTCTGCTCACTGAGGGAACTTATGGGCAGGATCCCTTGGAAAGCCAGTGTGAAGGAGAGAGGAGTCCAGGAGAACTGAACTGGCTGTACTTTAAAGAAGGCTTACTGAGAGTGCAGGAACAAACCATCCCGAAATGCTGGAAGACTAGCAAATATGGCAGAAGACCAGCTTGGCTTAGCAGGGAATTCTTCAGTAAACTAAATCACAAAAAGGAAGCTTATAAGAAGTCAAAACTTGGACAAATAGCTACAAAAGAATATAAGAGTATTACTCGGGCATGCAGGGATGAAGTCAGGAAGGCCAAAGCACAGTTGGAGTTGCAGCTAGCTAGGGATATGAAGGGTTTCTACAAGTATGCTGGTAGCAAGAGGAGGATCATGGAAAGTGTGGGTCTTTTACTGAATGGGGGAGGAAGCCTAGTGACAGAGGATGAAGACAAAGCTGAACTATTCAATGCGATTTTGCCTCAGTCTTCATGGGCAAGGTCACCTCCCAGACTACTAAACTGGGCAGCACAGTTTGGGGGGGAGATGAGCAGCCAACTTTGGTGAAAGAATAGATTAGAGACTATTTAGAGGTGGACATATACACGTCCATGGAGCCAAGTGGGATGAACCTGAGGGTGCTGAGGGAGTGCTCTGATGTGACTGCAGAGATGCTGGCCATTATCTCTGAAAAATCATGGCTATCAGAAGTGGTCCCAGATGATTGAAAAAGGGGAAATGTAGTACCCATATTTAAGAAAGGGGGAAAGAGGATGAGAGGAACTACAGATCAATCAGTCTCACCTCAGTCCCTGGAAAAATCTTGGAGCAGCTCCTCAAGGAATCCATTTCTGAGCACTTGGAGGAGAAGAATGTGATCAGGAACAGGCAGCATGAGTTCAACATGGGTAGGTCCTGCCTGACTGACCTGATAGCCTTCTATGACAAGGTGACTGGCTCTGCAGATGCAGGGACACTGCTGGATGTGGTGTATCTTGATTTTAGCAAGGCTTTTGATAAGGTTTCCCTCAACCATCTCCCATGCAAGCTAAGGAAGTATGGGCTGGATGAATGGACTCTAAGGTAGATAGAAAACCGGCTGGAGTATGAGGCTCAGAGAGTAGCAATCAATGACTCAATTGTCTGGTTGGTAGCCTGCATCAAGTGGAATGCCCCAGGGGTCAGTCATGGGGCCAGTTTTGTTCAATGTCTTCATCGATGCCCTGGAAGATGGCACAGATTGCACCCTCAGCAAGTTTGCTGATAACACCAAGCTGGGGGAGTAGTAGATATGCTGGAGGGCAGGGCTAGGATTCAGAGTGACTTAGACAAATGGGAAGATTGGGCCAAAAGGAAGCTCCTGAGGTTCAACAAGGACAAGTGCAAAGTCTGGCACTTAGGGCAAAACAGTCCCATGCACCAGTACAGGCTGGGGGCTGACTGGCTGGGCAGCACCTCTGCAGAAAAGGACCTGGGGGGTACAGTGGACAATAAGCTAGTTATGAGCCAACAGTGTGCCTTTGTTGCCAAGAAGGCTAACAGCATACTAGGCTGCATTGGTGGGTGTATTGCCAGTAGGTCAAAGAAAGTGATTCTTCCCCTTTATTCAGCACTTGTGAGGCCACATCTGGAGTACTGTGTTCAGTTTTGGGCCTCGCATTACAGTAAGGATGTGGACAAATTGGAGAGAATCCAGAGATGCATAACAAAAATCATTCAGGGGCTGAGGCATGTGGCTTCTGGGGACATTCTGGGAGAACTGGGTTTATTTAGTCTGAAGAATAGAAGACTGGTGGGGCAGGGGCGGAGGGGATTTAATGGCAGCCTTCAACTACCTGAAGGAGGATTTGAAAGAGGATAGAGCTAGCCTGTTCTCAGTGGTGGCAGATGACAGACCAGGGAGCAATGGTATCAAATTGTAGAAATTTTAGGTTAGATATTAGGAAGAATGTTATCACTAGGAGGGTAGTAAAGCACTGGAACAGGTTACCTATAGAGGCATTGGAAGCTCCATCCTTGGAGGTTTTCAAAACCAGGCTACACAAAGCTTTGGTTGGTATGATCTAGTTGGGGCTGGTCCTGCTTTGAGGAGGGGTTTGGACTAGATGACCTCCTGGGGTCCCTTCAGGCCCTCATTTTCTGTGATTCTTTGATGATTCCATTTCACTAGCCCCAGTGAGTGATTATAAAAGAATATAAGTAATGAGAAAATCTGCTTGGTAAATCTTGTTGTATAATTCATCTCTGGGTTACTCCCTTAACATGACAAACTAACAAACATGGCAAGTACATTTCCCCCTGAATGACTGAACTGATAGTTCCTGTGAAGCAGTTGTGTCCCCAGAGGTTAAGGCCGAAGGCAACTGATAATGTGGATGAAATATCAAAAACCTAAAACCTCATTCTGGGAGGATTCAGCCTGCTAGAGCCTAGAAATACATTGTTAATCTTGGCAAGAAGAAAGTATTTTTAGGAAGGCTAAAAAATACCCTGTTCCTGCTCAAATACTAAGACCCAATTTGAACTGTGTTAGATATAACAATGAAGCAGATAAAATGCACACTTTTTTAATTGAAAAGGCACAGACAGTAACATAACATATGGACTTGGAAAGGGCCAGATTCTGCAGTTATTTTTGACACTGAATAACAACTTACTATGCAAGTAACACTTGTGAAGAAAATGGAACACTTCAGGAATCAATATGCTACTTCATGTAGCATATGACCATGTGAGGTCATCTCTACCCTGAAAAAAAACTATCAAATAAAGCATGTTAAATTAATTCTCTAGCATGAATTTAAAACATATTTAACATGTTTTCTAACTTGATAGATTTTCCAGTGTAGAAGAGGCAAAGAACAGAAGAGTCTGGTTAATCATGTGGTTCAGAGTAGCAAATTTAGGGCACTTAATATCTCCTGTGAATTGTACAAGGCAACAGTGTTTAGCACACTAAGAGTTGATGCTGAAATAATAATTATTTTCAAGAGGATGGATATTGTACAGTGTGGCAAGCACGAAGCTCAACAAAGAAGCGTAACTGAGAAGAACTAAACGAGTTTTATTGTGGAGCAGTAGACAAGTATCTGCAGTCCTTTAACTTCTCTAACTAGCTGGCTACTGCCTAATTGGGAACACAATTTCCCATTTCCCAACTGTTCTAAATTAGGGAGCATCTCTAAATTATAATGTTTATCACTTCACATGGTATAGCATAAGGTGAACTACATTAGTATAGTGTTACCGGTGAAGTTTGAGGCTTTGCTAAGTTACCTACAGAAAACTACTATTTTTGTAAGAATACATACATTGTAGAATCCTAATATCATATAAAATTAGGGTTGGAAGGGACTCCTGGAGGTCATCTAGTCCAACCACCTGCTCAAAGCACGACCACCCTCAAATATCATCAACTCGGCTAAGGCTCCTCCAGGGATGGAAAGTCTACAACCTCTCTGGGTAGCCTGTTCCAGTGTTTTACTACCCTCCTGGTGAGGACGTTTTTTTCCTAATATCTAACCCAAATTTACTTTGTTGCAGCTTGAGACCATTGCTCCTTATTCTGTCATCTGCCACCACTGAGCATTGTCTAACTCAATTATCTTTGTACCCATAGTTCAGGTACTTGAAAGCTGTTATTACATTGAGGTGAATTATTTAATTACATGAATTCTAGAACTCTAAAAACTCTTTTTAATGTTAGGAAAATCCAGCTCAGTGCTGTGCATTAAGAATTTAATTGTCCCCCCACCCCTAAAAAAAATTCACAAAAAGCATACATTTTGATGAATAGTTTAATTATATTTTTTGATATTACACAGATTTTATAAAAATTACCATAACTTACATAAATCTTAATGAGAAATATTAATGAACATTCACCACAGGACCTATGAAATTATTCCCTCTGCTTT
Source organism: Caiman crocodilus (assembly GCA_030014935.1). Lineage (NCBI taxonomy): Eukaryota > Metazoa > Chordata > Crocodylia > Alligatoridae > Caiman > Caiman crocodilus. The sequence goes on from JAGPOW010003316.1 coordinate 184,282,150, forward strand.
CATATTTAAGCTATTTCACCTATATTTTCCCCTTTTACTTTTAAAATATGATTAATAGTAAAAATTGAATACTATGTCTACTATCTTTATTTTTCTATCAAGGGTCTAATTACCTATTTCTCTTCCACCAGCCCATTTGAAAGAAGAAGGCCCAATGCTAAGAAATTGGGAAAAAGTAATTAATGTTTTACAGTCAGGTCTCCCACTGCCATCACAACCATAGCAGAAGTGTTCATATCGTGTCCCCTGTCAGATTCCAGTGAATCAGCTACATTTTCACAAATACTTTGATGACAAGGAAAGAAGAGGAAGATGAAGACGAGGAAAAGGAAAAGGAACAGGAAAAGGAAGTCGTCCGGTCTCCCAATCATGCTAAGCTTAACTAAATTTAATATCTCTGTTTCAATCACTCCTGACAGACAGAGCTACTTGAGCAGCTCAGGCTTTGCACTGCAGCTCTTTTCTTTGGATAAGAAGACGTAAAACGTCTCTCTCTGAGGTGGTCATAACAAAATGTCCTAGATTTTCTCCTCTATCAGATTAGGGAAATCAAATGAGAACTAAGGCAAACCATACCCACAGAAGTGAACTTGAGGATTAGAGTCTTCTTGGCAACCTCCTATGTTTAGAGCTGGGAAGTTCCCAATTTCCCCCTAACAGAATTGGAAGTCTGATACTGTCCAAAACCCAGGGTATCTCAGGGTGGCAAAAGGAAGAGGGACCTGGCTTCCCTTTCCTTCCCCTACTCTGGAGAAGTGAGAGGGCCCTGACTTCCTTTCAGTAGTCTGTGCTTGCAAACTTTATTCCTAAATCAAGGAAGCTCATTTTATGTTGGGAAAGTCACTTGTAATAAATGTCTTTCTGTCTCCAAGACAGGAAGTGAGGGAATCTCACGCATCATTGGAGTCACATGGTTGCAGAGAAATAGCACTTTTTTTCTTTCCAAGGTCAGTCAGAAATTTTGTACATCTAAACCTCAACTTTCATAGAGCTTGAATCACGCCCTTTCACAGGACTGCTATAGTATTTCCTATAGCATGCAAGGAAAAGTCTATCTCCTCCTCAGTTTTTTTCTTTGGAGGTCTCTGTGTGAGCTCAATATGGCAGCTATGCTTCTTGAGGATGTCTGTTAGGCCTGTGCAAAGCAGCTAGTATTCGCTTTGGATTCGGATTCAGCTGATTCGGAGAACAGTGACTTGATTCGACGATTCAAATCACTGTCCTGAGTTGATTCAGCTGAATCTGATTTGGAGATTCAGTTGTTGCCAAATCTCTAAATTGTCCAGGCCCATTCCCTGCCCACTCTCCCAGCCTGGCAATGGCTGCCTCGCCTGCCCCAGCTCCCAGCACTTTGGAAAAAAATGCCCTGCTGCCCCCCCTGTGTCCCACACTATGTGGGAGGCTCTGCATGAGCCCCCCACCTGCTGTCCCAGCCCCCCCATGGCTGCCCTGCCCACCCTAGCTCTAGTCCTTTAAGAAAAAAACCCCAAACTCCCCAGACTCACTGTTCCTGCCTGGCGGGGGGCAATCTCCGCTGTCCCCTGCTGTCCTGTACCATGTGGGGGGCTCTACACAAGCCTCCTGAAGCCCTGAGGCCTCTGCAGAAGCAGTGAGTCCTGGGGATTTTCTTGGATTTTTTTTTTTGTCTTAAAAGGCCAGAGCTGGGGCAGGCGGGCAGGGCAGCCATGGGGGTGGTCAGGGGGGTCGTGGCAGACCTCCTCCCCATGCAGCATGGGGCAGTGGGGGGGCAGTGGGGTCACTCCCTCACCAGTACCACCCGATGAGTGGGAGCTTTTCTTTAAAGGGCTGGGAGCTGGGGCAGGCAGGGCAGCCATGAGGGGACTAAGGGAGTGGGTGGGGGCCGGGGAGGCTGCGGGGGCAGGCAGGGGATGGGGCCTGGCAGGGGTCGCCCCATAGTCCCGTCACCCCCCCATCCTCCACCCCCTACTAACCAGATCCGAGTCTGGCTGCAGCTCCCTGCTGCAGCCACTGGGGACTGCCCAAATCATGAAAGGTCTTTGAATCCTTTCTGAAGATTCAAAGAGCTTCAGATCAACTTTGGACCTTTTAATTGGTCCCCCGATTTGATTCTGATTTGGAGATTTAGCCACCAAGTTGGGCCGAATCTCCTCCAAATCGAATTAGCACCCAAAGCTTCACACAGCCCTAGTGTTTGTCTGATGGCGTTCATCTCCCAAGTACACGCGTGCCAGCTCCCAGCAGCTTATTCATGCTTCATCTTAGTAGATGATTATTCTTCTTAGAACGATCCCAAGCATAGGAATCTATTCCTTCTATTCCTTTTAACTTGGAGAAAAGATAATTTGCCTTAAATTCTTCTTCCCAGAATGTATATGCTTTAATAAGTTCACACTCAATCGCCCACCTTTCCTGAGTGCTTAGGAACATGCATTGGCATCTCTGGATGCCTTCTACCTTTTTGCTGAAAATGAACTGACAGCTACACGCACCAAGGGACTTCTGAGCCCACTAAAGAGGGACAGAATGTTCTACCCATTTAGACAGAGAAATAAGCAGACCTCAAAACTTTTTGGTTTGGGGACTATCTATCCAGGTATGTGATAGAAGTACAGACCCAAGGGTGTGAATCTTTTACAAGTTTTGCAATCTATCACAAAGGAAGAATTATAGGCAGGTACGTGTGTACATTTCTTTGTCTTCTTTCTACCGTGCTCCCCTGGCTTCTAGTCCCATGCTGCTTCTCTGTCAGCTGCCAGGAATATTAAATATTGCTTCTCATCTCCTCTGTTAAGAACTTTAACATTCTATGGACTGCAGCTCTTCTTTCAGGCTGTTAAAGCAGTCCGCATTGTTATATGTAACAGGGATGTGTTTTACAGTTTATATGTAAGAAAAGGACCAAACATCTGACATTTTCTTTAGGCGATCATAGATGGTAAAGGGCATTTTTGAGCTGCCAGATTTTGGAAATAAATTGTGAGGAAGTAAAAACCTAAGTTTTTAATAGCTGTTTGCATAAATAATCGGTGGCATAACGAATCCGTTTGCATCCGTGGCATGCATAATCTGTTCGTATAGATAATCTGCCAAAAATTGAAAACCTCTCTCATAAAAAAGATGCTATTTTTTCATACTGGTCTGTTGATAACTAAGTTCTTTTTATTAGAAGAAGAAGTTGGTGATTGCTTTTAAAAACATTATTTAAATGATCAGAGATTTTTTATAAAAAATGTAATTATTCGTTATCCTTGGAAAAGCTTGCTTCTCAGCAAAGGACTTAGGTTTATGCCAAAAACTTTCAGAGAAAAAAATACCACCAGCTTTAGCAATCTGTGTTCTTGATAAAAGCAGTGTTTTTCCTAAGTACTGTGAAAAAAGTAATTCCCTGAGAGTCAAAAGACCTCCTACAGCTCAGCAAATTAGACTGGTTTCAGTGTGGTAGCAGCACAATTCTGCAGCTAGGAAACTTAGTCTTTATAACATTGTCTTTTTTTTCCCCAGTTGCATTGCCCACACTTCCTATGGTTTTATTTCATTACAGTTGTACTGCACTAGAGAGATGATTCTCATCACCACTGTGACTATGGTGCTTATGACATCTCTTGTTTCTGATGCACCACCTACAAGCAATGCTAGCAAACTCTTCCATTTTATTTATGTGTTTATTTATTTATTACTGTTTTCCTATAAAGAAAAAGGGTTAAGACACTTGCTGCTATTTCATAATTTTTTAGATATACTGTTGCAATGAACTTTTCATTCAGAGCCAAACTAGATGGAGTAATAAGAAGTTGCCCTTTTTTATAGGTATACTAGCAGAAAGACCTGTTCTTCACCCAGGTCATTATTGTATTATTGTAATTGCAGTGTTTGCTTATTTTCCAAGAACTGAGTACAACATATTTAGGTAAAAAATAATGTTTATTTTTCAAGAACATGGTACAAGATATTTAACATTTAATATTTAACATGGAGCGTCATTTCAGATGACATCCAAATGAGTGATCTTTATTGTAGAACTTCTTTGTAAACAATATTCGCAGTGTTTCTTCCGGTATATACACCCCTCTTCACCTACCAACTCTGGAGCAAGCCACATATAACTGTCCATGTGAAAAGCAGTGTTCCCTTAAATAGTCGCTGGCAGCCCCGAAAAGGGTCAAGTGAAAAATAACCCACCTATAATTTTCATCAGGTGATATTCAGTGATCTATATATAAATATATAGACATAGATATACATAGATATAGATATGTGACTGTTGTGTAAGTTCTGAGAAAGCATAGGAGTGCTTTTTTCATGCTGTCTCACATGCTTGGTAGGACATCCCTGTAAACATCCGCAGCAGCATACCATCCTCTTTCCAAACCCCCTTCAAGTGATGCCTATAAAAACACTTTTCAACAGTCAAAACAGTAGCTTGCTAGTATACTGAAACCACTACTTGTCATGCTGACAAATACTGACTCTTCTTTCTTTGTTCTTTCCTGTCTGCCTATGTCTGTATTTTCTCTCAGATCTTGTATTGTGAATGTAAGGTCCTTGGGGAAAGACCCTATATTTTGGTCCTGTGAGTGCACAGTGCCTACAATGGACTCCTGGTCTGTGGCTGAAGTCTCTAGGCATGGCAGTAATAGTAAATAATTCAATAGTAAATAATTATACTTAGTAAAGTGGCCCCATATATATTTGTTTCAGGGGTGAACCTAGGAAGAGCTCTTGTCTTTTATTTGATTCTAAATTATGTCTGAACCATTCTGAGGGATCCAGTCTATCACAACCTTGGAAAGCAATGTGGATCTGGAGATTCATACTTTTCAGAAGCCAAGAAAATTAGTTATTGAGATTAGCAATGGCTGTTAGCCACTCAGTCGTGTAAGTGATTCCAAGAATCAGAAAGATGCTGTACAAATCTTAGGGCAAAATCCCTTATTTCATAATGAACCCCCTAATTAGCTGTCTGGTTACTGGGTCTGAAAAAATAGGTGTTTAATTAAGCTATAATAAATGGCTTTCTAAATTCAACTTGGTGGCCTATTCTACATGGTTATTTAAAAATCAATTGATTGGAGATAAATGTCACAATGAAAACTTTGTAGGTTATTCTTCTGTATTTGAGGTATAACCTGTACTTGGGCTAATGCTGATTAAAGAACCTTCTATGAAACTGTGAATTATATCAATCTAAAACAAAATGATTTGCAAACAAATGTATACCAGTTTTCCCATATTTACTTCTCTCTTTAATTAAATCCAGTTTTCTGAAGAAGTCGTCTTATTTTGAGAGAGAAATCACAGAAGTTGAACACTACATCAGCGTAGCCTTTTTTGCTTGCAGTAGACTTGAGGTGTTATGTTAGGAATCGGAGCTCCCACGGAAAAGCATCTGTTCTGACAAATTCATATTAGAAAAAAATGGGAAAAATGATGAAATGTTTTGACATTTTTCCCAAATGAAATATTTTGATTTTCATTTTTAAATGATTTTTTGCTTTAAAATGTGAGCTGCCATATTTCTTAAAATAAAAAAGGTTGAAATCAAAACAAAGCCTTTTGAAACCATCAGAAACATGTATTTCAACCTGAACCAAAAATTTGGGGAAGCAGAGGCAGGATTTCAGCTCCCACTCCTGTGTGGGATACAGGAATATTTTAACACTGTATTTAAAGTGCCCTGCCCCTGGCAGGGCAGTTTCTGCTGGAATAACCAATTTTCTCCCTAACAGTTTTAGAGCACACTTTGATCTTTCTGGCTTCATTCCCACAAGCACAGGTGTGAGATTGACATGGGGAAAAAAAGTAGAGTCATAAATTTAACTCCACTGCTTCTTGCCCCAGTGCATGCCTCTAAACATGGGATTGACAAAGGGGAAAAATGCTTCAGATGGGATAGGCGATGCTGGGGCCAGCACCTGGGCAGCAGCAATCTGGGCACGCAGAGCCTAGCCAGCAACCAGATTATGGCTCTGGCCAGCCAGGCTCCATGTGCCACCCAACGTTTTCCTGGCACAGGGGGTTTTTTTGACACAGGGATTTCCTGGTGTTTAAAACACCCGGCATGCTGCAAATTAGCAGCATGATGAACAACTGCATGCATGATGCATGAAGTTTGCTGTGCTGCAGATGAATCTGTGGCATTACAGACTGCATGTAACTGCTCATCTGGATGTGGCCTCTTTGTTTATGCATGGATTTAGTTCTGTTTCTGGATACAACTGGAATGAATTTTCTATCTCACTTTCAATGGCTTTCATTTGATTTAGTCAGTCTGCATCTTTGGTGATTTCAGTATCCTAGAACAGTAAGCAGAGTAACTGAGAATGATCTCAGAAGCCTGTATCAGATGAGAAATAAGCACTTTGTAGATGAATATCTCATGAAGACACAATTTAGATCAAGACCCTCTAAATGACACTTGTCATAGCAGCTGAATTGTTCGCAAGCCGGTGAGCTCCTATGTATAGACCCTCCAGCTCAGCTGTCCTGGTTCTGCAGCTCTCTGCTCTGTAGCGATGTGGGTGGCCTCCCTCAGACAGTGGGTGGCCATCTATAGATCTCATTCTTGGTCCTTCACAGTGCATTCCTGGGCCTGGATGGCTTATTCAAGTGCAGCAGTAGCTCGAGTGCAAGCAGTCACCACCCTGTCCATTCTAACACACAACATCGAGGATCCCCTTTGTTCCTCATTTCACTGACACCATCCATGCACATTTCCAGTGCTCTGCAGGCGTCTGGATGAACATCCTGAATCCAGCAGCTCGGGCTCCATGACTGGGCCTCCTGTGCACAAACGCAGATACTGAAGACAAGAGAGACACCGAGGGACCAGTGGCGAGTCCCCTATCCAGAATTTTTCTCCCCATCCAGGGCTGGCAACTGCGCAGCTGCTCACAGCCTGGCACCAGTCATGGCATGCAACACCTGCATCCTGCCTCCCAGCTGGGAAAACCCAGATGCCTGGGATCCATCTCCCTGCTTTGAGCTTAGAGGACTGGGGACCTGCGTGTCAGGGCCCAGAGGGATATGCCTTCTTCAGTTCTCTGGGAGGAGAAGGAGAGGCAGGGAGTGGAAGGGTTTTTACTAGGGGTATTTTTTCTCATACTCATGACTAGGTGCTCTGTCAAATGGTAGCTAGTGCAACCCTAGTGCAACCCATAGTTGTGACTGTTGCTTATACCTCAGATGCGGGGCTTGAAAAAAGCTTTCAGTGTCTTTCGGGGTATTTTAGGATGCATATTTGCACTAGGTGGATCTACGTCAACATTCTGGCCTCTCTCAGGAAAGCAGTGCGACCTTGAGGGGTGGGGTGGGCAGTTTTACGGTTACACTCAATGCAGACTGGTAAAAACAGGAGAGAGTAGCAACCTTGGTACTTCATCTTAATTCCAGGCCAGTGGCGTTGTGGGGTTGGGAAGGAAAGGGTCTTTTAAAAGCACAAGGGCAGTGGAGAGCATCAATAAATCAGTATCATGAGTTTTCCAATTGGAAACTTGTTGAGCCAAGAGCACACTGAATATCAGAGTAGGCAACCACATCCTTCCCCATGAGCATACTCCAACCTACCAAGGAGTCACATTAAACTGTTGCCTTACTTGTAAACAGTTATCAGTAGATATTTAGCCTTAGGACATTTAGTCAGTATGACACAGGGTGCCAACTTCAGTGTGCTTAGAACCACCACACTTGAAATGGTATATGCCCTAAGAGATGATTACTGTTCTCCTGTGTGGTCCAGAAGATATTGCACTAAATAGCCCAACACTGTACTTAACAGTGCACAGGGGCTCATAACTGGCTACACAAATTATACACACACACGGATGTATTCCCTGCACTATGGGGCATTAGGCCAAGTAATATAAGAAGATAGACCCTAACTGGTCCCTGGTTGTCAGGTTTCTGGGCCCTTGGAGAGCCCAGCAGGCCACATACAGTAGCTTTGATAAAGGATGGGGTGAATGGAAATGAAATGATTGTTCAAAGTAATCCAGTCTGGAATCTATTCCTACAGCATTTTATATCAACACCAAATGAATCTCCCACTGGGCACAGCCTTGACAAAGAAGTGTAGGTCAAGCTGAACAGGCTGAGATCTGGATACAGATGCTTCAAAACAACACTGTACAAGATGAACATCTTGGACAATCCCTTGTATCAATGCAATGTCCAGCAAATGGCACAGCATTTAATGAAAACTTTCAATCCTTAAAAATGCCCAGATGAGGAAGATGGAATCCACATTTAGCAATAATTGCAGACAGTGGGTCATAGCTTGCTGGAGGACACAAGAACGGGAGGTTGGAGCCAGTGCATCGCCACTTCAGGTCACAGGGCTCGAGAGTGGGGTTAGCACAGCACTCAGGCAGAGGAGGCAAGCTCTAACGTAGACTAGACCAGTGCTCCATGAGCGGGGTTGAACGACATGCTGCAATACTCCATGGGATGTTGGTGGAATGTGCATTATAATGGGCTTCAGGAGGTCATCCTGTCCAACCCCCAGCTCAATGCAGGACCAGCCCCAATTAGATCATTTCAGCCAGGGCTTTGGCAAGCCAAGAATGGAGATTCTACCACCTCCCTGGGTAACTGTTCCAGTGCTTCACCACATTGAGAAAGTATACAATCTAAGCTTCCCTTGTTGCAATCTGAGACCATTGTGCTTTGTTTTGTCATCTGCCACCACTGACAGCAATCTAGCTCCATCCGCTTTGGAACCACCATTCAGGTTGTTAAAGGCTGCTATCAATCCCTCCTCCTCATTTTCTCTTCTGCAGACTAAATAAGCTCAGCTCCCTTAACTTCTCCTCAATGTGCCCCAACCCCCTAACCACTTTTGTTGCCCTCCACTGGACTCTCCCCAACTTGTCCACATCCTTTCTGTACTGGGGGACCCAAAACTGGGGACAGAACTCCAGCTGTGGCTTCACTCGTCCTGAATAGAGGGGAATAATTACTTCCCTCAATCTGCAGCAGTGCTCCTACTAATGCAGCCCAGTATGCCATTAACATTCTTGGCAACAAGGGCATGCTATTACCTCATATTCAGCTTATTGTCCACCATGACCTCCAGGTCCTTTTCTGCAGAGCTGCTGCTTAGCCGATTAGTGCCAGGCCTGTAGCAGTGCAAGGGATTCTTCCTAAGTGCAGGACTTTGCACTTGTTCTTCTTGAATCTCATAAGGTTTCTTTCGTCCCAATTCTTCAATTTCTCAAGGTCACGCTGAATTCTAGCCCTACCCTCCAGCTTATCTACTACTTCTCCAGTGTCATCCACAAACTAGTTTAGGGTGCACTCTTTACCATCTTCCAGATCATTAATTGAGATATTGACCAAAACCAGCTCCAGATCTGACCCCTGGTGCACTCCACTTGACTCCCTTGGCGCACTCCAGCTGCCAACTAGGCCTTGAGCCATTGATCACTACCTGTTGAGCCCGATGATCCAGCCAGCTTTCTATCCACTTTACAATCCATTTATCCAACCCATCCTTTCTTAGCTTCCTTGCAAGGAAACTGTCAGAGATCTTGTTAAAGTGAAGTTATATCACATCCACTGCCTTCCCCACACCCACAGAGCCAGTCATCTCATCATAGAAGGCAATCAAGTTGGTTCGTTACAATGCGTAACCTGATACCACATCCATCCAGGTTATATTAGAGCGGGAACAGCCATTTTTACAGCACTCTATGTGCCCTTACCATCTGTTCAATTAGTTATGGAGCACTTTCTGAGGGCTTACTGCAGAAGTGTAACTTATGTACCTAATTTACAAACTCCTTGGAAAATACTCATAGTAGCTATAATAGAAAGTGCTTTTGTGAGCTACACTGGCAATACCAGGTACTGTTCTGTAATGTACAGCCGAATAACAGAATCATAGAAAGTTTTGATTGGAAGGGACCACAAGGCGTGTGTGGCAAGTTAAACCGGGGTTGGTAGGGGAGGCTGAGGCCAGCAGTGTGCTGGCCCCAGCAGCCTTACCTGGGGTCCCGGGAACCTCCCAGGCCTGCAGCAGCAGCAATCTTACTGGGCAGAGCCTGGCTGTTCGCCACCGCAGTGCTGCTCTGGGCAGCCCAGCTCCACTTTTCAGCAGCGTGCACTGCCTGTGGGTGCTGTGCTTCAGTTTTCTTTTCTGTGGGTTTTTTTTTGTACCCTTGGTATCCAAAAAACCTGTGGGGGGGAAAAAAAGAAAAACAGTGCACACATGGGCAGTGTACCCATTCGGGACAAAGAACACCTGAATGTGCAGTATGTGGCACAACAAACATGTTTGTGCTGCCACATACCACACAGCGGTGTTCATCTTGATGCGCCCCAGGAGGTCATCTAGTTCAACCTCCTGCTCAAAACAGGACAATCCTCAACTAAATCATCCCAGTCAAAGCTTTGTGTGACTGGGTTTGGAAAGCCTCTGAGGATAAAGCTTCCACCACCTCTCTGGGTAACCTTTTCCAGTGTTTTACTAC
>JAGPOW010003316.1:184303289-184320582 GCA_030014935.1 Caiman crocodilus
GGGGGGGGGGGGATGCAGCTGGAGCACTGCATGTGTACCTCTGATTATTTTACTCAATACCAAAATGTGTAGTAGGAACGTACTCAAAGCCATTAACAGTTCTGCATAGGCTCAAAGGTCCTCCCAGTCAAGGATTTCTCGGCTAAAGAGATATGTCTCCCCAAATACAGTTTTGTCCTTCACTGTTTACATGTACACCCAGTTAATGAAAGCATTTCAGGCATCCCCAAATTGCTTGCCAAGAAGTGGGGAGTTACACAGTGTGAGAGGTAGACAAATTGTGAATCTAACGTAATTTACTGTGACTTAGCCGTTTACATGGGTGCCAGTCTTGCTTCTGTTCCCATCACCTGCCACAGGCATACTTCAAGAGTGCAGATAGGACAGGTTTTGTACATATTTTGCACTAAATCAATGTGCACATTAGGAGAAGGTGACTAGAAATCCAATGAAATATATAAATTATTCAAAAAGGTTTATGAACATAGTTAATCACCACCACAGAACATAATCAGCCATTTGTGTTACTTAGTTACAGAACTTGTGGCTCTACTGTGCAAATTTAAATAACGATTAATCCCTCACCTACACAAAATAAGATAAATAAATAAATAATGAATTTAGCAAATGAGATGGTATTGTAGGAGCAACAATTCAGATATTTAAAATTCATGGCCAAATATTAATTTATGCTAAGAAGGAATGTTCTTTATCATATAATCAGGGTTGGGTAGGAGTAAGGCTTTTCTAATATTGTGATTAATTCTGGAAAAAAAAAAGAAAAGAAAAGTGAGGCCTGGATTTATTTAGTGGAAATGTTTAAAAGGTTGAGGCTCGAGAGATTTCATTTTTCTAATGCTTTAGTGACCTTCATATGTAAAACCCTGAACCTGAGCCAAAAAAAAAGGTTCTTGTTTCTTTCTTGTGTTTTCTTTTTTAATTTTGATGCCTGAGTAAGATACAGCAACACATCCCAAGATAACCGCACTTTCCTATTATTTGCAACCACACGGTAAGTGTTTAACACTGTAAGCAAAAAATAGATAAATTATGAAACTATTTAAAGATACCATATATAAAAAGCAGCTCATTTTATCTAGCAAAAGATATTGAGAACCCATTGATTACTGCCATCCACTGAAAGAAAAGGTGGATACAAAGTCAGTGTGCTGTCTCCAAGTCAGAGAGAAAATTCCTAGCTGAAAGCTAACAAGTAACTTCCCAAAAGTCCCTAAACCCTCCTATTTCTGTTTAATTTAGTGCCCTGAAAAAAATCACTTTGTCTTCAACGATGATTAAAAAATGGTCTCGGGGAAGGGAATATGGGGAAAATCCTCCTCCACAGACTAAGAAAGTGTTAAAAGAGCTGACCCACAATATTCATCCACTTCACCTACCATCTAATCACTATGATATTTAATTGTGGTTCTGGTGTTCAGTAGCAGTGGCATTCAGTTATGGATGCATAATAGGTGTGTTCTGCATCGGTCAGGATTTTGCAGGATATTGGATGCAGAAAACATGCATGAAAAAGCATAATTTCCTTGGGTATCCCTATCTAATCTGTCTAGTAGAATTTATAATTTATGCAGGTATTTCTGGAGTTGAAGGCAGGAAAGTCTCATGGCCTTATTATCACTGAACCAACAAAAAAGGGTGTTCTGTTAAACTTGGTTTTGAGAAGCAGCTATCAGGAGCCAGGGCAGCAGGCAGTCCAAATTGTCCCCAGCTGGTTACCGCTGTGGGCCTGACTGCCAGTAGCCTAACTACTTCCAGTTGGCCCCAGTTGCCTACATGGTAGGGCTGCCTGCTTATAAGCAGCAGGTTTTTAAGTCCCACTGGCAACTCTCTCTAGCCTTGACTTTCCAGCTTCAGGTTCTTAGTTTCCTTGTTCCTTCCTATTGATTCCTGGTTGCCTGTCTTGAGTTCTGCCTGTCTGGTCCTAGTTTCCCTGGGTCTTGTTTGTTGGCCTCATGCGTCATGGCTTCATACTTGCCCATGGTTTCTACCTGCTGACTCCTTGTTCCACACTTCAGCTCAAACCCCTTTACTTCAGACAGACTTGCTGATTCCTGACTCTAGTGCAGACCCATTTTCTAATGGCCGGCTCTTAGCTTCTGCCATTAGTTCAGCAATTCCCAACATCCTGGTTTTGCAGCCAGTTCGTCTAAACCCTGACTGGTGACTGGTCCCTGTTCCACACTCCTGACTCTCCTGGTTACTGGTTATGCCTGGGATGACTGCCTATGTCTTGGTCTGCTGTAGACTTCAGTTTCCTGACCCACCACCTCCTGGTCCCCTAGTTCTAGTTGGGACCCTTGTTTCTTATCCCTGTCAGTTCATGATCCCCTGGGGTTTGCCCTTGTAGGATCAAGCTCCAGATGCCTATGTCCCATTTACATCCCTGGTACTAGTGAGGACATCATATAGGAAATTGTTCTTTATATGAAAAACCCAAAAAACCTTAGATTAACTGATCAATGGTTGATCCTATTTCAATCAAATACATTAACAAAAGTCAGGTTTAGCTAAGGGGAAACTGAGGCATTAAAACAAAACATAACAAATTTAACTGAAGTTAGGAGAAGACTGAGAATTTGTTTGTCAAGAGTGCAAAAGCTACCTAGACCTTCAGAAGGGAAAGGTCCCTTCCTGCAAAGATGTGTAGGGCAGAGCTCCAAACTTAATAAGATTTATAACCACCTCACAAAGGATATTGGGAGTTAGAAGATGGCTTAGAACGAATGGAGAAAAGGTCTGAGCAAGCAGAGAAAACAGCAATTTGCAGTTAGGTAAGACATTCGGGGGGGTTAGATCACATTAAAAATAGCCACCTGATGTAAGGTAAATGGGGAAGGCGGGGGACTAGTAGGAAGGGGTGGGGAGATTGAGGGTCAAGCGTGCTCAAGGGAGGGAATCGGGGTGTCTACGAGGGATTGGGGAGATCCAGGAATGAGCAGCATGATCAGAGGGGTTTGCAGCGTCTGCAGAGAGGGTTGGGGATCTCTCTCCCATACCCCCCAAGGACCAGGAGTTATTTTAAACCCCCCGACCTCCCACTCCAAGACAAACAATTCCCTTGGTGAACTGACCCCTCTGTCCTGCCCACCCCTCCCTCTACCCTGACTTCCTTCCTTATTTCCTGGTGCTGGCAAATGCTGATAAAGCCAGCACTGGGAGCAGTTTGCAGGATGGAGGATTTGGTGGTGGGGTTACTGTCTGGGGTGGGGAGAAGGGACTGAGGACCTAAAAATAGCCATGTGCCAGCGAGGGAGTAGAAAAAGCACAGCCCCAAGGCTGGAGCCAGTGGCTGCATTTTCCCAGCCCCGGTGCTGTGCTGGGAACTATACAGAAGTTCAATTAGATAAATCTCACTGGACCTGAGCTCAGTTAGATTACCTTGGAAGTACACTGAATTTAGATCAGGTTAGCTGTTTTTAGACCAGTCTAACTGTCCTGAACTGTCGTACAATTCACACATAGATCTGCTTAACTAGTGTAAGGGCCTCACCTGGGCAAGCTGAATTAGATTGGGTTCCCATTTTTAACACAATCTAACCTCCTGCTAACTTCTCTGAATATCTGTACACAGCCCTAGTAGGTGGAAGTGCCAAAGTCACACGAATTAAACCTTGAAATGGAAATTAAAGCAGATAGCAAAGGATTCTTCTACCATATGAATAAAAACTGGACGGGGAAAGAAGTAGTAGAGCCCCTATATAGTGAGGTTGGTGGACAGATTAAAGGTAGTCAGGAGTAAATGAATACAGATGATGATGCAATGACGTGGAAGATTGGGTCAAATGAAGGAGAGCTAATGAAATGTTTTCAAATAGATGAGGGCCTGAAAATAGAGTTACCACATCCACGGTATAAACAAAACTCAAGCAGCCTAATTCACTCGTGAAAAGAAGATTGGATAATTTCTTCCCAGGGATTCTGAAAGAACTGGAACATGAAGTAGTAGTATTGGTAGCAAAGGTTTGTAATGAAGGCAGAGACTTCTCCCTACAAACAGCCCTGTGAGTAAACACCAGAGAGGAAGAAATGCTGCTTAAGGCAAAGGACAGCACTGGCACCAGAATAAATAAACTGGTCATGAATACAGTTAGGCTGAAAATGAAAAGGTTTCTAAGCAACAGACCAGTCAAATTTTGGAACAGCCTTCCAATGGGAATAGCTAAGGCAAAAAACATGACTACTGCTAAGACAGACCCTACTACATTTAGGAAAGGGATTGTAAACTGTAGTGTAGGGGACTAGATCCAGGGACCCAGAAGCTCCTTGTCACTCTATACAGCCAGTGAAAAACCAGCTGTGTGTCTGCTTACTGCTGGTAAACTTGTCAGGGGCCATCTCGGTTTCTAATAGAGAAGTTGCTCACAAGGAGCAAGATGCAGGCAACACTGCCAGCTGGCTCGGATGTGCTTCTACGGCATTCTGGGGGCCTTTGGTCCTATCAGAGTTCATTCTTTTATCTTCATCCCAATAATCCTGTGTAAAGCACCTATGTGAGCTAGTGCCGAATGGTGATTAGCACTCGGGAATGCTCATGGTGCAGAAGTCAGCAGTCCTGGTCCTGATGGCTCCACTATCTTGGCTGAGTATAAAAAGTAAAGCCATTCTGTGAAGTGACATGAGGATGTATGGAGCTATCCAGTCTAGCCAGCACCTCCATAAATGAAAAGATGTTGAAGCATTTAGAAAAGGAGAGTGTCTTTTACAAAGCTGGATGGATTTGGCTAAGGCTGTTCATCTGATTCCAGGACTCAGTTGTATTAATTAGGGAGTTAGTGATGTTATCAGCTTAGTTTTCTATTTCCATTGTTAACATGCAATATACACCATATTGTGCTATTTAAAGTCAATGAATGTTAGGCGTCTAACTGCTGTGTGTGTGTGTTTGACAGTTCCCAATGGATGTCTAAAGGATCCCAAAGAAAGTCTCCAGTGTGATTTACAAAAAACGTGCCTACGCTATACCCCCAGATCAACAGCTTGTGCCACAGCTGAATCCACTCCTCTGCAAAGGGAAGTTTTCTCTTTGGATCCATCTAGTTTTATATGCAAAGCCTTGACCTCATGCCTTATTTATCTACCCCTGGTGCAAATCTGTACATTGCATTTGGAACTCTGGACTATGCAACGTTTTGACATCCAAGAGCTAAGGAATTCCCTGCATGGGCCGCTCTGTAACTTCCCCTGATTTAGCAAATGCATGAGATTGCAACTTTTCCTCTTTATGGCAAAGATTAAAAGGGTGAAAGGAGACAGGTGAACAGGTGAAAAAAAAAAAAGAAATGTTAGACAGCAGAGGTAAGACAAAAAAATGTTTCTTGAGAATTTTAAGATAATAGAAGAAGCCATCGCTTCATTCAATCTGGGTAACTTTATTGAAACGGAGTAGAACAGGTATTTTGTCTTTGTGTAGCCAAGATAGAATATGAACAATGCCATGCTATGACTACCCAGAATTAGCATATTATCTTCAGTGGTACTAATTCCCTTCAGCAGCAGAACAAGGAAAAGAAAATGTCACTTTCTCACATACAACATGCCCCTAAATAAAATGCTCACTTTCTTTTGGAAAAACAGATTGAAGAAAAGATCTTTTCTTGAGAGCCTCTGTCAGTATGGGTGGCCCCCCAGGGAAGCAGGAGAGAAAATGTCTAAAGCCAGTAACTAGGAGTCCTGCATATAGCACATGCATTCCCTTGGCTGTAATAAATGGCAAAAAACTTCTCTTACCGTATTTCCTTGATTATACTGTGCTCTATTTGGTGTCAGGAAGAAATTTTACCCCATGGTCAGGTTGGTATGGGGGTTTCGCCTTCCTCTATAGTGGGAAGCAAGGCTTTCTATCTGGGACCTGTTGGGTATATACTGACAACATTTTATAGAAGCAGAACATTGACTGCCATAGTTCCCCTGCTTTACCTATGGTACGTTTAGTTGTTAGGTCTATGGTGTGTTAAGGTTATGGGTAGTCTTATGTAGAGTTTAGATTATGGTTGTATAGGATGATTTGGATAGGGATGATCCTGCCTTGGGCAGGGGTTTAGACTAGATGATCTCTGGAGGTCCTTTCCAGCCCTGGTTCTCTGTGACTCCATGACATCCTAATTTCCAGCAGTTCAGTTTTGGAAACAAGGGATATACAAGAAAATATGGTATTTATACATTTTGAAGTTTTCAAGGCTCAGCTTGGTAAAGCATTAACTCTCCTGATCTAAAAGTGATGGTTTGGAATAGTGGAATAAAAGTGGAATAGCAAACAATGAGACCTGCGCTACCACTAGTAAGAAGCACACACTGCTCACAGCAGTATTGTAAGTGGTGAGGAAAATCGCAACATTTCTAATCGCTGCAGTACGGTGGAGTTTTTAACAGTTATTTGGTCAAGTTTTCTGACTCTAATCTTTATCTTTCTGACTATAATCTGATCAACGAAATCATCAAGAAGGAAACAAGAGTATTCTCTAATCAAAGGATTTATTTACGTGTGTGTGTGTGTGTGTATGCAATGTAAAAATTGCTTTCACCTTTTTAGCAAGCATCTTTCTCAGAGCTGAATAATTCTTCAACCCATGCTCTAACCTGCCTCTCTCTGTCTCCATGTATCTCTCATAAGCTCAGTCAAACTTGCAACAAAGTTAACTGAAACATTTCCACTGATTTTAGTTTTTGAACTGGACCCTGGGTGTTTACAAACGTGTTTCAGCAGTGGGGGAGTGGGGGAATGCTTTAATTAAAGCAGGTCCAAGAGCTGCTCTAATTAAAAGGCCTGGAGCATCATGTGTATCAGCATCCCCCTGCTGAAAAATGGCAGCAGGGGTGCTTTAACTAAAGCAAGTCAAATGAGCTTTAGTTAAAATGCCCTCGCGGCCATTTTTCATTGCGGGAATGCTGATACACATGACACTGAAGTCTGCTGGAGCGCAGTAATTACTACACTGCAGCAGACTCAATTAATATTCTGCTCTGATGTGTTGTAATTACAGCACATCGGAGCAGCCTCACTGCATGTGTATAGTGTTCCTTAGGACTCTGCTCCCAAAGCTTTTCCTCTGGCTATTACAGAACTGTCCTCTCCCTCCAGTAGTCCTCCTCTTTTACTGCCCTGAATACCCTAACTGACTCTTTCATACTGTATTCTACTTATATTTCCATATACATTGAGTTTACCACCAAAATAGCCAGCATGGTAAATTACCAAGATTGACTAATCCAACTTATTATGAATAAGACCCTCTTCTTACCATAAAAGAGAAAGTGGGAGCTCCATGTTTCCTTTATTTAAGGTATTAGTGTTGCTTAAAATAAAACAATAAAAAAGTTATACAGGAGTGATGTATTCTAATTGGACTGTCATGCAGACATCTATATGGTACCTCTGTGCACAGCAAATCATAGTCCTATGTAAAGGTAAGTGTCACTGATTTAGATACTGAAGTCCTAAATTCAAAAAATGACTTAGGCAATGATTTCACTATGACTTAAGTGCCCTACATTTTTAAATGTGTTGTGGTGCCTGATGATTTAGCTGGGTATCTGGCTGCCTAATGGCCTTTGAAAAAGGCAGTATATAAATATTATGTAAATAACCTTAAAATGCTGTCCCGTTTTTAAAAGTTTACCTAATACTTTCTATATACAAAAACCTAACTCTGAAATTCATACTGGAAACTTAAAATCATGATGGTATCAGTCCTTCAGTGTACCTTCCTCAGCTGCAGTTTCATTATGCATGATTTCTATTGTCAATAGCTTTCAACAGTAAAAATCAGGAGGCATAAGCTGTGATTGGAATGGAGGTGACTTAAAAAAATGAGATTCTTGAAAGGATATTTCTTTTGATTTTTCAGAAATTCTGAGAACCAGCTCTGAGGGACTCCCCTTTAACATCTCTCAGGCTGTTCTACAGCACTATTTTTGAAAGCTGACCCCCCATTATCTTTCCTTACATAAGAAGAGAATTATTCCTTTTTTGGCACATGAGCAGCAACAGGCGTCATCAGGACATGGGGTACTGCTTCAAGAGCTGTCTTGAGGTTCAGAGACTGCATGCAAAAGGGAGAATATTTTCAGTGTGATACATTCAACTCATGTTCACTTGGCACCTATAATAACCCCTATG
Organism: Caiman crocodilus; assembly: GCA_030014935.1. NCBI lineage: Eukaryota > Metazoa > Chordata > Crocodylia > Alligatoridae > Caiman > Caiman crocodilus. The sequence goes on from JAGPOW010003316.1 coordinate 184,311,427, forward strand.
AATCAAACAAACCAAGGAAATAGGGGCAGATTAAGAGCCTGACAAATGGGCCTGATTGTGGGAAGCCAAGAGACCATCTGTGAGTATCAACTGTCCTTGCTACTAATGGCTAGAATCCCAGCCAAGAAAGGCCTAACTATCCATAAGTATTAAGGAGATATACCATTGTATTTTCAGCTCTGGTCTGGATTAACTGGCACAAACAAAATGTAAAAGTAGTTCTTCCCCTGCCAAATAAGAGAGGTTTTTTCTCCTGTTGAACTAGGGATTACATTTTCCCTTCAGATTGGAAGGTTGGTTTGCAATATCTTCATTTCCATCCTTGGTTTGGCTGTGTATGTGAGGCACCTGTGCGCTGTACCCCAAAATGATCCAAATAGGCCAACTGGATCTTAAATGACATTTCATGGTCTTCTGCAGACACAGTATTTATGCTGAAAACAGTCTGGTAGTTAATGAGATGCACAGAATTTATACAACATTTTCTTTAATGGCAAAATGAATAATTCAGTAAGAGGGAACTTTAGATTTCGTTTTACTGAAAGGATAATTTGATAAAACCCAATATTACATTTAGCCTCAAATTTTATTGGATCATATCCATAATGCCTCCATGATATATTTTCATAGCTTAATTTGGGATCAGTATCTAGTCTAATTTTTATTCAAGTTTATATATGGATGTGCTACTAGTATAACTTCTGCATGGTGATACTGCAGAATGATATCCTCCCCTCCTCCCCAGTATCTCATGGAGTTTAAGCTATACCAAAAGGCTGTTATGTTATAAAAATCTTGTCTATGTAGGATGATGTACGAGCATACTTACAGCAATAGCAATTCACACCTTCCTTTACACCAGTATAACTCCACATGGGGGAGTGGTGAACTATATACCTGTCAGCCCTTGAAATTTGAAAATTAAGACAGTAACAGAGATGTATATTTTAAAACAGTGATTAAAAAAAAGGTTTTATTTTGAAATATTATTACTACCATTACTACTTCTCCTACAAGGATAATGATGCAACTAATTTGGGACTGTATGCATGAACCAAATTGTCCTGCCTGACAGTTTTGTGAGCACTGTGAGAGAGGGGAGTTTTTAAAAGCAGCCATTGGTATTCTTTCATAGTAAGAAAATTCCTGGCAGGTCAGAGGAGTGCATGTAACTGACTTGCCTGAGGTCCCTCGGGTAGAATTGACTCCTGTACAACCAGCACAAGATGACGTTACTGGGTCAGAAGTGTGGCATAGGCTTTGTGCGTACTCTCAACACAGGCTGAATTTCAATGTCAGTGGCCACATCTACACATGCTGCAGAGTAGACTAAATAGCTACAGGGTAAAGTGTCACCATCTACCCATGCAATAGTATTAGCCTGCAGTAATTAATTAACAATGCCATAAGATAGTACTGTCACGGACGGTAATATCTTACAGCGGAGTAATTAACTGTGATTAAATGCATGTAGATACAGATGTAAATTGCACCCAGTTAGCCCTGCCAGTAGAAGGCCAGATTCCTTGCCTGCTGCTTAGCCGCATGGCTGTACACTTTCAGCAGCCTCGTGCCCCAGCCAGCCCTGACACCAACCAATGCCGCCACCTGGAGCCTGGGGCAGAGCAGGGCAAGAGTAGCCCTATCGTAATCTGTTTTGCCCCATTTCAAATTGCTAGCTGGCCCAGGCACACATGCAGACCTTGCACCCAGGAGTAGTGTACTCCAGATCAAACTGCTCCAGAGTTAATTGCTTCAAATTAACTGCATGTCTAAACGCACCTGGTATATTGAGCTAGGGTGGAGCAGCCCCAACCTAGGGATGTGGAGCAGCCTGCCAACCCAGGGATGTTCCCCCCGACTCTGTGCGCTATGGAGGGGCTACCTGGGGCATAGTGGTGCTATAGGGCATGGCTAACCCGCAGGCACCCCCCACATCGTAGCACCCTCATGCCTTCGACAGCCGCAGTCACCATCTACACATGCATTTCACTGCATGCAACTACTCTGCTGTAGGAAAATACTTGTCCCAGACAATACTATCCTACAGTGGAGTTCGTTAATTTATTGCATCCTAATACAGGTGCACAAGTAGACCATGATACTTTACTGTGGAGCTAATTAGTCAACTTGCAATAAAACCCACATGTAGATATACTCAGTAAGTAAGTGGCTTCGGCCAGATTGCAAGCAAGTCTTCTTTAGAAGTTGTTGAAGAGCATGCATTTTCTAAATGAAATAGAATTCTCTGAAAGATACTTTTTTCCTTTTCTTATCACTATTACCAGTACTTTCAATTGGCCCCATTAAGCAAGTAACTTTGAAAGCTAATGTAATATATGATTATGCTTTCCTTTTTATAAAGCTCTCTAGATTACTTGTATTATCTTAAATACCATATTAGTGTGTGTTAGCTGTTCTCAACAGGTACAATGTTTCTTGTACCAATGTTTCTTATATCTGATCTAGGGATAAGCATAATTCCAAATGCTACTAACAGTTATTTTCTGGCTCTGCTCTAGGGTGGTCTTTTTTATAGATTAACTAGCTGTGTTAAAGAAAGTGAACTATCTGAAATGCTAGAGTCTGGTACTAGACAACAATTGTTATGCTGTTTTTTCATCTGGAAAGAATACTGATGTTTTCCTGTGAAAAGGCAATTTATTTCTATATTGTTAGGTTTGGGCCTAAATTATTCATTTGAAATGAAACTGAAGAACAGGAGGAGAGAAATAACAAATAAGTGTGATAAAGGCAGGGGGAGAGGTTGGAAAATTGGCAAATATTGAAACAGTCTATAGGGAATATGAAGTATGACTACTGCTTACACTGGCTAGGAGGTATTTCCAGTTGAAATAATTTCATGCTTTACTGTAACCCATCATGACAGCTAATGGGGAAATAGTGAGATTACACAGGAGAGTGCAAGGTTGCCATAACAGTAAAGAGGACAATAACAACAAAAGGCATTTCTATTTTTTTAAATATTTTTCATTCCAAACCATGATGTAAATACTAGGCCAAGTTATGTCATTGCTTACACTGGGGTAAACTTCTGTTGGAATCAGAAGATGCATGTTGCAGATTTCCCCTTGTGTGACTAAGAGCAGTTCTGGCCTTTAAACAATATAAGAATCACTTTGTCCATAGCTAACATGTCACCATTGAGGTTGAATACAGTCGTGTGTTACCATTAGGACCTTGTTTTCAGGGTGGCCAGAAGAGTCTTTTCCCACATCCTTTCATTCTTCGGGATTCTGACCTCCAGATGAACCAAGAAGAACTAACCAGAGGATGACACTTCCGTTCGCAACATCTGTTCAGATGTCAAACTGGTTTTCATTCTGGACTGTGACAAAGACAAAAACAAAAACCTTCCAAACAGGGTTGGGTAAAAGTATTGTGTCAAAGTCCATTTTGAGCTGTGGAAGTCTGAAGGTAACCTGGTGATTCTGGTGCTGGCCCAGGATGTGGGAAGCTCATATCTCAGTGCAGTGCTATGATCACCAAACTACATGCGGTAAGAAATGCTCTCCCCCTTTCCACCCTGAAAGCATTGTCCAAATGCCTAAATCTCAGCCCACTGTTTCCATTTAAACAAAACAGATATTTTCATTTTGCCAAAGTATTCTGACCGCTTCTAAACCTAAATTTAAAAATAGGACCAACTAATAGTCCTGTCTTTCATGGCTAGATTCCTGACTTGATATGATTTACTTTGGCATAGACCTATTAGAACTCAACACCTGTAAGCTGAGTGGAGAATTGATCTGATCATGTTTTATAAGAGCAAAATAATAATTAATGCAGACTATGCAAGTGATAGCACCCATAGAAACTTCAGATACTCAAAACCAATAATTAGTGTTGCATAAAATATAGCTGATTGATAGGAAACTTTTCAAATTCAGACTTTGGATGAACCTAACACTTCCTTACCACTATGGCTCGTCAGAGCTCTTCTACTTGCCTCTACAAAAAATGTGCTTTACGATAATATTTTTTATTGAATTATTTAATGACATTACCAGTCACAATCATAGTAGTTACTGAGCTTGGCTGCATAATTTGGCCAAAGTAATGGGCTTTTTTCAGGTGGCATAAAACTGTGTCTTCTGATACACATTCTACACTTCTCTTAAATAAGTTTCAAAATGTAACAGCTCTTCCCCACAGAAGCATGATTAAAAGCACTCTAGCTTGATTACATTTAAAAACCTACATTTTGGCTAGTAAAGTTTTATCACAGGGAATGCACCCAAAGTTTCTTTTATCTAGAGGGTAATCACAGTTCTAGGATAAAGTGAGACTGCTTTCACCATTTATGATATGCTATAATTATTTACTGAATAGCTCATGCAGCACTGGCATAAATCTGCAATGTTTATTTCAGTTTTCTGAAAATTTGCCATTGAGATTCTGAATAGAAATAAACGGATTAAGGATAAACAGCGATCAGTCTCATTCCAGCACCAGGTTGCTGCAGGCAGGGTGATGTCCAGATGGACTGAGGCATCTTGTACCTAAGCAGTTGCCCCATGTTTAGATCAGAGGTCTAAGGGTAAGAGTTCCTGGCTTTTTACATCAGATTAAATATCCTTCATCTTTGCTGTGGGGATAATAAAAGTCACTTCCTGCAGTACAATAAAATTAGATGCTGTTCACGCTAAATACTTTTCTTGCAGGTTCATAGCACACCATGGGGCAGGTATGGGCGTGCCTTTCAGTTCTTTAGGAAAAGCAGTGAAGCAGATTCTCTCTGTGCCCCAGTTGCTGCGGTATGGTTTTGTATGTATTCTTGTAGCACAGGAAAATGCGCTCCCATTTGACAGATGGGGACCTGACGTAGAAATAGAAAAAGTAACTTCTGACAGGATAGAGCAGGGGTGGGCAATTATTTTGGGCGGAGAGCCGCTTACAGTTTTAGCAGGCTGTTGAGGTCCACGTGGGTAGCCCCACCCCTTGACAGGTGCCCCACTCCCGGTCACCATCTTGGGACCAATGTCCCAATGTCTTGGGCCAAATGTCCTAGGGCCAGCACCAGTGGGGCCCAAAGCAGGCTGCAGGCTGGCAGGGGTCTGTGGAGCCAGGCTGGGCTGTACCAGCAGGGTGAGGGGGGAGCTGGCCTGCCTCCATAGAGCCCCTGCCAGCTGGGACCCTGTACCCCTGCCACCCTGCTCTGGGCCCTGCTGGCCCTGGGACATGGGTGCGGGCCCTGCTCCTGCACCCGCTCACTCCCAGTGCCCCCCAGCTCCGTGGTACAGGTGGGGTAGTGTGCAGCCCCAACCCTGTGCTCACTGGCAGGAATGGAGCTGGTGCTGTGTGTGGGAAAAAAAATTGACAGGAACCAAGGGCAGATAAATATTAATTTTCTAAATTTTTTAGGGGCCCTGCAGGCCAGATAGAATGGCCTCAAGGGCCAGATCTGGCCCGTGGGTCATATTTTGCCCACCCCTGGGATAGAGACTTGAGCCTGACTCTTCTGAAAGCCAGGCTACTATCTTAATCACTAGAACTTAAATTCAGCTCTATAGTTGGACCCATCTGAAGAAGGGCCCACTCTGGGCACATTGGATCAGGCTGAAGAAGAAGTCATCTGTTAACTAGTGGCTAAGGCATGCACTTTGCAGAGGTTTTTCACATGCATGCAGACCAGCCTTTAAAATGGTTTAAAAACACAAAGTACATAATGACCAATTTTGATTTCCAGGTTTCACTGGGGAGATGATCCGAAGTGAGAGCGCTGTAGTGAGGTGAGGCTTTTCAGTAAAATAAACTTCAGTGAGCTATTAGCATCAACAGCTTATGCCCATGAGCAGTGATACCATACGGTTTTACATCATAGCAAAGGTTTATTTATCTTCTTTAATAAACAGCTTTTGATACACCCAGGCCTTGTTTTAAAAAGAACTGAGGTGCAGTGTTGCCATCTCTCATGATTTTTGGCGCTGTTCATAAACTCCAAACTTTGGGAATGTAAAAAACATAGCTTTTTCTTTTATCTATATTTATATAGATAAAATTCCAGCAATACTGGAAGTGCTTACAGCTCTTAGGAGTCTTACATTTGGATATGTTCTGGTGGTTGCTCATTAATTAAGCTTTCTCTATACGCTCTGCTGATAGAACAAAACCACCATTAGCTGATAGTGCCGTACAAATAAATAAAGAGTCCCAGCATGGACTCAGGGAAGCATTGATCTATACAGGACTAATTTCACTATAACCTGTAAAAAGCCTTCAAAACTACACTAAATACATGCATTAAAAAGGAGAACATCATGTCCTATTTCATTGCCTACATTGGCACTTCAGGCAGGAAGAAGCTAACTCTTAATGATCATCTCTCTGTTAGCAATGAAACATGACTTTTGGGTTCTATGAGTCAGTTTTTAAACTGAGCTTATAATTAAATGCCAGTTTCTCCCAGGAGTAGAATGTTACTCTGAAAGTAGTTCCACTGATGTCAACAGGTAGGGGTGGTTAATTGAGTCAGGAAGGATAATCAGTAAATTAATAAGGAAAAGGGGGTGGAGGCGGGACACTAAAAACACCTTTCTGATTAAGTGAATGACTTTAGAGGCAGGTAATTATATTAGTTAGGGGTCAGCAACCTACAGCTTGCAGGCCAGACCTGGCCCACAAAAAGATTGGATTCAGCCTGCAAGCCGTTCTTCATTTTACCAGCTGCAGACTGAAACCCAGCTGCAGCCTAGACATTAGTCCGCCTGAATTTCACATGCTGCATTTTACTAATGGCCAGCTAATCTTTTTGCTGCTGATTCCTGAAGAGGTCTCCATGCAATCCCAGATCTGACTCCAGCTTCATGCACAGGATTGCTCTCTTCTGCCTCTATTTACTGCAGCCTCTGCTCACACTGACAAGACACAATTTAGAGGATGCTGCTTGGGGGAGGCAGGAGGGTGGCCAGAGCCCAGCCCCTCAGCACAGAGCAAGTTCACCTGGGCTAAGTACAGACAGTCAAAAAGCCTGAGGCTGAATTGATTCAGTTTTTTCAGGTTAGTCTAAAATTCAGAGATTAAACTGAGAAACAACTGAACACACATTTACTTTTGATTTAGGAAATGCAGTCACATGCCTAAAGGAGCTCAGATCAGAAGGCGGGGGATGCTAGAGCACAGCTTTCTGGCACAAAGCAGGCAGGGTGAAGTCCAAATGGACTAAAGCATCTTGTACCTAAGCAGTTGCCCCATGTTTAGATTGGAGGTCTATTCCAGGTGCCTCTGGGATTTGTAGTCCACAGTCATAGCCAACACTAAGTTTCAGTAAGTTTAGCAGCAGGGCAGCTCCATACTCAGGGTAAGGGGTGTTTAACTCCCCCTCCCTGGCCCCAGACCCCAGCTAGAGGTTGCCTGGGGAGGTAGTCCCTGACTCCCAACCCTTCTCTGTTGGTACAGCCCAGCCAAGCCCAGGGCTGGAAAGGATGCTGGAAGACCCTGATTTAACTTGAACCAGGGAGGAGTCTGGGACAGAAGTTTCATAAACAGGTTTGACCCAAATTAGTTAAGTCTGTTACCAGGTTTATCTTAAACCAGTTTCAGCCATTTTGAAACTGGTTCATGAGTGCTGTGTTTCTGTTCTGTTACAGGTTTAAACCAGTTTCTGATTACTTAAACCAGTTTCTGTGTAACTTCTGACCCTAGCCCTGGGGAGCAGCAAGGGATGAGTGGTCTGCAGCACTAGGTAGGTTGCGAGGGGTGGCCTGCAATGGTCAAAAGGTCGTCAGGTGTTGGTATAAGTAATATGTTTCCATAAAGGACATGTTTCAACCCCTGTGCTTAGTTGTTCATACAATTTTTAAACCGCTGCAGTGCAGATAGCACCAGGACTCTATCTTCTTGTCATGTTGGAAGTCAGAGCCGAGTACATTAGATCCCATCTGGTCAACTCACTAGGAAAAAAGCCTAGCACACACTTAATGTCTATGAAACAAAAATGATTGACAAGCATATATTTTTAATTAGTACATCAAGGTCTGGTAGGAATACCCTGAAATTATTTCTCATAAAAAAATGAAATATAGGCAATTAACTAGGACAATGTTATTGAACCATGTAATTTTAATTATGTCTAAATTATGTTTGTTTTTATTATTTTCATGGCTTAATAAACTATTGTAATAAAACCAGACTAGTCTGGAATTATGTACAAATTACAGTAAGTGTTGTTATAGAAAACGAGCCGTCTTTGTTGGTTCAAATAGGTTGTAGTGGGCAACCATGTTCCAAAATTTAATCTCCTTGTTTTCTATTTTAATAATGTAAATTAGGAAGGTCAAATCTAACTTGAAATACTATTAAGTCATGGCTGAAATGAGCTGTAGTACAAAAGTTGGCATTTCAAGTTTGGAAATAACAGGACAACCATGGAAAGGACACAAATATCTTCTCCTCTCTTTATTTAATTGATTAGATCTAATATTTGTCATTGTTGAGGTATTAGGGCGAGTCATGGAAATGTCACTGTGAACCCTTTCCCTTGAGGCTAAGGTCTGTTCAGGACCATTCTGGGATCAGAGCCAGAAATTTTTTTACGGCTTGACTGCTCTGTAGCAAGACTGTTAACAACTTTCTTCTCGTGTGAAAAGAATTGGAAGTGTAACATGCCAGTCAGAGAGAGATTGCCAAGGCCTAGATTTTAGGACTACATATTTTTGGAAAAGTATAGTCATAAATCTGAGCCTGGTCATAATCTATAGATACTGGGATTAAAAATCTGCTGCTTGTGGTCTGTCATGTTTGATCTAGTATTTCCCAAATGAAAAATATAGTTAGAATTCTTTTTGCTGTTTTTGTATGTCTTTTATATAGGATAAATGTATACACATGATGTGACTTGCTTTGTCCCTATTTTTCTTGAATCAAGTTGTTTTGTTCCTTGATAAAGTAAAAACAGTTAAATAGGTCTTTTGCTAGTCTGCGAATTTCAGGCCCCTGGCAGCTCTGCAGTTAAAGACACAATGAGATTTGATGTGCAATACCCACAAAGTGGGCATTGCTTGCTGGAATTTATTATCCAGCGCAGGGTGTCAAGGACCTACAGCAGGGTGGTAGTCCTAGATTCAAGAGGACCAGCTTCAACGAGTTGAGGAGATTGGTGGGAGAGGCACTGGGGTTCTTGAGTGTAGGGGAACT
>JAGPOW010003316.1:184326335-184348412 GCA_030014935.1 Caiman crocodilus
GCTTTTCCAGGCTAAAGAGCCCCATAGCTCTCAGCCTGTCATCATAAGGTCTGGTTTCCTGACCTCTGATCATGAGCGTGGCTCTTCTCTGGACTCTGTCAAGCTTCTCCACATCCTTTTTGAATTGTGGAGTCCAAAACTGGATGCAGTACTCCAGCTGCGGCCTCACCAAGGCTGAGTACAAGGGGAGAATGACATCCCAGGATTTGCTTGAGAAACATTTATGGATGCAATCCAGCATTTTGGTCACTTTACTAGCCACAGCATTACATTGAAGGCTCATGTTCATCTTGCGGTCAATGCTGATGCCCAAGTCCCTTTCATCCATAGCACTAGCCAGCCTAGACTGCCGAGCCTATAAGGATGCTGCAGGTTTTTCCTCCCAAGGTGGAGAACCTTGCATTTTTCAGTGTTAAACACCATCAGGTTTTCGTCTGCCCATTTGCTGAGCCTGTCCAGGTCAGCCTGGACCACCTTCCTGTCCTCAGGTGTGGATGCTTTGCCCCAAAGTTTGGTGTCATTGGTGAACTTAGCCAGTCCGCTTCTGACTCCAACGTCCACATCATTAATGATGATGTTGAACAATATGGGTCCAAAGACAGAGCCTTGGGGGACTCCACTGATCACAGGGCACCACGACAATTGACTTCCATTAATTACCACCCTCTGGGTCTGACCACGGAGCCAATTCCCCAGCCAGCGGATTGTGGTGGACCCAAGGTGAAAATTGGCCAGTTACACCGAAAGTTGATCATGGGGTACCAGGTTGAAGACTTTTGTGAAGTCAAGATATATCACATCAATCTTTTCTCCCTCGTCCAGGTGATGGGTCACCTGGTCATAAAAGGAAATGAGGTTGGTCAAGCAAGACCTACCCGCAACAAACCCATACTGGCTATCTCTCAGGATGTTAGTGTCAGCCACTGCATTACGGATGGCCTCTTTAATAAACTTTTTTATGACCTTTCCCAGGATAGAGGTCAGGCTGATGGGCCTATAGTTTTCCCGGATCCACTTTCCTCCCTTTCTTGAAGATAGGCACCACACTGGCCTTCTTCCCATCTTCAGGCACTTCACCAGAGCACTAAGAGTTCTAAAGATCTGTGCCAGGGGCTAGGCTATGATGCTCGCCAGCTCCTTGAGTACCCTGGGCTGTGGGTTGTCAGGGCCAACTGACAATTGTATGGTCCCCATGTGTTGCTTATATAACAGTAAGAAGGAGAGAAGCATTTTAATGAAACAGAAAAATATGATGGTAAAATAATTGCCAGGGGAATTAGGGAGAAGTGGAATAACTTTAACTTGTTTTTAAAACTAACAATATCCCTGTTGCCTTCTCCCATTAATCTTGAATGTTGTCTTTCTGTCCTTGCCTTTTAGCTTCAGTTGCTTGATTTTTGTGTAGTGTTCTTATCCCCTCTGATTTTATACTTTTTTTTATAAATATATTTCTCTCTTTGATGCAATGGAGATATCTAATGCTGTTCCATAATGAAATCAGTGCTGAAAGAGATGGTATGTAATAATCTAAGAATGCTGAGATGTAAACTTTATTATCCTATGTGACTTGGTCAGTGAAGGCAAATTAAAGTGTATGTGTATACTTTTACACTTTGCTATATGGATACGTTGATCTAATCTAACAGGGCTGTGGGATCAAATAGGTATAGGCTTCTCCAACAAACAATTTCTGACCAAACATTTATCATAGTTCAAGAATGGCAAACCTCCAGGTCCCAGGCCAGAATAACACAGCCATTTTGCCAGTTTACCTGGGAATAAAGAGTTCAAAAGAATAGCAACCATATAAAAAGCTTTCTTAGGAAAAAACAAACAAACCCAAAACTGGTGGAATAGTCACTTTCCATGGAGATTTCCAACAATGTGAGCTAAAACAGAAAGATGCTTTATGGAGGAATATATAGGAAATGTGATCTATTGGGATCCCAGGTTAATTTTTGGTAAACTAGACATACCCATTCCTGGAGGCATGATTAAAAAGTTTTGTCTCTTGAATAAAATTGTGCCAGAGAGCAGGTGGGATCAGTGGTGGTGATTAGGATGATCAGTCTTAGCTGGCTCTGGGACTCAAAGGCCTTGGCTGCTGGTGCATTGCTGGTTCCCTTCCCCTGACTACTGGTGCCAGGTGCCCCTGTCCCCATGCTGTAGACTCCTTAAAGGGAGTGCCAGAATGGCATCCTTCCATGTTGGTGCCTGGGAATAGTGCCCCAATCAACCACCATTAGTTACATTGCTGCTCTAACTAAAACTCACTTTAAAAGACACCGGGTAGAGATAAACAACTTCACATTTTTCCTAAGAGATCCAAAGATCCAAAATTATTCTTGAATTTGAAGTGTTCAATATAAAATGTTACATTTGATTATGATACTTGTCATTGTCTAAGAATATGCTTTTTTTGTAACTGATTTTGTGATTGATACCATAAATCCTTGTTCAGTTAAGCAGTAGTTCCACAGGTATCAGTGTGTTTGAAATTGGGCATGTCCACACGTGCATTAAGGTGCTTTTCCTAATGCACATTGAATTCAGTACCTCCAATATAAGATACTAAATAAATGTGCATTAGGCTGTGCTAATGTGCAGTAGCACAAGTGCACACCTTTTAGGTGATGCTTAATATGCAGTAGCCTATTCTACTGCTCATTAGTGTATTAGCACATTTTTAATGCAGCACTTTAATGTTCATTAGAATAGGCTACTGCTCATTAAAGCACATGTGTAGATGCACCCGTCTCCTTGAAGAATAGATGATCTCTCGTTCCATTTTTTACACAATGCTCAGCAGACTTCAGGAACTCTGAATACTACTACTAAAAATACCTAAAAAAAGAGAATGCACTTTAGTTGGACCATATTTTTTCATGTGAATTTCTTTCCTAATCACTGTCTTCCAAAAGTATAAAACTCTGCAGAGAAATCCTGGATCCATTAAAGTTAATGGCAAAAATACCACTGATTGCAGGCCCGCCAGGAGTCACCCTAAAATTAATTTTAACAGCAAAGAAGAAAACTAATTACATGCAGCAAGCATCAAATGCCCAGTGTACCTGGTTTTAATCTTGACAACAGCAGCTCAGCTTTACATATTTCCAGAGCTGAGACTTATTTCCAGGTGCTTTAATTTCAGGTGTTCTTTAAATGTGACATACAAACCTAATATATGCCTGTTCTGCAAAGCTGTATAAATACTATGGTATCTGTCATGATATACACATATATACATTTTGCCCTTGAATGAAAGTTTCCCCTTCCTCCTTGTGTCTACTATATACACACAGATACATGGAACAAGTACTCTACCCAAATTAAGATTGTGTATGCACACGTGTATTTTGAAAGTGTGCTAAAGAAAAGTTTAAAATCTCCATCACTGGTGGCTTTTGATTTAAATTTGCACCAATTATGCATTTACTACAAAGATACTGTTAACTCCCAAGAAAATTGATTAGCAAATCAATTATTCCTACAAGAAGAACGGAAGGAAATTCAAATTAAGAATAAAACGCTAAAGAAGTGCCAGTATCCATTCCAATGTCAAGTTGTCTTCCATGCCCCCTTCCCACATGTTCTGCAGACTGCTTCTGGCACACTTTCATGATAGTCCTAACCTATCATGTTGCTCATATGGATTGCCTTTTCTTGATGAAACTGCTGCTTTAGGGAACATTTCAGGGATAACTTTAGAGATGGGCAATTAGACAAGTAGCCTGAAGTCAGGCAGAAGGCAGGGCAGAGTGGCACTTTAGGGTGCCTATACACAAGCAAGTAGGCTGCTCTGATGCACTGTAATTATAGCACATCAGAGCAGGCTCGATTGGTCTTCTGGAATGCGGTAATTACCATGTTCGATGTGGTAATTATTCTTCAATAAGCTTTAGATAATGTACCCCTGCTGCCATTTTGAAATGTAGGGATGCTGATACACAAGATGGTGCAAGTGCTTTAATTAGAGAGACTCTTTGAGCCACTCTAATTAAAGCACCACCCACACCTCCGCCTCACCCCCACCACTCCTGGAGCACGTGTATAAATGCCCTTAGATACTAACTGGTTCAGAGGCATCAGCTTTTATAGATAAGTCTACTCTGTCGTAGCATTTTAAAAAGGCTGTTCCCTGCAAAACCTTGCACCTCTCTAAAACAAGTTGTCTCTAAGATGCCACCCTCTCATCTTCTGGAGCACTTTTGTGTACGTGTCAGAAAAGCATTTTTTGTAAAAGGCATGTGTTATATAGCAGCTGCGTGTCAAAGTCAGCCCTTTGATAGATTGTACTGCCTATGTACATAGCATGTTAACATACTTATTTCTTGATTCTTTTGCTATTAAAAAAAAAAGAAAAAATTTATCCCTGGTAAGTATAAAAACAATACAAAAATAATTTGCAGTTCCACAATACAGTTTTCCAGTACTAATCTTTCCTTTCTTTGTATTGCCCAAAGCTAGCAAGGCACTCCATATTTTGCTGAAAGCTTTACTAATTTTGGAAATGCCTGTTGACTAAATATACTTGGTTAGCCAACATAGTCTTCCAGTTATAATTAGATGTCAGTTGTTGGCAAGGCAGGCAGTACAGCTCTGATCTTCTTTCTTCTGAAAAGAAATGAGAAAGTAATGAGGTATGTCTTCATAAAAGTGAATTGAATTTCAAAATTACATGAATTACTGTGGTAAGCATTAATATTACTCTTTTTCAGCTGATTTGCAAGCCATTTCTTTTTGTCTTGTTCAGTGATAATGTAACAGTGCTAAGCTGTTGGTCAACTTTTACACTTTTAGGAGCTTGGGAAATACTTTAACATGAAATGGCATTCAAATTGCTTCTGACCATACATCTGTTTGAATTTCAAATGTTCCTTTGGGCATTACCGAGGGGAAAATAAAGTCCAATAAGTAGAATTAATAAATGAAGCCACAATGGCAAACATTTATGGTAAATAAATAAAAAAAAAAGCATCACTTTAATGTTGCAGTTTCCTCTATCCTTTGCTTAAACTCACTAGGTCAAATTCTGTTTTTTCCTGCTCTGCATTGTTTCCTTGACACTTTTGAAACTGATTGGAAAGGCCAATAAAGAATGCCATTCTTTCAAATAAAGGATCGCCTAGTGTGGACCCTGGTGTCATGCAGAGTTTCATTCAAGTCAGTGGGCCTCCCTATTGTATAAAAGATTCACGCTGACAAATCACAATGTAAAATTGAAGCCTAAATATGTACAATATTAATTTATGCAATTTAAAAGCAAATGGAGGATTTGAAGAATGTCTCTGCTGGAAATGACAGATCAAAAAATGCACCAGTAAGCTTCACACTTTTTTTCTAAACTCAGACTGTGGATAACCTCTTAGCACAAGAAACACACTGCATAATAGGCTTTATTTAAAAACTTTACTTAAAAAGCAGAGATTCTTATTAATGTATTTAAGGGGAATCTGAATTTGAGGACTAACAAGAAGAGTAACTTTTTAAAAGAGAGTTGTCTAAAGTGAAGGTTTTGGTCTGTTTTATAGTATATATTCATTTTTTTTCCCTGGCTAAATTATAGAAAATTATATCCCATAATTTTCATGTCGCCCTGAAATTGCTTTTTATGAATCTCACAGTTCATCTTTGATACTACTTAATTTTATTGTATCCATTGTATTAAACCTACAAAACATTGTTCTTGAACATCCCAGGTTTACGTTAATTAGCGTGCCATAGAAACTGGTGATGAGCGTGCTATTGTCTTTAATGTAAAACTCTTCAAAAGAACAAGCTCCATGGCCTTATTTGCCTCTGCTATTTGTAATACTTAATTGCTTTGGCCTAATGAAGAAAATTAATGTTTTTCTAAAGTCCATTTTAGTAGAGGAGAGAGGGAGGCTTTTATGATAACTAACACCATAGAAGGGGGAGGCTATGGAATAAAAGGCTCATTACTTTTTTTAATGAAAGAGAAACTGTGAATTAGGCGGAGTCCTCCTGATTTAATCAACTCAAATCATTGTGCATCTCTTGGGCAGTACTCAGAAAGCTATAAAAATGGAGAGACTTCTAAATTCTCTCTCAGTATTTAATAAAATTGTACAATGTGTGACATGGTTTAAAAACTACCCCAAGCAAAAGCTTTAAAAACTACCCCAAGTATTAAAAATGGACCATGACCTGATTGTGTTACTATAGCTCAATCTGTACACAAGGACACTGATAGGAAATGGCATGATTCTTCTTACCGGAACATGGGTATGATTCTTCTACAGATGCACAGGGAGCAAGAAAATGTCAAGCTCCATGTGGGACCCCTACTGAAAGCTCAGGGGCAGCCCACAGTCAATACCAGTGAGAAAACCAAGCTCCTAAATGTATATTTTGCATAGTATTCCTGAAGTCAAATGGGATGTTCACCTGCCTAGAGGCTAGGAGAACATGGGGAAGATAGCAAACTATAGAAAATCAGTTCTGAACAGGTGAGGGATCTCCTGCAACACATGGGTGACTTCAAGTCTGCTGGGCCCAATGACCTGCACCCAAGAGGCCTGGAAGAACTGGCTGAATTAACAGCAGCACCACTAGCCAAGTTGTTTCAAGAGTTATGAAATTTGGGAGTGGTCCCAGATGACTGGAAGAGAGCCAGTGTGGTGCCCATCTTCAAGAAAGGGAAGAAGAATGACCCTGCAACTTACAGACTGATCAGTCTGACCTCAGTCCTGGGTAAAATCTTTGAGAACTTTATTGAGGAGACCATCATTTTCAAGCTGGACACAGACAGGATGTTAAGAAGTAATCAGCATGGCTTTGTTGAGGGTGGATCATGCCTGACAAACCTTGTGTCCTTCTATGACCAGGTGACTAGCCATCTGGAAGAGGGACATGTGGTGGACATGATTTACTTAGACTTCAGTAATGCCGTTGATTCTGTGTCCCATGGGATTCTCTTAAACAAGCTCGAGGGTGCTGGACTTGACCAGTCTACAGTGAGGTGAATGGACAATTGGCTTAGAGGCTGCTCCCAGAAGGTGGTAATTGATGGGATGGCCTCATCCTGCAAGGCTGTCTCCAGTGATTTCCCCCAGGAATTGGTGCTTGGACCCGTGCTCTTTAATATATTCAGTAATAACTTGGATGAGAGGGTGGAAAGCTACTTAAGTTTATGGATGATACCAAGCTGTGGGGAAATGAGGGCATGCTGGAGGATAAGGTCAAGATCTAGGATGACCTTGACAGGCTGGACTTATGGGCAAAGCAGAATTAGATGAGGTTTAACAGGGATAAGTGTGAAGTCCTTCATCTGGGTAGGAAGAACCCTTACCACAACTACACAATGTCTGGTGGCCACAGTCTGGCACAGCATCTGAGCGACACATGAGTGTTAGGATCGACCAGAAGCCAAACATAAGCCAGCAGTATGATGAGGTTGCCCGGAAAACAAATAGAGGTCTGGGATGCATCAGCCAATCTGTTTCCAATAGATCCAGGGAGGTGCTCCTCCCTCTCTATTTGGCACTGGTGAAGCCTCAGCTGGAGTACTGTGTCCAGGTCTGGTGACTGTACTTCAAGAAGGACATGGATAAGCTTGAGAGGGTACAAAGAAAAGCCACCTGCATAGTCAAGGGCATGAAGGATAGGTCCTAAGAGGAGACACGTGGGGAAATGGGCCTGTTTAGTTTGAGTAAGAGAAGGCTGAAAGGTGACTTCATATAACCACCACAAGTACACCAAGGGGTGAACACCAAGATTTAGGTGAGCAACTCTTCAGGAAGGCACCTCAAGGGAGGACAAAAACCAATGGACATAAACTTATAGAGCATAAATTCAGGGTAGCTATAAGGAAGAACTTCTTCTCTATAAGGGTTGCCAGAATCTGGAACATGCTCCCAGCAGAGGTGGTTCAGTCTCCATCCTTGGAGGTGTTCAAGAGGAGGTTGGATAGGCACCTTGTTGAGCTTCTCTGAGCCCAGCAACTCCCTGCCTATGGCAGGAGACCAGACTTAATCTTACAGGTTCCTTCCAGTTCTACAGTCCTATGATTGTATGGACTTCAAGAACAGACTGAGTCAAAACCTGCAATTCCAAACCCCTTTCAGCTTTGAAAAGGAGAAGAGTTTGAAGTTGGATTTCTGTTTTGGCTTTGACTTCAATGGTCTGAATCAAAAACCTGGTTCAAAATCTCTCTATGTATACTCAGTATTTTTTTCTATAAAGCCATAAGATATTTGTAATGGAAAACAACTGACAGCAAAATGAATAGATGTGAAAATTACCTATGGTACCCCATAAAAATCAATACAAGGCACCGCCAATGTGGGAAAATGCTAGTATATTAAAATCTATTGCTACTGTTCACAACAATAGAAATTATATGAAATTAAATTTATTTCCTTCAGGACTAATAGGAACATTAACTTAATTACAAGTTTACAGGTGAGATTTGCTCGATGCAATGCAAAAGTGTGTGTGCGCGTGTGTGTGTGTGTGTGTGTGTGTGTGTAGTATGCGTGTGTTTGTTGAAGGCTAATCAGCAATCTGGTTATTCTATTCAGTTTTCATGGGACATTTTAGTTGGAAGCTGTAAAAACTTCAAACGTGCATATTTGTCATATTTATAATTGATATATTTATTAATTGACCCAAAGTTGTGTAGCTACTTGATAAAGATATGTTTATTTTCATAGAAAGAAAGGTGTCCCGAGCTTGCCTGGAAGCTGGAGCAGCATTTTGATAATTGGTAGGAGAACCAGAACACTAAAGATGTGAGAACTTTAGAGGCAAAGTGAGATATTTGCTGTGCTTTTTTGCTTGCCAATAAACATAATGCTGTTTCAGCTCAAGCCAAACTATTTTATTTCTGCTTTGGTGTCTGTGCTCTGGGAACAAACACAAAGAGCTGGGACCATCTCTGTGTGCATGCAATTTTCACTACAGCATTGCAAGCCAAAATTGTAGGAGGGTTGCTTTGGAGGATAAGAATTCCTTTCCCTAAGCTGGTTGAAACCGTTTATTACATCGGTGTCCAATTGATGCTTGTGTGTCACAGTGAGGGGATGATGTGCTTGTGGCACATCCCTAATGAGAGTAGATAAGGCTACACTTGGGGGCTTCTATCATTACTCACAGAAAAGAGGTAGCCATCAGTGTTGAGGAGTCACTTTTGTGCAATGAGGATTTTGCTCATGTATCTTGTCAACTAGATCTTTGCTGTCTTCCCTGACTGTCAATGTTTGCAAGGCCTCTCAGAGCGTTTGTGAAGAGGTACAGACTGAATTGTTTTCAGGGAGTTGTTGACTCGCAGCTATTCTATTTCCATCTCAGCTAATTCTGCTACTACAGCTGAGTATATTTCTCACTATTGGGTCAAGGTCTAGGAGACCCTGTGAGTGAACCAGCACAGTCCAAACTTGAGAAGACAGAGGCAGTTCTCATGTGGTAGAGGCAGCAGCTACCAAGTAAGAACAACCATAGTGGGTTTGACCACAGGTTCATTTAGGCCATTATCTTGCATCTCACAGCGGTAAAGAACAGATATTAAGAAAAAGAGATTCATGCAGTGCCTGTCTAGATTGATCTGTTCCCTGCCCCCTTTCCCTTACAGCTTCTGGCATCCTAAGGATAAAGGAACTAAGGGCAAAGGGAACCACAGGAGAAAGCTAAGGAAAAAGCTAATATTAGTAGTGGCCTCGTTAACTCTGACAGTTCTTTCTCCTTAAGAGCCATCAGCAGTTCTGTCTGAGATGCTGCTTTAGTTTCCATACTGCACTATGTGGGTACCTCACCATCTTTCAGATATTTATCCTCACAAGTTTAATTTTTTTTATTCCTATTTTTAAGGACTTGCCCAAGGTGACATAGAAAGTCTGTAACAGAGAATGGACTTGGACCCCAGTTTCTCAAGTCCTTTTCTAGTGCCCTGAACACTAGATAGAAAATTCCTTCCTGGCCTTAAATATATTTTAAGGAAAGCTACAAAGACCATCTCTCTCGTATGGGGAGGGCTGTCATGGCTGAAGTGAGTTTTCTCTAACAACTGCAAGGGGGAACTTTCTGTGTTTTTAATATATTGTTACTCCCTGACAGCTTTTATGCATGAGCATGTGGGTGTGTAGGGAACTGCATGGTTATTTACATTTTGAAATAACATTCACTGACTCTTTAAGTCATGACAAAGGTGTCTACAAGTAATGTTTACTGCATATGTATTTTCATTCTTGATTGCTTCTGGGAAGCATATGAAATTCTTGAACTTATTATCAACTTCACAAAAAACAAGTTCCTTTATCAACCCACCCCAAAACAACCAGCCGTTCCTCCACATATTGCAATTAGAGAGCAATCCTTGGAGAATGTTGAACATTTCCGCCACTTTTCCCAAAAAGCAAACAAAGACGACAATATTCAACACTAGATAAAATCTACCAGTACTGCTTTTAGACATCTCCAAAACCATGTCTTCAATGATCATGGTATCAGGACCCAAACCAAGTTTTTCATCTACCAGGCAGTTGTCCACCCTCCCCTGTTGTATGGGTGTGAAACTTGGATAACATATTGGAAACGCGTGAAAGCTGTGGAGTGTTACCATCAGTAGTTCCTTCAGGAAATCCTCCATTTCAGTTAGAAGGACAGAAGGATGAATGTAACTGTTCTAGCTCAAGGAAACAGCTTCAGAATTGCAGCCATGTTTACACAGCACCAGTTCCATTGGACAAGACATGTCCTAAGAAGGTCTCTATTTGGGGGAATTGTCCCCCAATAACAACATAATGTAAAGCAAGTTATTCATCATTTTCAGCAAATTTGCTTCACTACAGTTGCAGATGACACAGATGCATCTATGCATTATAGATGTAGGAGAGACAACAGGAAAGAGCTGAGACTTAACATTCCCAGGATCTACTCCTTCCTTCTTCTGCCATGTCTACAGCTGAATATGCAGTCAGATCTGCCTCACTCATCTATGAACTTACTGAAGACTTCCCTATTTACTGGATGACTGTTGTTCTTGTATAGAGGGACTGCCACAGCCGATGAGTTTTATTTTTTTTATCTATTTATATCCATGGATATGTAAATGTATACATAGTTGTCCTGAGGGGTTTTATTCATTGCCATTTGTCTGCAGCAACCACATTTGGTGAGAAGCAAAAAAATGTTACACTTGAATTCTCCTCCTTTCCCCATAATGCCAAGCCAATGTGACAGCCATTTTCTGGACCTCTGACATTTCCTGCAGTACTTGTTACAGGTGTTTTCAAACCAAGTCCCTGGCCCTTTGTAGTATATGAGATGATAGAGATACAGAGATCGCTTTGTTCAATAACTCTCTTGCTAGTGTGCCAGCCACAGGTATCAGTATCCTCTAGTCAATGTTGTAAAAACAATATTATTGTGAAAATGTGAGATGTGCTCATTAAACTTGATACTGTATTCTTAAAATAGTTGTTGACATAGCAGTTTAGACTGTGTTGCTTTATTTTGAAATGAAGATATGTAAAATCCAATTGCTGCTGTAGGTCATCTTGAATCACTGTAATCGCTCAATTCAGGATGCTTTCACATGAAAGAGTACCTCTGGGCTAGTACTCTTAGCTCCTCACTGTTGGTGCATATGTGTATACATGTATGCATATGAGGGCAGGGCTTTGTTTTTGATATTTTTTTTTCCAAAATTAGACACTGAAAGTATGTTTCGGGAAAAATAGATCATGATTTGACTGATATATATTTCATATATGTTTGCATTTTTGCCATAAATTCTGTCCATAGGCAACTGGTAAGGGATGTACAGGGGTGCATACACTATTTTATGAGCAAAACATCCCATAGCATGATATTAAAACATCAGAAAAGATATAGCAGACATTTATCAGGTCAAATTAAGGATCTTAAATTGTTCTTGTTTGGAATTGTATTTTATTGCGCAATCAAATCAATTTCTAAAGTCATTGCTGAAAATTTTTTTTATCTCCTTTCGTCTCATTTACTAACAGGTCAGTTTTACTGCTCAAGAACTTATACCTGCAGTATTTATTGTTCATCCTTAATTTCACCTGCCCATCTTAATTTCACCTGCATCTTTTAAGGTATCATCTGCATCTGAAATACACAAAATGTCTTGATGAATGTTAGAGATCTCATTTATTTCCTGAGAAAACTGTCAACAACATATCTTACAGTACAGGAATTTTTAATAATCCTTTCAAACTAAGTGTGAAACATTAACATGCAATACATTTCTACTACAAATAGAGATATTTTATATTATATATCAGTTTTCAATCAGATTTCCTATTTCATAGATCATACATTAACAGGCATCGAACAGGAAGGGGAGGTTTCAGTTAAAACCTAAAATAGATGGGCAACAGGTAATGCTCAGAAATATTGAGTGGCTCTTGCAGGTGTCAAGAGCATTAGAGGAGAAAGCTCTTCCTTCAGGAGAGATTTTTGAAAAGGGAAATAAAAGAGCTTGGTTATAGCTGGTCAGAAAGAGCAGGTAGGAATACAGAGACAGACCACAAGAATGTTACAACCATCACTTCAATCTGTTTTATATTACTGTAGATGCACTGAGATCAGTGGAATTACTTTTGCATTACACCGGTAGGTTAAGAAAATTTAAGCTGTATAAGGTCCCATCTACATGTTCTGTATTAGGCTGTATAAAGTTCCCACCTACAATTAGTTAATCATGCCTTAAGTGGTCACCCAGCCACACATTCAATCATTTACTGGCATGATAAAAAAAAAGGAATAAGCCACAAAGTTATGCCACAAAATATGTGTAATAACTTGGTAACTGCTTCCTGTCATACTATTAATTGCATATACAGACAGGGGCTCTTGTGGCTGGGCACCCCATCAGCTGATCAAAGCTCCCAGGTCGGGGTGGGGTCTATATGCACCCCCAAGCCTGGGAGCTGCCAGCTGATGGGACTCCCAAACGTAATGGGCATCATGCACCCCTGCAGCTGGAAAACCACAGATCATGGGATCCTAGCTGTAGGAGCGCTCCATACCCCACCCCACCCCACCCTACCCCCACAGCTGGGAGATCATATGACCTGCAGTCTTCTAGCTACTGGGATGCCTGGTGCACCCTGCAGCTGGAAGTCCCATCAGTTGAAGGGGTTCCCAGCTGCGCGGGTTTGCTTTTTGCCAGTGCAGGGGGAGCCTTGCATCATGCCTCCTGCCATGCACATGTGGCACATCAGGAGGCATGATTTTGCGGATTGCGCATTAGATCCCATTGCGCCTTACCTGCATATGTAGAGAGGCACTTAGAGAAACTACTTCTGACTTTACTGTAGTCAGCAAAGTAGGCTGGAAAAATTTCCCTTTGGAAAAGGGAAAGCAGAAAAGCAATTCATCAACGTGGATTACCGGGTTATCAATTAGGAAAACATTCTAGGCGCTTGTGAGTTACTTCTCCATAATGGCTGAGAAGAAAGCAGAGCTTGTTATGTGAATTTCATTTTGACTGAGCAAGAGTTGTTTTTCTTGCACATTTTTTTATGGCAAGCGAGTCAGGTGAGAGTGTGAGGGGGGCCTCATTCCTTGTCCGACATGAACCAGTGTAGTTACTTAATTTTTTTTTCCTGAATTGCAGGGATTTAGGTAACAGAAGCATGAGTGACTGGTGCCTCCTGAACATGGGGGGCTCCTGCACCAGCCCTACTGACAGTGCTGGCCATCGGGGGGGCATGTGCACCCCCGTACACCCCCTACCAGCCACCTATGAACAAAAGGAATGTAACACTGGCTGTTATTGTATATGCTGTGTCCTAACTGCCTGCCTTATCTCAGCTATGTACCTTTAGTTGCTATGGTAAGGAGTGTTTTTGATAATTAGTGCATAATGAGCCTGTATGTTCAGTGGGGAAAGGACCAGAGATGAGCAAGCCAGGGGTACTAGGAATGAAGCTGACTTTGCTGGTACCTAGGGGACTGGGGCTGGGAGGTGAGCACTTACAAACCGACACAGGTTATAGCAGCCCCAAGACTGCTCTGAATTTTCGCCAAGGGATGATTCCTTCTCCAAAGCAAGAAGGGAAAGAGATGAAAAGGAAAAAACCTCCTCAATAAAACTCAGTTCAGCCCCTGCTGTGGATTTAGCCCTAGGAGAAACCCCATTGCAATCAATGACATTATACAGTGGGATACAAGTAGTATTAGATCAAAAGCGGTGAGGGTGTATTTACACAAGGAGTGAGTCAGACAGACTGACAGTCCCGTATGGTGAGAGGGAGTGTGTGAACAAATCCCACTGTATAGCATTCAAAGGAGCTTCTTACAGTGTTCTCCAGCACAGATACAACTTCGTGTGTTACCCTAAATGCGATCAATACCTGTATAACCAGCTGCACTGCGCAGAAAGATATACATTGCATATGGAAAAGACCCATGTGTATTTTTTTTTTAAACTTTTATGGCATAAATGTGCTACAGCACATGAACATACTAATATTTAGCACAATATGCTGATGATAGTGGTGTAAACATCACTCAGATGGCTTACCTTGAGCAACATGAGTCAGTTGTATTACAGTCATAAATTGATCATGTTTCCACAGCGGACATTTAAGATCATGTCTCCAATACTATAATAAATTGTGAAATGATGAACCTTAGATTGCAGTTGGTCTATAAAGAGTAGCACCAACAAAGTTGGACATTCACAGAAGATTAAACAGAATCCTAATGAAATAAAGTACAGTTTATTGACTTGATTGGCTTGACTTGGCTTTCCACCAGGCTCAGAGAATTAAAGCTGATGGATTCTGCTTTTCCATTAATTTGTATAAATCAGGCTTGAAATCAATGTATTGAAATCAATGGGTTAATATCTATGTGACTAGGGATTAGGCCCGTGGCGTGAGTATTGAAGAAGATGCTTAGGACTGAAAATGGAGAGAGTGTGGTAATGACATTTGCTGAAGAACTGGATAAACTTAAGGACTGGAAGAATGGAATTGGGATGAAATGCAATAGTACACATCTCAAAGTCATGCACCTAGAGACTAATAATTAGAAGTTTTTCAGAGGCTCAGCATTTAGAAATGAAAACAAGCGCAGGAGAAATGGAATGCATCAGTCTGATTACAGAGGGATTATGAGCCGCAATTGTGGATACAACTGTGAAAACGGCAAATATGCTTCTAGTTTATATCACGTGAGGTATTTCAGTGGAACTATGGAAGTATTCATGACAACATGCAGGGCCCTGAATATATGACTATTGGAACACTTTACAGCAATCCTGGAACAGATGCAGAGAAGGGCTGCTAGGGTGATCAGAGGAATGAGGGGCATAAATAGCTTAGACAGCAACTTAAAAGAACCTGGCTTGCTTAACCTGGCAAAGTGACAATTGAGACAGCATATGACTGTTCTCCCTAAAAGCATCAAAAGGGTATCATCAGGGAGGAAGCAGAGCTATTTAAGCTAGAGGATGGTGTTGGCACAAAAGCAAATGGGCAGAGATTGGATCTGAATAAATTTAGAAATGAGAAGGTTTCTAACCCTGAGTGAAGTGAGGTTCTGGAACAGCCTTTCAGTAGGAGTGGTGCAAAGAAGCTATCTCATTTTGAGATTGAACTTGATAAGGTTATGAACAAAATTATCTGACATAGTCATATAAAAATTGGGGAGTGCGTGGCTGGTAGGGGGAAGGGAAGGAATGAAAATATATCTCCAGTTTTCACCGGTATGAGAACTTTTTTCTAATTTCAGGTCTGAAGCAATTGTATTTATTTGTTTATTTCTGTTTGCCACACACACAAAAAATTCACAGGCCTAGTGATGATGCATATTTTAAGTACAAACAATGTATTGATAATTTCAAGGGAGCTGAAATCTTTTGTACTCTGTTTTAGAATTCTCTCAGCTTGATCTATTAGCTTTCTGTGTCATTGAGGGCCATTATAAAATATATTGTAGCCTGGAAAAGCAAGCAAAAGGGTACCTTCTCATTTATTACAAGCACCTGACACACTAATTAGTCCCCTATCTTCTTAGTTAATACACTATTATATTAACTGAACCATACTTTAAATGAATTAGGTCTGATTCCTTTATTGTAATAAAGGAGAAAAAGGAGAGTGACAAAATGAATGTCGTTTTAGTCAAAATGATTACTTCCAAATTAGGCAAAAAAAAAAAGACTTTACAGGGATGATGGTAGCTTTTGACAGGTTATTTTTACTGATCCTGCATTACAGCAGGGTGGTCACTGGCATCTATCTCACATGCTGAAGGAGAAGGGACTTGCTCCAAAACACAGCTGCATTCATCTATCTTTATCATCCTTGCACATGCACACAGGTGCTTTGCGCTCTGTACATCTCAGCTCACCAATTTTCCTTTCTGGGAAGCACTCTCTATTTTGTACAAGCATGACAAGGTCTGAAAGCGTCGCCAAGTTTCATAACTGCAGTGTCTGCACTGGGGGCAGGGTTTCATACAGCTTGTCTCTCATGCTAGATTTGTGTTACTTAACGGATTGTTACTGGTTCCAAATTATCGATCACTTATGCTGAGTGCTATACTTGGTACAATGACTTTCTTTTCGTTGGCACATCTTTATTTCCTCTTGCCAAAAGCCTGAGTATAAATCTTCAAAATATTTCTTTGTGTTGTGTATGGCAAGTGAGTTATATCTCCCCATCTCAATGTATTCTCTTTCATATTGATTACATAGTGTAAACCCAAGGAGGACTGACTATACCCTTTTCAGTTTGTAATCATTGCCTTTCTTATTTGGGTGGCAGCTGCAGCAGCATCAGTTTGAAGCAGACTAGAGCTGGTAACTGTTCGGAGGTATACAAGAAAAGCAATTTAATCCTTTCACACTTTGATGTTCTTTTGTAACAATCATTACCCAGCCACACCACAAATCCCGATTTAGCCCAGTAAGGTGTGCACTGTGTACCACCGCTCACATGTCACCATGCTGTAGGAAATGCATACTCTTAATATACAATAGTGGAAAAATGATTTTCTTTAATAGAGAAGGTAGACACATTTTGTTTAGTACAGTGGACTGAAAAGCATGAAGATCGCTTGTTATTGTGTTATTTATGGTAGCATAGAAGTGAAGTGGTTGTGTTGGTCCAAAAATCATGCAAGACACAGGCAAAGATTTCTTAGGGTGATACCTTTTATTGAACCATGTAGTTGGGAGACAGACAAGTTTTGAATGCAAAAAAATTCTTCCTTGGGTCTCTGATCACAGGAAGCCAGATACAGCTTGAGGCCCAAAGACCTAAGGAAAGACAGATCGGATGATACAGCTCTGTGATCATAAGGTACCATGACCACTTGTATCTTTGATAGTGAAATTAGAGCTATTCCCTGCTATCTGGCAGAAAGTTGTCTTGTAAAATTTCATTGCTACCTCTAAAATGCACTAGTTCATAATCTGCTTGTGTACTGATTTTTTTTCTCTGCAACAAGCTTTTCACTGTAGCCGTTACAGAGATACCATCAGGATCCCTTATGTCAAGCCAAAAGGCTTAGTGGAGTTAAACCTTGATTATTATGTAAATGCTTCATACAGCATTTTCCAAAAATGTCAGTGTAGTGAGGCTGAGCTGATCAGCAAGTCTTTTTTTATCCTAAAAGCTACCTCCATTTCCAAAATTGCACACACAATATTTTAATAGTGGATTTAACACTGTTCCTACTTTAAGACATAGCTTATCTTTTTAAAATAATGCATTTGTTTTAGTATGGCATTATGCTCCCTTTATGCATATCTGTCCCTCCATATGGCTTAGGAATGAGTGTAGAATAAGAAATGCTATGGTGGCTCTACACTGATCACTCTTTGCAGGAAGAGAAATCATCCAGAGGCTAACTGATCTGACATCAGGCCCCTGGCTGCCAGGGTTATTTCTGTTTTTTAAATAATGTTTACCTGAGACCATAACCTAGGGCCACGCTTCTCTTCTTGCTTGCCCTCCTCCTGGTCCCATTAATCTTCCAATCTTGGCTGTGTCATAGGTCAGTTCCAATAAGAGGTATGTCTTATAGCAGGGGTCAGCAAAATACAACCTGAGGGCCAGATTTGACCCATGAGGCCATTCTATCTGGCCTGTGATAGGCCAGATTTGACCCACGAGGCCATTCTAAAAATTTAGAAAATTAATATTTATCTGCCCTTGGTTCCTTTAAAAAAATGACTGGAACCAAGGGCAGTAGGACCCAGGGGAAGCCCAGCGGGCTCCCGCAACAGCAGGGCCTGCCAGCCCTGCCCCCGCCCCGCACCAAAACCGTGGGTAAATGTGGGAGGAAGGGCAAGGGAGGAGGCTGCAGAAAAGCTGAGCATAGGGCGAGGGAAGAATGGCCCCTTGCCTGCCCCATGCCCAGTGTCCCACACTGCAGCTGCTTGCAGCCCACCTGGGGCTGCCTGTGCCTGCTCCAGACAGCTCTGCGTGGATAGTGAGCAGCTGCAGCAGGGAGCACCGGCCACAGGGTGGGAGAAGGGCCCATTCTCCCCTTCCTTCCGTGCTCAGCTTTTCCCTGGGTTTATTTTGCTTTGCTGTCTCCAAATCTGTAGTCAGTTTTGCTGTATAATCTGGTTATCCTATGTAATAAATCTCTTCATTGTTTGGCCCCTTATTGATTGCCTATGGAAAGAGTGATTTCTGGGCATGTGATATTCCAGGCTAGCCCTCTCCACGGAGAGCAGGACTTAAATGTTCTTTCGTAAGCCAACAGGGTGGCTACCTGGGTCTGGCAGAGATTTCTTCGCTGCAGATTCAAGGTGTGGCATAAAGGCAGTGGAACTGAGGCTTGCTGGGGTAGGGAATTATCCCAGGGCAGCCTTGGTCTTATCCTTGGGGCAAGAAGCAGCACTATGGAGAGAAACTCGGGGCTCTGGGGCTGCCCAGTAGTTGAGTTTGTGACACAGGCAATGCTGTGCTTTTAGGCTGAACTCATGCTGTTTTTAGTTCACATGTTGTGAATCGGGTAAGCATCTTTCCTCTTAGCAATCTGGATCCTGACACAATGGA
Organism: Caiman crocodilus; assembly: GCA_030014935.1. Classification (NCBI taxonomy): domain Eukaryota; kingdom Metazoa; phylum Chordata; order Crocodylia; family Alligatoridae; genus Caiman; species Caiman crocodilus. The sequence continues at coordinate 184,345,349 of JAGPOW010003316.1, forward strand.
AGTGTCTCCGTTTCAGGCCTGATTCATACGCTGAAGCTCAGAAGAGAATCGTGAATTAAGACACACCTCTATGCCTCAGTACTGAGTGACAAGCTGCACTTCATCAGTCTGTTCTATAGGTAAGCTGATCAGGGTTGTACCAATGAAGAATAGTGCCTAAATTATACCTCATTGCTTAAATCGAAGTGCCACACAAGATCCGACCCTAAATGTACAAAGTTTATCCATTGTGTAAATCCTCTTTTTCTCTACATATACCCACACCCCAAGTCCAACATAAGGAGGTAGAACTCTTCTCATGATTTAACCATTAATTGAATTAATTCAACCATTGTGTCTCAGATCCAGAAAGAGCCTTATGGGTCTAACACAGGGGTTCTCAGCCTTTGGTACCTCACGTACCCCCTGCCAATCAATGCAGTAAAAGCGAAACTGGAAGTCCCACTGTGGCACTTCTGGTTTCACCGCTGCAAGCAAGGGGCAGGGGGTGGTTGGGGGGGCAAACTCAAAACGCAGCACTTGCATACTCCCAGGGGTACGTATACCACAGGTTGAGAAACACTGGTCTAGCTGATTTTATGATCCACAATATCCATGAGGTGCCTAAAGCATGTGTAAGCATGTGGGTTTACACTAGTAAAGTTCCCAAGGTTCCTAAGATGCTGCTGTCATGCATGTTGAGAATTATCTTGTCAGAGGTAAGCATCTGGGTGGGATGTCTGGGATTCATGCACAAGAAGTCCCCTCAATAAATATATGCATACTAGCTTACTGAAAGTTAAGCTGCCTTAACTTTTTTAAGTCAACTTAACAGTCTGAGCATACACACGTGTGGAACAGAATCGACTTAAATGCGGCACAAGATAATACACCTTGCAGGAGTCACATTAGTTAAGTTGACTCAGCTCACAAGATGGCTGCCACCATGTTAAGGACCTGTATGAGTGTATGCTCCGCCATGGTTTAAGTTAAGTAGACTTAGTTAAGTCAACTTAGTATGTGTGTATGCAGCCCATGTTTCTCAAGCCTCCTGAGGAACCCAGTCAAGTAGGCACCAACAGATCTCAGCTGAGCAAAAAGTGCATCTGTCACAGCTATTTTCCTTTAAAAATGGGGCCAGAAAAGGAGCTCACCTTTTACATAATAACTGAGATTTATGCATGCATAGAAGTAGGAGTCCTAGGCTTGTCTTAACATAAAGGGATTACATGGAAAGTGTCCATGGAAGCATTTTCCATCACCACTGTTGGGACTGTGCCACTGTACTTAAAAAACATGAGATTCACTGGGCTTGAGAAAGTATACTCACCACCCCTCACCCTCGCTCCTCACTGGCAGGGTGCATCACTTGCTGCCCTTGCGCCTCATTTGTTACCCTTCTTCCTCACTGGCAAGGTTCATCCGTGCTGCACTGAGCACACTCAGCCTGGCTTCACAGTAGTGTTTCACAGCCTGCATGGCTGCTATGGGGACTGGGCTGTGCTGGGGCTGTGTTCAGTTCCCTAGGCATGACAGGGGATTGAGCCTGCAGCACAAAGCAAAGAGAAGAGGTGGGGAAGAGGTGCAGAAGAGGCTAGGGTTTAAGAAGGAGCAGAAGCTGAGTAGAAAGGGGAAGGTGGGAAGCAGGGGCAGGGGCAGGGGGAGGGATCCCAAGTCTGTGTGGAAGGCGACAAGCAGGAGGAAGAGGTGGCAAGGGGGAATGCACAAGCAGGAGGCAAGCTGCTTGACCATACCACCTGTCCCTCCCTCCCTCCCTGCAGGATGAGTTGACAGCCCTCTAATAATTTGATTCTATACATGGGCAATTATAACAAATTTATAGATTTCCCATGTATGGAATCCAATTACTGGGGCATCATCTCAAAATCAGGATTGTCTTAGATTCAGGTAGATATAGTGAATACAAGAATTGGGCAGATACATAGATATTAAAACCTCACTACCTTTCTGTTTATAGATCTTTGAAGGTGATAATCTAATTATTTAAAACATTAAACTTGCTATTTTTTTTTCAATCTGGAACCTGGGAATCCTGTGTGCTAGGCTAGTGGTTCCCAATCTTTTTGTACTCAAGGCACCCCTTTATAACTTTTGTGAATTTACTGGCATCCCGTGTCAAAAACTAATATATATACTAGTGATTATCTCCTTGCAGACATACTGGGCTATGGGGTTGGAGATCATCTGGGCTGGGACAGGCTTGAGCTTGAACTTTTCTGCTTATCTTGTCACACTGTATTTATCTCCACACACCTCATGGCACCCTTTTGAAGCATCTGGCAGCACCCCAGAGTGGCGAGCACCCTGGTTTAGAATCACCATACTAATATGAAATACCGAACAAAACAGACGGTACAATCTGTACCACATTTATTTTAATCACAGTTTCTGATTGTTATACAAAAATAATATCATCTGTTCTAACAAGAAAGATATATTCATTTCTAGACCCTGCTTCCTTTTTTTCCAGCCTAAAAGTAAAAATATTGTACTCCTCTAACACCTTTAATGCAGGTTCTCAAAACAATTTACTGAAGACAGCAATTGCATTGTTCATGATTTTTATGGTACTCATCCATCATTATATCCAGTTGTAGTAATGACTACTATCATATTTTGTCACATATCACATGCCCCAAATAATGCATGCACTTTGTTTTGGGAAGACAGAATGAAGACGAAAAAGATTTTTCCAGACTCATGGCTCCATGAAGCAGGGATAGAAACTACCTTTCAGCTCACACACCTTCCCTTTCCTGCTCAAGCAAAACCTACAGTTCTGACCCCCTCACAGCTACTTCCATATTGACAGCAGCTTCTGGCTGATCAGCCAAAACCTATACCAGTTCAGCAGTGGATGCAAGAACGTCAAAACTGTAGCTGCTGCTGAAGACTGGACCCTTCCATTCCCTTCAAGAAAGAGAAGGGAAAGAACCAGCACTCATTACGCAGTGTTTCCATGCTTCTGTTTCATAGTTTCATAGTAACTAGGGTCAGAAGGGGCCTAGAGCAGGCCATCTAGTCTGACCCCCTGCCAATGGCAGGAAAACAAGTGCTGGGGTCA
>JAGPOW010003316.1:184348512-184360796 GCA_030014935.1 Caiman crocodilus
CCAAATTCACCAAATTCAAATTGGATTTTGTTCCGGGCATAAAAATCAAATTCCTTACTTAAGACAAGCACCCCATTTTGAAAGTCTAAATTTTGAGGAAAGTGTATTGGTGGTAGATGGATAAATGTGATATGTGTTTTTCATGGTGTTGTCTCATGTAACAATTGAACCATTTCCAAATATCACTAATTGGGAACTGGTTCACAATTCCTCCAAATCACAAGTATCTTGCATGTACAGTGCCCTACCATTCCCAGTAGAACAGTCACCCTTTGGACACTGAAGTGCAGTGGCTCTGACCCCAAGGGGTAACAGTGGAACCACAGCTCAGCATGCCAGATGTTGGAAAAGTTGAGAAGCAGTGCTTGCATACACGTTTGGAGGGGCCCAGGTGATGGTAACCTCTGGCTAAGGGCATTCTCACTTTTCTGCTTTCCCTTTTTTCTTAAACATGAGTTCTGTAAATTTCAGTAACCTGCTTTTGACCAAAGTCTGCAGTGTGCCGGGGGAGGGGATGTTCTGGGTCTCATGTTTTTGGGTTCCCTGATGGCTGGGGAGACATGAGCGACCCCAATCATGTATGGAGTGAAGACACAGCTGGTTGTTAGAAAGATAGCTTTTATTGATGAGGCACTGCAAGGAGTTCATTGATTAAAAAGTGTCACCAAAAGCAAGTATAAGGGGTGAGGGGATGGCAGGCAGCACTAGAGTTCTGACTATGTACCAGGGTGGTCAGCTGCATCAATGGCAAGGATGAGGAGTGCTGCAGTGTAGGATGCTTGAAGGACTGACCAAACTGTATTATGGAACACTTGGTGTCCACGTGTAATGTTGACCCAGTTCACAATGCATTGGTTAAAACGTTGTGTTTGATTTTCTGGGTATGCTTCTGAATCATTCTTGTGGGGGACTTTAATCCAGCTTAATGGGCTTGTATGTTTGGACATTTCAGGTTCAAACCACTTTTAAACCAGGTTAATTGTTATGTAACCTCAAACTCTCAAACTGTTTGAACCAAGTTGAAACCACTAAGTCTGCAGCAAGGCAAAAGCAAAATATAGCATCTGATTGTGATTTCAAATCAGTATGAATCAAGACAATGGAATGTAAGACTTATGTGAGATCAAAACCAAGCCCACTGTATTTTTGAAGATCTTTCTAAATAAAATGTCAGTTATACAGCCAATCTGGAGATCCGTAGGAAAGCTCCATTGAGCAGTCTGAATGTTATACTGCTGAACTCTGAAAAAATAAATAGAAATTGAATAAAAAATTGCTGCTGGAGTTCCAAGACGCTCTTATGTACAGTAAACTTCCAACATCATTTAGAGTTCATTTGCATAGACTAAGTGCTTGGGCTAGGTACAGACATTTGGGAAAGTTAGGGGGAAATCATACTAAAGATACCCACTTGATCTAACTTACTTTGTCTCGATGTGGACTTTAAACTTAGAACCCCAGGATGGTCAATTTAAGTGTGAACTCTACAAAAGTTAAGGAAGGTTAGATGAGTCTAAAAATAACTGACCTGATCTAAGTTAACTGTACCTCAGAGGTAGTCTGACCTAGGTTGGGGCTGGCGATTGGAATTAACTGAACCTCTAATAGTGCCCAGCACAGCCCCAGTACTTGAAAAGGCCAGCCACTGGACGCTGCCCTAGGGCAGCACATTTCTTATCCTCCCCCACACCAGCACTAGGCTATTTTTAGCCCTCCAGTCTCTCACCCCCACCAGACAGATGAGCCTTCTTGTGGACCAGCCAGCCACCCCTCCTCCCCCCCCACCCAATGCCTGGATGTCATAAACATCCAATTCTTCAAGCTGCTTCCTGTGCTAGTTTTACCAGTGTTCATCAGTGCCAGAAGTTGATGGAAGTGAGTTCAGTAGGAGGCATAGGTGAAGGGATAAAAAACTGGGGGTGGGGACAAGCTGAGTGTGTATGCATGCACACCCCCTGAGGTGAGAAGGTCTCTGGGGGAAGAAGCAGGGGGAGGGGAAAGGACAGAGGGGACAAAGTGGAACTGGGACCAGGCGGGGATCAGGGATCAGGAAGGAGCACAGCGGAGCCCAGGCCCAGGATTGGGATTGGGGCCAGGGTCTGCTGTGCCCATGAGGTTGCTGTTTCCCCTGCATCCAGGGTTGTTGCCTGGTCCCAGTACCCCCTGTGCCAATGAATCCATCACGCCTCGACTCTGCACTGGACCCAGCTGCCTCCAAACACTGGCCCTCGCCCCACATCAGCCGGGGAGGGACTGAAGGTGGGGGCCAGAGGAGGGCCAGCCTCAGCTGTGACTTGGAAGTATCAGGGGTGGGGGGCAAAAAGGGTCTGTGAGGGGGGATGCTGGGGTTCAGAATGTTTTGGTGAGTCAGAGCGGGGTGCAGGGTCTGCATGGGGAGATCAAGGGGGTTTTACAGGATTGGAGAGGCAATCCAATCCCACCAAACCTTCCTGCCCTTCCCACCCCTCCTTCCACCACAAACCACTTCTGGGGTCAGTTTTACTGCATTCACTGGCACCCAGAGCCTGATTGAAGTAAATCAAAGTGGGGAGAGGGGTGGTTAGACTGGTGGGGGAAGGGTGGGATGGCAGCTCCACAGAGGGTGGTTTTATGGGATGGAAGACTCTCTCTGCCCTCTGGGGCCCAGGGCTATTTTTAGCCCAATGATTTCTCCACCTCCAGATGAACAAGCCCCCTGGTAAACCAACACCCCCATCTTGTCCACCTATCCCCTCCTGCGATAGGCAGTGGAGCAGGAGGCTGCCGGGGCTCAGCCCCCCACAAATGCCAGGGCAGTCTGGCCTCAGGCTGCTGCAGCAGGTTGGAAAGGGTGCTCAGGCTAAGATACCCTGTGCAGCCAGGACTGCAGCTGGCCCATCAGGCAGGAAAGTTTCTTTTAATCTACTTTCTTTATGATTGCTTGGGTTTGGGCTTGGGGTGGGGGGCAGATTGAGACCCCCCCACAGTGCAGAGGGCAGTGGGGTAGGGGTGAATCATTCATTCCCACCTCCGATCTGTCTAAGCTCCCCCATAGATTCATAGATATTAGGGACTGGAAGGGACCTCTCGAGATCATCAGGTCCAGCCCCAAAGCGCTTGAGCAGGAAAGACTGCTGAGGTCAGATGATCCTAGCAAGGTGAGTGTCTAGGTGTTTTTTGAAGATATCCAGAGTAGGTAATTGTACCAGTTTTGGGGGTCTATTCCAGACCTTGGACATTTGAGTTGTAAATAAGGTTTTCCTTATATCTAATCTAAAGTGGTCTGTTAGTAATTTTTGACCAAAAGCCCTAGTTTTCCCCTGGGGAACCCTGGTGAATGGACATTCTCCTGGTTCCTGATATAGGCCCTTTATATATCGATAGGCTGCCACCAAGTCTCCTCTGAGTTTTCTCTTCTCCAGGCTGAAAAGACCCGTGTCTCTCAGCCTCTCATTGTATGGCCTGCTCTCCATACCGCTAAACATATGTGTAGCCCTACCTTGGACTCTCTCAAGCTTCTCCACATCCTTCCTGAAGTGTGATGTCTGGAATTGGACATAGTACTCCAGTTGCAGACCCCACTTGTTTCCTCCCAATCCTATCAAACCCTCCTGAACCCACCAGCCCCCTCTGCTGCAGACCCCAGTAGCCTCCTTGATCCCCCTAAGTTCCCCTACAGACCTGACCTTCCCCTCCAGTACCCCAACTCCCTTCCCTACAGATCCTATTAGCTCCCCGATCCCTCTAAGTCACCCCATGGACCACATTTACCCCACTACATCCTGACTTACCTTAGATAGATTAGCCATTTTAAAATCTGTCTAACGTCCCCCTAACCTCCCTTAATGTCCGTGCTAGCCTTTAATGTACTACTAGGATGCATGGATATCAGAAAATATTAGATCTTAGATTTACCTGGAAAGAAGCGAAATGAATTGTTTTTAGGACACTGTCCTTGATTGCTGATGTAACTCTATTAAAAAAAATGTACATAATTAGTGCATGGTTAGTAGTACAGAGATTGCATGAAATTGACTTCTAAAGCAGTAATAAATCTTATTAAAAAGGGAAGGTACTAGAAACAGGTTTGACATGAGGAAATTGTAAAAATAAAATCTACCATACCTAGCCACTTTACAGATTTATGAGGACTTAGATTGCCTATCTAAACTACTAACAATCCTCTATCTTTCATCTTCCAGCTGAATTAATTTGTTATTTAATGTAAACAGCATTCCCAGAATGCAAAAAATGCATAAGCCTTTCTTTTGAACTTGGGAGTTGGCATCATTTCTGCATCCACTGTCACTGTACCTACTGGAGAATGTCTTAATTTGTTCTGTCTTGCTGCTATAAATGTGTTAACAGGGTGCTATGAAATCAGAATCATTTCTCATTTCATCTGTACTGTATTCCTACTTCAGGTTTTTTTGAGACTTTTGGGTTGAACAGCAGACAATTCTTGGCTTCTTTTCATGCATTTGTAGCCTTTAGTTATTGTACTTACCTCTAGTTTTCATTCATACTGCTTACATCCTTAAATTCAAATTGGAATATTTCCAATGTTCTCCTTTCAGCTTGGCAGGAAAACCTGTTCTTTTGCTTCAATTTAAGTTTGTGCTTGTGTGTTTTCATAAAGAGAGGTCTTTTTCCCTGCTGTGATCTGCAGTTAAAAAACAAGAAAATTTTGTACTGCCTTTCTGTAAGCTATTGGCAGTTCTGCGCTTAGAGCAAATATAGAGACTGAAAGCAAAAAATCACATCGGTTATATCAAATGAGTGAAAATTATATATCTTATCATGTTAATTTTATCTAGGGAGGGATCTGACCTTTCACTGACAAATACAACTCCATGAAAGTATCCCAAGGCGATGGACAACAATCTGCCAAAATACATCAAAGTAGCTGTAAAAAGGATTGAATCAAAATAAAACCATCTACAGAGTGCAGCTGTACTGTATCTACTTCAAATTGTCTATGTAGGTGCAATCAGGGCTTCATGTTTTATTTTTGTGTCAGCTGTGTCCTAGCAACCCTATCCTCTTCTAACATGCTTTGTTTCCTAAAGAATTTCAATACTAATGTCAAAAAGAAGCATATCCAGTTGAATATCATGGTGATATTGGATAGCCACTGTACATGCAACACTTGAGATAATGAATATAGAATCTATTTCAAATGTGTAAATTCGAGCAATAGCTTTTTCAGATTGTTTTTCTTCTTCTGTAAAACAAGTCATCAGTAATGTTGCCGTCTGACAATTTATTATATATTTCTTCAAAACACAGGGGAAAAAAGGAATTATAATTTGTTTTGATCACTTGGCTGGTTTTCATTTTTCCCCATATTTTAAAGGATTTCAGTGTTTGTTAATGAAACAGTATTAATGACAGAAGCACAAGCCACGCCAGTGCAAAGAAAACACAGGAAGCGCCATAAAATACCAACTTGTCTAAAACATGAGCTCTTTCATGACCTTAGTTAAATGTTTTCCTATTAGCTGGGCTTGATTAATCACCCAGTAGTACCTAGTAGTCCTGTGTGAATAGGAAACTATTTGATTCGGATTTGACTGATTTGGATGCCAGAGATCTGATCAGAGATTTGAATCATTTTTCCGATCCGATTCAGCCAAATCGCTCCAGAAGATTCAGAGATTTGGCTATAGAGTATAATGGGGAATCAGTGAAATATCTATTACTTTGTTGTTCTTTGCCTGATTTGTATGAAACTTGCAGGAGTGATAGGCTCTGCTGAGTGCACAAAGCCTGCCATGCTTCAAGATGATAGGTGCAGGGGTTTCTGGGAAACTGCACCTCAGATCCCTGAAAGCGAAACTCATGTCACATGTATGTGTTAAGCTACAGTGGGGTGAAAACTGCAGGGATGGTAGCTCCTGCTCAGGCCACAAAGCCTACCAGGTTTCAAGGAGATAGGTGCAGGGGGGTTTTGGGAAACTATACCTCAAACTGCTGACAAGCAAAACTCATGACACTGTGTGTGTAGAAAGGCACAGAGGAGTGAAACCTGTGGGGATGAAAACTGCTAGGGCCTGCTGTGGCCATGAAGCCTGCCAGCTGTCAAGAAGATAGGTGCAGGGGGATTCTGGGTTCTGGGGCCCTGCACCTCTGGCTGCAGGCAGTCAAAACTCGTGACATGGGTGCTTGTGGGACTCTGTTTTCAGGTGTGCCCTACCTGGTGCTGGGGCCTCTGCACAATGTAGCAGTGTGCCCCCGTAAGGTCTCCTCCTCCCCTACAGCCTCAGTCCGGTCCACTACTGTAAATGACAGCACAGATCAAAATAACTTAGTTTGCTCAACACACACAATCCTTTAGGCACCCATGTCATGAGTTTTGCCTGCCTGCAGCCAAAGGTGCAGGGTCCCAGAACCCAAACTCGCCCTGCACCTATCTCCTTGACAGCTGGCAGTCTTTGTGGCTGCTGCAGAAGCTACCACCCCTGCAGTTTTCACCCCCCTCTGCCTTAACACACACACAGGGTCACCTATGTCATGAGTTCTGCTTGTCAGCAGCTTGAGGTACAGTTTCCCAGAATCCCCTGCACCTATCTCCTTGCACCTGGGCAGGCTTTGTGGCCTAAGCAAGAACTACCATCCCTGCAGGTTTCATCCCACTGGCACTTAACACACACACAACATGAGTTTTGCTTTCAGGAATCTGAGGTGCAGTTCCCCAGAAACCCCTGCACCTATCACCTTGAAACTTGGCAGGCATCAAGCTCTTAGCAGAGGCTACCACCTCTGCATGTGCCATTCAAATCAGCCAAAATACAACAAAGTTATAGATATTTCATTGATTCCCCTTTATACTCTATGGCCAAATCTCCAAATCACCGAATCTTTTCTGAATTGATTTGGAAGTTCCAAATCAATTCAGAAAGCCTAAAGCATTTAGCAATTCAATTTGGATTCATAGATTCGCCCTCTGAATCATGCAAATCATTTCCAAATCCAAATCCCTATCCAAAACTTTGCACAGCCCTAGTACTTAGGAGGTGGCTCAGACAATCTCAGACCATCTAAGTATTTTCTCTAAAAATTCATGGAAAAAGGGTAAGTTTCTAGAAAACCAGAAAAGAGAAAACATATTGCCTATCCATAGAAGGGGAAAAGAGTAGGAACAACAGAATTATGAATTTGTCAGTGGCATTTCAATTCCCAGAAATATACTGCAAGAAATAATGAAAAAATCTATTTATAAGCAGGTAGAAGATAACAGATTGTTAAATAATAGCCAACATGGATTTGTCAAGAACAAATCTTTTCAAAACAACCGTCTTTCTTTGACAGAGAAACAAGCCTTATAGACAGGGAAAAGAGCAGATGAGGTATACCTGGACTTTAGTAAAGTTTTGCATCTGCCTCCCATAAAATTCTCATAAGCAAGGGAGGGAAATATTGTCAAAATAAAACTACTAAAAGGTGGGTGGACAACAGTTTGGAAAACCACACAGAAAGGATGTTTATACCCATGCTCCAACACATTCTAATTAGCATGCTCAATTAATTAGAATGATCCAACTTTGTCCAGTGTCTGGGCTCCAGTGTCATGTGCATCCAGCATCTCACATTTCAAAATGGTGGCAGGGGCACTTTAAAACTCATAGAATGAGCTTTTGTTAAAGCATTCCCATAGTCATTTTGAAATGGGAGATGCTGTATACACCTGATGCCGTGGCATTTTAATTAGAGGTGCTATCTGGGAGACAGTCTAATTAAAACATGCACCCCCCTCCCCACCCTGAAGCATGTGTATAGACACCCAAAGAGTAGTTTCTAGTGGCTCATTCTCTGACTGGAAAGAAGTTTCAAGTGGGGTTCTTAAGGAATCTATTCTATATATGGTACTATTCAATATTTTTATTAATGACTTGGATGATGCGAGAGTACACTTATTATATTTGTTAATTCATAGATTTATAGATTGTGAGGCTGGAAGGAACCTCAGATCATCAAGTCCTACCCCCCTGCACCCAGCAGGAAAGACAACTGAAGTCAGGTGACCCTAGCAAGGTGACTGTCCAAGCTCCTGTTGAAGATTTCCAGGGTAGGTGATTGAACCACCTCTGGAGGGACCTTATTCACAGCCTGGACACCCTAACTGTGAAGAGGTTTTTCAAATGTTCAGCCTAAAATGGTCTTCTAGGAGTTTGTGGCCATTACTCCTTGTTTTCCCGAAGGTTGCCCAGGTGAACAGCTGTTCACTGAGCCCTTGATGTACACCCTTGATATAGCAATAAGCTGCTACCAAGCCCCCTCTCAGCCTCCTCTTTTTCAGGCTCAAGAGTCCCAGGTCCCTCAGCCTCTCCTCATATGGCTTGCCATGCAAGTCTGATCATATGCATGGCCCTTTTCTGGACCCTCTCAAGCTTTACCACATCCTTGTTCAAGTGTGGTGCCCAGAATTGGATGCAGTACTCCAGCTGTAGTCCCACCAATGCCGAATACAGTGGAAGGATCAAGTCCTTGGTTTTGCTGGAGATGCATCAACTGATGCATGCCAGCATATGACTCTGTTGGCTACTGCATCACACTGCCAGCTAATGTTCATACCGTGGTCTTTTATTACCCCCAGGTCTTTTTCATTCATAGTGCTGGTCATATTGGCATTGCCTAGCCTGCAGGTGTGTAGAGTATTGTTCATCCCCATGTGGAGCACTTTGCATTTCTTGTTGTTGAAGTTCTTCATCTGGTTTTGATCCGCCCAACTTCCCAGCCTGTCTAGGTCCACCTGTATCTGCAGCCTATCTTCAAATGTCACCATGCTTCCCTATAACTTGGTGTCATCTGCAAACTTGGCCAGTGAGCTCTTCACCCCCCCCATCCAAATCATTGATGAAAATGTTGAATAGCACTGGACCAAGCACTGACCTCTAAGAGACACTACTGGCCTCTTCTCACCAAGACAATACTGATACATTCATTAGGACTCCCTGGGTCCTACCCCACTGCCAGCTTCATATCTACCTAACCGTCTCACAGTTTAGCCCACAGTCATCCAATTTTGTTGTCAGAACATTGTAGGATACCAATTCAAAAGCTTTTTAGAAGTCAAGGTATACAATGTCAACCTCCTCTCTCTTATTCAGTTGGTGAGTTACCTGATGATAAAAGAAGATGAGGTTGGTAAGACAAGACCTACCCACAATGAAGTCATGCTAGCTGTCATTCAGAATCCTACCTTCTGCAAGCCTATCACACATAGACTCTTTAATTCATTTTTCCAGGATTTTCTCTAGGATTTTTCCTATGGTTACCTGCTCCTCCCTCCTCCCCTTCTTGAAGTTGGGTACAACATTGGACCTCTTCCAGTACTCAGGGACCTCTCCAAAGCACCACAAGTTTTGGAAGTGTTTCACCAGGGGTTCCATAATGACTTCTGCCAGCTCCTTCAGTATTCTTGGATGAAGATCATCTGGTCCTGCTGACTTATATATGTCTCTTTTTTTTTTTTTAATTCATCACACACCAGTTCTACAGCAATAGTAGGAAGGCAGTCATTCCTACCCATCTCATTCTGTGCCCTATCTGGCATGATTATCCCCTTGGCCTGGCGAAAGACCAAAGCAATGTAGTCATTCAGGAGTTGAGTTTTCTCCTGAGTGATAGTAACCAGCTGTCCTGAGTTGTTGAGCAGTGTCCCCACACTTCCACTTGTTTTCCTCCTGCTCCTTACATACCTAAAGAAGGCCTTCTTGTGCTTGATTCCCATTGCTAATTTTAGTTCAGTCACCACTTTAGTCTTTCTAATCCATTCCCTACAAGTGTGGGCCATTGTTGTATAGTCCCCCTTGGGGCATGTCCCAAGCTTCCATTGTCTGCACACCTCTTTCTTCTTTCTCAAGAGGACCATGATTTCTCTGTTTAGCCAAGAGGGCTTCCCAGCCCTTTTGCTACCTTTTCTCCATGTGGAAATGGAATTCCTTTGTACTTCGAGGATTGTGTCCTTAAGGAGAAGCCACTCTACATGTACTCCTTTCACCTTTGGTCCCAGATCATGCAGTACTTTCTCTAATAGTGACCTGAGCTTGTTGAAATTTGCATTTTTGAAGTCCAAAACTTCAATCCTGCTATTTAATTTGTCTGTCTTGTGATGGACAGTGAACATGATGGTTTCATGGTATCTTCATTATATCAAGTTGAGTGAGGCTGCAAGCATTTTAGAGGGCAAGACTGCAGTTTGAAACATTCCTGAGCCTTAACAGGTTGGAGAAGTGATTTGAAGTAACTAGGAGGCAATTCATCAAGGATAAGAGCAAAATATTACATTTAAGTAGAAATGATGAACTGTATAAATACAGAATAGAGAATGACTGCTTAGGCAGTTTTGGGGTCATAACTGAATACAAGGCAATGTGTCATGTTATTATGGAAATAGCAGGCCAGGACCAGAGGCAGACCCTCAGCAGCCTCCTGCTGTCCAGTCCACTTGACCTCTGCAGTGGTTTCCCCGCCTTCCCCTGCCCACCTTACCCCACTTACTGTCAGGTGCAGTTTGGTGCCAGCTCAGTCTAGATCCCTTCCTGGGCATGGAATGCATGGAAACTCTCTCCTACTCAGATAAACAGCAGCACCAGAATTGTTGCATAGCCTGGAAAAGATTGTGCTTCCATGTGCTGTGCTCCTTGACCCAGGAGGGAATAGGGCCTGAGCAGCATCTGACAGGAAGGAGGGAGGCAGAAGAGGTTAAAACTATGGGGTGTGGGGAAGAGGGGCAGAGACAGAGGATTTTGGAGCAGAGGGGTACAGGTGGCAGGGGGTAGGAAGGCTGCAGAGGGACAAAATATAGGAGTGCAGAAGGCAACCCCCGGCCACCTGACCCCCTCCCCGGCTACTGCAGAGGATAAATTTAAGTCAACCCTCTCATAATTAGATTTTATATCTAGAAAATTATAACAGATTTATAATTTTTCCATATATAAAATCTAGTTACTTGGTTGGGGGATCATCTTAGATTTGAACAAATATGGTATGCACAATTTTCTGCAGTTAATTCAAACTTGATTTTATTATAATCTCGAATTACAATAGTTCTTGGAAACCTTGCATGAGATCAGGACTCTCTCATGCTAGGCCCAATTTTTTGGCCTAATGTTTATAGACATCTAGCATTATGCAGGCTACTGTATAGTAGTGTAACTACAGCAGGGCAACTGTGATGGCATCCCCCGTCTCTGAGTTGTGTGGGAAGGGAGTGCAAAAAATAATGGCTGTTGACTAAGGAACTGTGTCATAGATCTATATTTAAAGTGTTCACACGCTATCTTCCAGTGGACTACATCATTTGTCCTTGCATTTCTGCTTTGGACTTTTACTGAATTGTTTTTGTCATTATATCATGAAACCACATCAATGTCTGATGCTGTGACATCTGCATACAGCATCACTACTAGAACTAGTTAAATTTTCCTCCAAAATTGTTTTATGTCCTCATCAATACACAATTGTTTTATGTCCCCTTGTTGTTTCAATTGGGACTGTTGTGAATAATTGTTTTTCATAGTCTTAACAAGGAGAAAAAAAAGGTTTCATGTTATTTTGAAACTGATGGCTTTTTAATATTTTCTATGAATCAGTTCAAAACAAATATTGTAGGTGACTTGGTATTAATCATTACATTTTTTCTCCATTTTAATAACATCAAAGAGCTAGAATTAAAGTGGGATTATATACTTTTCACTGGATTAGGGTGGTGGTATTTGATTCCTAGCAATCCAGTAAGAGGTGTGAAATCTAGTCTCAAATTCTATCCTTTCAATTTTATGTAGGAATTTGAATAGAAGTCTCCTACTTCCTAGAAGATCAACTTTAAGCTCCAAGCTGCAGGAAATTCTGGGGTTGGGCCTTTTTCATTCTCTCCTGTTGATGTTGTTTCATTTTATACACAAAGTTGGAAGCATATAAAATGGAAGACAGATGCTTCCTCCAAAAATGGGTGCCCTAACTACCACAATATTTGATCAATTGGATCTTCCCAATTAAAAAAAAAGCTTGGAATATTGTTTATGAACAAACAAATAGATGAATAGAAACATACTCACAGGGTGGGTCTACATATGCACATTTACTATGCAGTAACCTACGTTGCTGCACAGAGCAAGCATGCATCTATATGTACACATGCATATTGCTCAGTAACTATGGTGACTTATGCTGACTTAGTCATAAATTCAATACCTGCATTATACAAGTATCAAATTTACACTCAATTAGTTACTGCTCAGTAATGTGAATGTAGACACCTTACTGTATAGTAACAGAGTGTGTGTGTGTGTGTGTGTGTG
>JAGPOW010003316.1:184364664-184380788 GCA_030014935.1 Caiman crocodilus
AGGGATCTTGGAGTCCTAGTGGACTCCAAGATGAACATGAGTCGGCAGTGTGACGAAGCCATCAGAAAAGCTAATGGCACTTTATCATGCATCAGCAGACACATGATGAATAGATTCAAAGAGGTCATACTTCCCCTCCATCGGGTGCTGGTCAGACCACAGTTGGAATACTCTGTGCAATTCTTGGCACCACACTTCAAGAGGGATGTGGATAACCTGGAGAGGGTCCAGAGAAGGGCCGCTCATGTTGATTAAAGGCTTGCAGGCCAAGAGAGACTAGAGAACCTGGACATTTTTAGCCTCCACAAGAGAAGGTTGAAAGATGACCTTGTGGCTGCACGGGGGCACAGAAGGGAATTGGTGAGGTGTTATTCACCAAGGTGCCCCCGGGGGTTACAAGAAATAATGGCCACAAGCTAGCAGAGAGCAGATTTAGACTAGACATTAGGAAGAAATTCTTCACAGTAGAGTGACCAAGGTCTGGAACGGGCTCCCAAGGGAGGTGGTGCTCTCCCCTCACCTGGGGGTCTTCAAGAGGAGGTTAAATAGGCATCTAGCTGGGGTCATCTAAACCCAGCACTCTTTCTTGCCTATGCAGGGGGTCAGACGTGATGATCTATTGAGGTCCCTTCCGACCCTAACATCTATGAATCCACACAGTTACGCCTCCTGCCATGCCACATATGCATGGTAGGAGGCATGACTGTGGGATTGCCCATTGGATCAGATTGTACTTTATTGAAAGTCAAGGGTGATCTTGATCCTTCCTAGGCCCCCTGAAAGTCCCATGAGTGATAAAGCTCTCAGTTCTGGCTGCACCACATGATGCAGGACTCCTGGTCAACTCAGTGCTGCACCATTGAGTGTGGGCTGCACATATGCACTCAGGAGTTTCATGCATGTCTGAACCTTAGGGATCATAGTGCCATGATTCCTCAGGCCCAGGGATTTCATTCTGGGCATTGTGTACCCCTACAGCTGGGAGCCCTGTCAGCTGATGGGATTCCCAGCCACAGGGAGAATCTGCTGGATGTGCAAATCAAAGCTTGATAGCAACCAGCTATAGAGTAAGCACACACATTTTCAAGGTTTAATTTTATAGCTGGTTGAAGCCCCTCATAATATGATTGCTCAATTAGCCAGTTACTATATTTACTTGAATACAAGACAACTCTGAATGTAAGACCTTCCTTCCTCCTGTCTTCTCTCCTGTCCCTGTGAAGTCTATCCCCCTACCTTTGCTCTGCACTGACAAGCTATTTCCCTGCTGCAGCCCAGAGGATGGAGTATAGCTCCAGCCTGGCCCCAAAGCAGCAGCGCAGAGCTGACACTGCTGCATCTCATTGTGATTCTGTAGCTGACTCACAGAAGCTCAACCATAAACCACGGAAGTGAACGAGAGTCTTCTAATTGATTTCACTTTGGAACAAGGATAGTCTCCCAGTGAGAGTCTGGCATGCTTTATTACAACAAAAGAGAGGTTTGCAAACATGGATATTTAAAAGGAGATGCCATATACATGCATATTTAGAACAATTGCCATGACACTTGAGTGAAAATGTATCAACATATTTGATCCACGTAATTTAATCCTTTAGGTGGAAACCTTTTAAATATGCATATATTGCAGGGGAAAAAAAACCGAGTTACTCATGAATTCATATCTCATAATAGATCATGGTTGGCTTAGGTCTTCAAAGACTTCTGATGCATCCAGGAAAGTAGGTTTCTACATCTATTATTATAGAATTCCAGTTTAAAACAGACCATGTTGCACCATGTGTTACAGTTAGCTGTGATATGTTAACAAGGCAATGCTACTTACCAATATGTGACATGAAATATCACTGTAACATATCAGATCATAACATGAATACCTTAGGATGTGAACTGAAGGAAGTTGCAGAGGCAGAGGAAGTGCCGGCCCCAGGGAAGAGGTGGAAGGTGGGGAGAAGTATGCTGACCAATGGAGAGCAGTGAAGGGAGGTGGGAGGACACAAAGGAAAGGAGTCTTATATTCCCAGCTCGCCTCACTCCAGCAGCAGTTTCTCTACTGTGGATGATGTTGCAGCTGTGTGAACTTGGGCTGCAGCCTCTGGGGGACAGGCAGTGGTGTAGACTCTATGGTGGCCACTTCAGGTGCCCCATTCGCTCCCTCCCTCCCCACAAGTGCAGGACTGTGCTTCCCATGGCAAAGCCTCCTGGACTGCCCATGCTGTGGTAAAGACTTCTGTGGGGAGGAGGTCATACTGGCATCCCCTCTAAGTCAGCATCAGGGGCTGGTGTCCTGCTCGCCCCACTCTAGTCACTCTACTGGACTGTTGGAGTCATTCTGATTCTAGCTTTGCACCACTGTTTTAAAAGTGTGTATCATTTTGTCTCTGCTGCCCTGTATATAATTTAATCTTGTAATGCATTTTGGGATAGCACTTGTATAAAAAATGCTATACAGAATCAGGTAGTTCTGTATTATTGCACTATAAAATAACCATTTACCTAAGCTGTCATAAATGCCATGCCCAAATATCATTACTTTGTCCTTAAAACATTAATTGTCCTTCGTATTTAATTCCTTTTTCTACCAGTTGTATCCAGAGAATAAAACTGCAGCAAAATATTTGTAGAGAGTAGGGCATAGATTTAATGATAGACTTCATATGTATTTATTAATCCTACTGGTAACCATAACAACAATTTTGAAATCCTAGAGCCCAATTCAGATCTCTCAAGGATTTTCCACTGATTAGAATTGATTGCAGTAGAGCCACTCTTGATTTATGCCAGTGTGAGGTACAAATAAGGCTCTAATTCTTTTCAGTAGATTTCTTGTAAGAAAAAGAAGCTTTGTTAAGGGACTCATGTTTTTAATTTGATATGTATGCAGATTCCATCACCTTTCTATTACATTTTTACCAATATGTGCTGTACAGTATGTGGTTTTCAGTTTGTGCACTGGTGTCTGACATTTTTGAATTTCACTCCCATGTCTGACTTCTCATTTACATATGAATAATCAAGCTGGCAGTGTCAAGAGGCCATGAAGTTAATGTACATTCCACTAAATGAGAATTTGAACATTGTACACTTTATTACAATAAAATGGAGAGTCATGCATATGGATGCTCAGATCCACCTGAGAAAAAAGCGCAGGAAAGAGCAAATGATCATGAGTGTATGGACATCTGAATGATTACACTTTTTTTTTCCTGGGATAAAAGGGTTTATCTTGGGACAAATGCAAAATTTATGGCCGCAGTAAATTAACTTAAAACGTCTCCCTCACAAATGGGAAGACTTGGATTTGGATGGCTAGAAAAGAGGTTTGCTTTTGGGAATTTGCTTATAGGTAAAGTAGTTATGTATTAAAATAATGGTCCAGGGCAACAGCAAGGGTTAGATGATTTCTATAAAGCCTGTATGTAACAAAGTTTCTTCAAGGCTCAGTGTGTCTGACAGGCAAGCCATGAGCAGATACATGGGCTGGGAATTGAAGCCATGTACTACACTGTTCCATAACATACGACAAGGTGGCACCAGGTCAAAGTTCCCAGCTGCAGAGCCCTTGGGATTTCCAGTTTTGAGGAACAGATCAAATTAGGAGAAGACTGGGAAAGCCGAAATTAGGATGTGTGCAAGAGATGGGTTTGTGAAACAAAGGATTATGCTGACAAAACAGAATGTGGACAGTATGATGACCATAGAGAGATCAGTCAGTGATGGCCAGAAATGAAGAGTCATCAGAGAGAAAAAAATACAAAAGAGGGATTTCAGAGCAGCAAAGCACCCCCGAGAGGGGAACCCAAGCCTACCATGGGTAGTGGCACACCACCAGTCCATCTCACCCCACTGGGGTGGTGGATCTCGGCCTCCAACCTCCTGGCTGCTGACATTCAAAAGACCCTTAGAGTGAAGCTCATGTACTGGCCAGATATACCTTCCCTCTGATGATAGCTCTAGGACTGGTAGATATAGGATTGTTTGCATTATTCTTATCTGATATCACTGTGTATCAATAAAACTTGGCTATTATCGAATGGAAGGGTTTGCTCAGTCTGAGGATTTTGGAACAAGGTACCTGGCCAACAGATTTTTCTGTGTCTTGTGACAAAAAAAAGGTGTGAAAGAAAGTTACAACGACTGGGAAAGAAGCTACAGAATCCAGTTTTGAAGGTCATGCATCCTAATGCCTTCTAAAGATGACTGTTGTAGCAGTCTCTAACCAATGTTCAAGACTGTTTCTACATTCATCAGCCTGTGTCTTGGTCTAACTTGGAATGCATTCCTTCTATACACCGTAACCTGTTGAGATTTGGTAGACCACACTGGTAATTCAGTTGAAAACACTTTAAGTCAAATAAAAAACCAAACAGCGATTATATGGATTATTTTGAGCATGCATAACTAATACTAAGCAATAGTATTCTCCATAGTATTGTAACCCAGATGAAATGCACTAACTTTAAGCATTGATTAGATATAGCCAACCCAGGGAGTTGCAGTTTCATGCTGGGTGCACATCACTGGCACAAGCAGCATCCTTCTTCCTGAATCTCTTTTATCCTGCTAGATTTCTTGACCTTTAATTATTCCACTTTGTTATTCTTGTTTCATAGATTTCATAGACATTAGGGCTGGAAGGGACCTGGGAAGATCCTTGAGTCCAGCCCCCTGCCCAAAGGGCAGGAAGGCAGCAGGGGGTCACAGGATCAAAGTTTAGTTCTTAAGTTTAGTTTCTTAAGTTCTTAAGATTAGTTTCTTAAGTCTTGGAGGTGCTTGAGAACTCATAATAGGTTCATAAATATATTAGAGTTTTAATCATTTTTTTTTCTCTCTCTGCTTGCTCCATTACTTTTCAGAAATTTTAACCTTTGCTTTTGTCTAACAATGTAACACTTTCCATTGCAGTCATAACCCCGATTAAATTTCCTTAATATGCTAGAAACTATAAACATACACTTTTAATACAATTCAAATGATCTTTTTCTTGATATTAAGTCCTATATAACCCCATTATACTTCAAACCAGGGTTCCTGTGTTTTATGTGGCTGACTTAATATTTTATTCAGGTTAAAATTTAATAGAATATATGAGCTGGTTTCTCCTATGCATAAGTTAGCATGACTTGTTGGGGCAAGAATCTACATGGTACTGTCAAAGGGAAATCATGCCTCACCAACCTACTAGAGTTCTTTGAGAGTGTTGATAAACAGTTGATCCAGTTCATGTAGCGTAGCTGTACTTCTGAAAAAACTTTGATAAGGTCCCCCGTTAGAGGCTCTTAATAAACTTATGTAATCATGAGCTGTATGTTAGCTCTACAGTAGCTTACACCACACAGGAAAGAGATCTGGGAATCATTGTGGACATTTGCTAAAAACACCAACTCAGTGCTCTGCAAACAAAATAATAGAAATTATTCAGAAAAGAATTGTAAATAACCTGGAAAGTATCATTATGCCCCTTTATAAATCCATGGTGTGTCTGTACCTTCAAAGCCATGCCCAGTGTTGGTCCCTACAACTTAAAAATAATATAGAAAAACTAATACAATGTAGAGAAGGCAACAAGGATGATTAGTAATATGGAGCACTTTCATATGAGGCGAGACTAATGAGGATAGACCTGTTTAGAAAAGAGATACTTGATGGGGGACATGATAAGGGTTTACAAAATACAAAATGGTGAAGAGAAATTAAATAAGGATTTATTATCGCAGTATCCCCAGCAGACAGTTTTTTAGTGATGGTTACTGCACAGTAGCCTAATACTATTGTGCAGTTAGCACGGTTTTTGTGTGGCATGTTACTGCACAGTGTTATTAGGCTACTGCACAGTTAGCATCTCGTGTAGACATGTCTAGTAAGTTCAAAACTGATAGAGGAAGTTCTTTTTCACACTATGTATAATAAAACTGTGGAACTCATTGTCACAAAAAGTTGTAGAAACTGACAGTTTATCCAGATGCAAAAAGGGGTTGAGCAAATTATTAGATGAAAAGGGCATCATTAGCTATTAATCATGGGAGCTAGGTGTATAGCTAAGTTTCCAACAAGCTAAGTTTCCAACAAAACTTCTTAGACCTTAAAATACTGAGGATGCAAGTGGGAGAGAAACAGTGGGAAAACTCTGGTCATACCCTGTTCACTCTCCCTTTCAGCATCTACTCTACCACTGTGGACAAGTTGTGCCTATGGCCTGACATAGTAAATAACAGTTCTTATGTTTTTATGCTAAACTGTGGGCAAAACTCTGTCATGTAAGTGAAAATCTCTGTTTGGATGTAAAAATACTGGTACTGGTCCCTGTCGTAGCATAATAGAAAATTAGGGTTGAAAGGGACCTCAGAAGGTCATCTAGTCCAACCCCCTGCCCAAAGCAGAACCATCCCCATCTAAATTATCCAAAGCTTTGTCCAGCCGGATCTTACAATCCTCCAAAGATGGAGATTCCACCACTTCACTGGGTCACCTGTTCCAGTGCTTTACTATGCTCCTAGTGAGAGAGTTTTTTTCCTAATATCTAACTGAAACTTCCCTTGCTCCAACTTGAGACCATTGCCTCCTTGTTCGGTCATCTGCCACCACCGAGAACAGCCCAGCTCCATTCTCTTTGGAACCCCCCTTCAGGTAGTTGAAGGCTGATCTAAAATCCCCACTCAGTCTTCTCTTCTCCGAATTAAATAAGTTCAGTTCCCTCAGCCTGTCCTCAAAAGTCCTGTAACCATTTTTGCTGCCCTCTGCTGGGTGCTCTAATTTTTTCACAAGCTTTCTGTAGTGGGAGGACCAAAACTGAACAAATCACTAGAGATGTGGCCTCACCAGTACTGACTCACATCCCTCAATCTGCTGTCAGCACTCCTGCTAATGCAGCCTGGTATGCTGTTAGCCTCTTGGCAACAAGGGCACGTGGTTGGCTCATATTCAACCTATTGCCCACTGCAACCCCCAGGTTACTTTCTATAGAACTGCTGCTTACCCAGTCAGTCCCCAGTCTGTAGTGGTACATGGGATTTTTCCATCCTAAGTGCAGGACTATGCATGTGTCCTGATTGAATCACATGAGATTTCTTTTGGTCCAGTCCTCCAATCTGTTTAGGTCTCTCTGAATCATAGCCCTACCCTCCCTACTTCCTTAGCTTCCTTGCAAGAATGCTGTGAGAAACTGTATCGAAAGCCTTATTAAAGTCAAGGTACACCTCTTCCACTGCTCTTTCCACACACATAGAGCGAGTCATCTCATCATAGCGGGCAATCAGGTTGGCCAGGCATGACGTGGCCTTGGTGAATCCATGCTGACCATTCTTATTCACCTTCTCCTCCAAGTACTTATAAATGGTTTTCTTGAGGACCTGCTTCATGATTTTTTCCAGGGACTGAGGTGAAGCTGACTCCCTGGATACTCTTCCTTCCCTTTCTTTAAGATGGGCAATATATCTGCCCTTTTCCAATTGTCTGGGACCTCTCCTGATCCTGAGTTTTCAAAGATAATGGCTGATGGATGACCCTGCAATCACTTTGGCCAACTCCTTTAGCTCCTCCAGCTACATCACGTCTGGCCCCATGGACTTGTACACATCCCATTTTTCTAAATAGCCCTTAACCTGTTCTTTCACCACTGTTAGATGCTCACCTTCTCCCCAAGCTGTACTGCCAGGTGCGGTAGTCTGGGAGCTGACCTTGCCTGTGAAGATTTAGGTAAAAAAGGCATTGAGTACTTCAGCCTTTTCCTCATCGTCTGTCACCAGGTTGCCTCCCTCATTAAGTGAGGCACCCACCCTTTTCCTGCTCTTCCTCTTGTTACTGACATACTTGTAGAAACCCTTCTTATTACCCTTCAGATCCCTTGCTAGCTGCAACTCCAGTTGTGCTTTGGCCTTCCTGATTTCACCCCTAGTCATTTGTGCACATTTTCACTTGTATGATTCCTTTTTGTGTTTTAACTTTTAAAAAGTTAGCTGCTAATCCAAGCTGGTCTTCTGCAGTACTTGCTAGTCTCCCTGCATATTGAGATGGTTTGTTCTTGCACTCTCAGTAAGGTTTCTTTAAACTACAGCCAGCTCTCCCAGACTCCTTTTCCCTTCAGACTGGCGTCTTAGGGGATCCATCAGTTCCCTGAGTGAGTCAAAGTCTGCTTTTTTGAAGACCAAGGTCCTTACTCTGCTACTCTTCTTCCTTCATTTCTCCAGGATCCTAACTCAATCATCTCATGGTTCCTGCTATCCAGGTTGACATCCATTTCTACATTCCCTGCTTATTCTTCCCTGTTTGTGAGCTGCAGATCAGAATAGCACAGTCCCTAGTTGGCCTGTCCAACCCTTGCACCAGAAAATTGTCCCCAACACTGTCTAGGAATTTTTGGGGTTGCCTGGTCACTGCTGTATGGATAGCCCTCCCAACAGATGTTATGGTGATTGAAGTTCCCCATAAAAACCAGGGCCTGTGATCTGGAAACTTTTGCTAGGTGCTCAAAGAAAGCCTCATCCACCATATGGTTGTGGCTTAGTGGTCTATAGCAGACACCCACCATGGCAGACACCCACTCTTGTTGTTCTTCCCTCGGACTCTAACCCTGTCTCAAGTTTCATAGCATAGCTCTGAGCAATACATACAGCTCTTTTACATAAAGAGCAACTCCTCCTCCTCGTCTCCCCTGCCTGTCCTTCCTGAACAGTTTATATCCATCTATGACAGTGCACCAGTCATGGGAGCTCCCACCAAGTCTCTGTTGTTCCAATCACATCATATTCCACATCTATGTGAGGATTTCCAGTGCTTCCTGATTGTTTCCCAGGCTCTGTACATTCATATATAGACCCCTGAGATAACTAGCCAATTGCTGTACTTTCTGAGGAAGAATGGTATGCCCTCCCTTGTTGCCCCCCTCCTATTTGTGCTTCCTCCAAGTCACCTACTTTCAGACTTAACTCAGGGCTGTGAGAACTTACAATTCTTCCTGTCAGAGAACTGAACTAGATGAACCTTGTTTTTGAACAATAATGGTAATTATTGTGTCCTTATGCTGTAGAATTTGACATAATTATATAGCTGCGGACATGGATGGGTCATTGATTTCCTCAACACTGAAAATCAACTATGGTACTGGGGGGGAGGTCATTCTTTAATTTTGACCTAAATCAGTAGATGTTTTCCTTTTGCTGGAATTAAAACTAGTTATATATTTTAAAATTCTGCTTCTTAAAAATGGAGACCTTTCAATCCTTCTGTCAAGAAAATAAATAACTTCAGTTAGATAAAATATGTGTCTGCAGGAAATGCCATCTCTCTATGTTTTCACATTACTTCATTCTCTTAAGAAGCGAGAATGTTCTTGTTTAAACTTGCTGTGAGTCCTGAAGAAGATTTGTGGCTTGCTGCAGCAGAGCATCCTTATTCCTTTTCCATATCTCCTTATATGTTATAGATTAGCTCTGTCATTTTGGTAAGTTTTTTATAATACATAGTTTTCAGGAAGAAGATGGTTTTGCATGCTAAATTCTGAATGACGTAACACTGAATTTGCAGGGTCTATCACATTTTTTTCTTTTTTGCACGTGTATTGACCTATTCTTGGATGTACCCTTCTTATCACCAACTGGAGTAGTCCCTTGGCATAACAAATTTGTGATTCAAGACCATTCATATATGTAGCTTGTGATTAACTAAGTTTGAAATTAAATTAAGGAGACAACAAAGCTTTTCAAAGATGTTTGGAAAGCAGAGGAGATCCAAAGCAGCATAACCTGAAGGGTGACTGTACTAGAGCTTGCACGAGTGATGGTGGCCAGCTAGTGAGCATGTTTCCTAGCACCTGAGAGCTGCTTTTGACAATCAAGAAAATGTAAATGGGGAAAAAGGGTTGTCTGGTGACCAGAGCATAGGATCAGAGGATGAAGTTGATAATTCTGGCCCTAGTGAGGTCAGTAGCAAAATTCCTATCAAGTTCAGTAGAACCACAGTTTCAATGGATGAACTTTGCCTGAGTTTTAATGGTATATAGAACTTCGTTCCCTCACTGGGTTTTCTGAAATTATTTTAAGCTTCCTAGCTCAATCTGAACAATGAGATAATGCATAGTCCATCACCAGGCCATTATGAGAATTCATTAGTGAATATTTGTAAAGTGTTATGTAGGTGATAAGCATTATAAATGTGGTATAGACATTACTGTTTGCCTCTCTCAAAAAAGCTCACCATCACAAAAACTCTGGCACATTAACAGTTTTGCAGTGCCTTTCTATGTGCCACTTTGCACACAGAGGATTTATGACCCACAGCTGATTGAGTTACACACTGGTAAGCATACTCCCTAGACTCATCATGCTACACATACAACATTGTGCACTACTTCTTTTGTGCTTTATGCAATAAAGTACAGAGATTTTCAATTACAAAGACCATTATTTCATGGTTAAATTACTGTTCTCTCTTATACAAGTGCATAATAGGTGGCTACCACTTTTCTTTTCTATACAGATAACAGAAGAAGTCTGTATTCTTCTTTGTCAACAGGTAGTTTAAATGCAGCCTCTGAAGGAATAGTTAAATACCATTTTTTCCTAACGTTTATCGTTTTCTATTTTTTTTTTTAATTTTCCTCAATTCTTTCTTATTATCTATTTAAAGACATGGTCTAATGACAAAGTATTCTGTGAACTGTGTGCAAATCACTGACCGGGATCTTGAAAGCTTTGTGTCCTGAGGCTTTCAGCCATGTCAAGGTTTTGGTGTGCAGCTTTGGAATGTTGATTCTTGCATTGCCCAGCTCTTTGTTATGCATCCTTAATATTGCACTCATTGAGACTTCATAATACTTATGATATCTAGTTTATACATAAATTAAATCAGTGTTTTAATATAAATATAGTAATTACATAGGAAGGGTTATGCAGTATAAATTTAACAGCACTATACAATGTAAATCTTGTATGAATATGTGTATATATGTTTTATATCTGTTATACAAACATGTACTTCACATATACAAATGTGAGTAAAATATACAAATACTTCTATTCTAATACATTTTCTTATATTATTTTTTTAAGTATTCAGCCAGTTCTAAGACTACCTCAGGTACCTGGGGTCTGTACATGAATTTATCATGTATATTCCTACTTCTTACCTGCAAAAAGGCGATGTTCGGATGTCTAATGGAAAACAATTCAGTACATGTCTGCTCTAGTAAAACATCAGTCCAAGTGAAATTCAATTAGATGTAAGCTGTTTTTTCCCTGATAGACATGATGCAATGAAACATCCTATCAGTCAAGCACATGTAAAGTTAATCAGCAGTAGAAAAATAGCTCTGGCTTATACTTATGGTCATGGTGTTATAGAACAAATTACGGACCACTCTTGGGAAATGGCTCCCACAGTGTTATCTTTCAGCAATTTCAAATCTGAGTGGGTAGAACTCAGAAACATGGAGCCTTTTGACATTGTTACAGGGAACAGATTTTCATTGCCTACATCTTGATATTGTATGTCACTCCTATTAGGCCATGGCTGATGTATGGTTATTAGATACATAGCAAATATGCATTATATGCAATTCTCAGTAAATTAAACACAATTAAAACATCCTGGAGAATTACAATCATTTTTTTTTTAATGGGAGAAATACATATTTGATTGATACCTTTTTGTTAAATCATTGCTTTTTATTGCTTTTCTTTGCTGTTGTTTTTATTGCATCTCTCTGGTCATCCAGAGGAATGGACTGTGGGACTGAAATTTTAAAGCAGTCTTTGTTAAAAATATTGCATTCTGAAGATTTGCGCATGAATCATCATTTTCAGAGGAAAAATATCTTCGTTTTTATTATTAAAAGGGTTAGTCTTATTGTTGTACAGCTGTTATAATCAAGTTTTTTCATCTCTTTGACTCAAAGTGAATAATGATGTAAAACTACACTATGATCTGTGATCACTATACTCTAATGCCCTGTTTCCTTGACCATAAGTTGTTATTGATCTAATCAATGATGCTGAAGGGGACAAGCTATAGCTGACTATATTTTAATTACTATTGTGTTCTGTAACAGAGTGGCCTCCTCATCAGGTCTCTTCTGGCCACCCTGCTCCTGGGGTATTGGCCCGCTTTGCTCGTCTGCCATGCCTTGATGAAAAAATATGAGCATTGTTATTAAGGTAGGAGGCTACCCATTGCTAGGTCTGCTAACAAAAGTCTAATACTCGCTCTGACCTTCCTTCTACAGTTCCCATGCCTTGCAGATGTTACTCAGGTGTTACTTCTCTGGCCAAGGGGCACAACAAACTGGGCATACAGTTGTAGCTCTTCTGTAAAGCCCCGGAGGGCCACTCACATATCACCCCTCTCTCACCAGGGTCCCATTTACTCCACTGGCTCTCAACCAGCCTCTTTCCTACTGCCCTTTTACAGGGCCACACTCATCCTACCTGGCCTCAGTTGGCTTCAGGCTTATGTCTTCTTGCCTTGGCACAGTCTATTCGGTGCCTCCCACTACCTTCACCTGAGCATTGACTGAGCAATTGTACAACTTCAGGCCTGTTTCACTCCTGGCCCCTTGCCGGGCCACTGTGCTTCCTCTGGGGCTCCTCACTCTCCCACACTCACAGGGCTGCTCTGTTTGTCACCCATCTCTCAGGGTGCCAATACTCATTGCCCCTCTCTCTCAGGGTCTCGCTTGTGACCCCAGACTTAACCCTACCTCCTGGGCATAGCCCCAGGTCCCTCCTCCAGCCTGACCTCTGCCTCAGGGATCTATAATGATCCTGGGCTTCCCCTGCTCATTAAAACACTACCAAGGGTGTGGGGCAGGAGTTATACGGTGCCCCGACCTGCCTTTCACTGGGAAGATAACTGGCCTTGTGCCAGAGGGTGTCTGGCACAGATGTTCCTGGGAGACAAGTAGCAGTGGCATACGGTGTCCCAGTGCTAGTTGTTCCCAGGAAAATCAACATCCATGCACGTGTGGACATAGCCAAAAAGTCAAAAGGTGCCAGCATCCAGTACCAACATCCATTTTAGCCTGAAGAGCTAGATAAGATAGTTTATAAATGCAGGCAGGTGCAAACCTGTTTGCTTTTATGCAAATTAGATGTTGTTATCAGCTTCTGACTTTTATTTACTATCACAACCCCTTGTCAGCAGGACAGTGATTGGGTATTTCAGAAGTAAATAGAATCAGCGATCCCATATGCAAGCTAATTGTGCAGGCACGCCTACTAAATATCATTTGAGAGGAAGCGCTGTATGTTGCACTGCTTAAAATTATGCACAACTTTCCTTTCCACTATAACTCATTTCTTTTAATGGAAAGGAAAGTTGTGCATATGTGTTGCAATATGAATGAAAGGAAGATTAAAACTGCATTACAGTCTAAGAAAAGCCTGTTAGTGAGCCATCTCTCCCTTTTTATTCCACATGCAGCCAAGGGTTAACAGGAGCTTGCCAAGAAGAGATGCACACATAATTTATCCACATACTTCCACCCAGGAAAGGGAGAAAATATTTGATCTTTGGCATAAAAGCACAGGGACCTGTTCATATTTTTATAGCTTTTAAACAGCAGGAGAAAGAAATGGTATCATAGATCGACTAGATGGAAGATAAAGACAGCTAATCACTCAACAAACTTCCACTCTACTTGGTGTGGGGGACATTTGTCTCATTTGCTATTGATCAACTATTTGGCATGGAAGGGACTAGATCGGGGTAGAATGTCAGTTCTATCATTATTATGTGGGTTAAAAACAGATTTCTGAATAAAAAGAAAGGCTTGGCTGTATCATTATGAATACATTCGTTAACCTTAATAATACTGGAAAAAAATTTGAGGTGGGAGGGAAACTGGACAAAGGGCAATCAATTCAACTGCCCATTGAATAACACATTTTTCAATTTCTAAAATAAAATGCAATGAGAGTGTTTAAAAGAATGTATGTCCATTTTTGTGTTATAATCATATACCTTCTTTAGTAGCATAGTGTGCACAGCATTTCTCCCGAAATTAGCCTTCTCTGCATGCTACTTCTATTTGGGCAGCACCAGGGGGCTGTCAACTGACTCCATAGCTTTTTATTATCTACTTGATTCCTGTTAATTTGTTTTTCACTCGGCAGGTGCTCTCCTTTTTTATAGTCTTGATGTTCAAATAATCAAGCTATTTCTTCTTCAGCAATTTGTTTTCTCTTAGATATTCCTGGTCTCTCCCATTTCTCTTCTCTTATTTCACACCGGACTGTTTTTTGCTTCTTTTTTTTTGTCAAAACCCTAGATTTGCCTATGGAGCCCAGCCTTCAGGAGCAGTTTCAGTTTCAGCTTCAGCTTTCTGTTGAGCCTGACCTGGAAAGGGAGGGCGAGTAAACTGGAGATTAGGCTCTGTTCCTGCTGGATGTGGTCATAACTGGAAAAAAAAATTGTTTTCTTCATTATGCTTTAAGTATGCTTTCCCAAAAACAAGGTTCACCTTTTCAGTCTCCCTTCCTTTATCTCCTTGGAGATGTAGTGACTCAAAAAGTACGGTGATATTTAATTTGTATTACGCAGTGATTTTAAAATTGCTAGGCTGCTTTCTCTAATTTAGAGTGGTTGCTTTCTGCCATTTAGGCTATAAGTACTAGCTATATTCTGATCCCAAGTGTCCAATAAATAATTCCCCGTAGGTCTCAGAGTTTTATAGGTCAGTAAACTCTTGCCTTTGTGAAATTAGTGAGATGGTTCTTACATCTCCATCCTGTGCCTCTGGTCCAGAAAATGAGAGAGGAGAAAGGAGCAGAGATTAGGTTCAGGACACCAAAGTCCTCTGACCTCTATCAGCCTCCATTTGTTGTTATACAGGTCTTCAGACTATGCCTAAAGGATCTAGGAAAGATGACTATGATCAATCAAAAGTATGTGAATACCCACACTTGCAATTCAAAAGGCAAACTGTGTTAGGCATCTAAAACATCATGTGCCAAATTTTTGCCAGATTTATTGTTGTTATGATGTCAATTCATGTGTAAGTGCCATAAACGTGCAGGGCTTTGTGCTAACATTAGTAGAGTGTTGCTGTATAGCAGTTTTGTACTGCAGTCTAGTGAAAGTAAACTAGACAAACCTTCATTCCTCCATGTAGAGAAATCCCTCCATTGCATTTGGTTCTGAAAGAGATTGAAGTTGAGCTGTCCCTTATTCTGGCACATCCTCTGAAATCCCAAATCTATGACAATGGATCTATATAAATAAACAATGTATCATAAATGGAACATTATAGACCAAAATCAGTTTTAATACATATCATTCTGAGACTAGAATGTGATATTAGCAGCTTGAATGTTGCATCTTTCCAGATGTGTCTACCATGGCCATTTCCAGACATGGAGGGGTATGTGCTTGCAGCAGCACAAATTTCTGCCAATACCTTGTGCCTCGGTGCACACCTGTGCATGTGTGCTTTGTTGCAGGACACACTGTCCTGCTTTGGGCAAACTGCCCTTGCTGAGCTCCTCCTGGCTCTCAGCATGCTGGAGCAGCAGGGGCACGAATGGAGCAGTCAAAAGTCAAAGCATCTTGCTAGAAGTCCAACCCTCCGCTTGTTCCAGCACATGCTATCTTCACATGCTCTGCACTGCTTTTATTCCTGACATGTTTTTGTTAACGTGAAATCCCAATAGCAAATTTTGTTCCCACACTGCCTGTACATCTAGACTGATAAAATATTTGCTGATACAGTTGCTTCCACCTGTAAGCTAAAGTGTAGGCAATGCTTTAATTGGATATATATAACTTACAGAAGATCTGAATGAAACTTCCTGAATTAAACTTTTCATTTTTTATGGAAATTTGTATCAGGATTGTGACGTTCACAGAGAAAAAAATGTGTGGGAAAGAAAATCTCGCTGACATTTTTCTGAACATTTTGTTAATTTTTGTTTTTCTACCAACTCTGCGGATGCTCAAAGCCACAGGGCTGATGGAAAACCTAAGTAGGCTAGAACTGATAACGACTTCTTATCAGGTGATTGTATGCACCTCTGCCGTCCCACTTTTTTTTTCCCAATTGTCACAGGCCAGCTGGGCACTGTGAGTCTGTTCATTTGGATCAAGGAGGCAAGTAGGGAGTGGAATAAAAGTAAATTTACTATAGCTTACACACA
>JAGPOW010003316.1:184380888-184395130 GCA_030014935.1 Caiman crocodilus
AATATTAACTAATATTATCTATTTAGGCAGAATACCAAATGCCTCCAAGAAGCACACATCATTGCTTATTAAACCCTCTTGGTTCTGGCTGTCACACCCAATTTGATTTTTTTAGAAGTCAAGTACATATCTAGCTCACAACCACATTAATAATTGCATGGAATTTGGTCCAAATTGTCCCTGGCTGGGAATTTCTCTTCTCTTCGACATGCTAGCACATACTAATTTAATGGTGAGCAATCTCCTTTTGATGTCAACAGATGCCGAGGCAACCTGCATCACCCTACTGCAACCTATATGGATCGGGGCAGTGCAGAGATGCATGTGTACACATTTTCAGTGTCATGACTGTAGTTTGTAATGCTGATTCCTTGGATTAAGGGAAGAAGAACACAGTACATAAAATAGAAATTGCTGAATACTTCTAATAAAAACAATGCTACTATTTCAACAATTTTTCCTTTCCAGCCTTCTGGTGTGAGTGTGTATCTATTTGCAAGGAAGGATTTCCCTCGTTCCCTTGTTCTTTTGAATGGTGCAAGCAGCAGAATCTTCTCAAACTATTTTTTGTTTTCTTTCTCTCCATAGTGATGGCTGGGCAGACAGGTACGATGTGACAGACGGATACCAGCGTGAAGCTGTTGGGGGAATAACGATCAAGCTTCAGTCTCCTGATGTGAAATGGTTTGATGATTATTACCTGCAGCTTCGGCCAGAAACCAATCACCGAAACCCGTGGTTTCAGGAATTTTGGCAGCACAGGTTCCAGTGTCAACTGGAGGGGTCTCCTCAACAGAACTATAAATACAACAAGACTTGCACCAGTAAGCAGCTTTACTATTATTATTGAGTGTTAGTATTGTTTTATCTAAAATCAATGCAAGTAAATGCCCAATTAATTACTGTCATGCTGAAGCAGTGAGGCCTGGAGAAATGGATTGTGGGACCGGAACTGGAAGGACTGGAGTTCTATCCCTTCTCTGTCCTGGAGATGAATTCAAATTCAGGTGCTAGAGTGCTGGTGTAGCACTTCACAGGTCATGTTCAGTACCACCTTCTACTTTTGACACGAGAAAGTCACGTAGAGCAAGATTTTCAATGTGACTGCTAAGGTCAAATTCTAAAACTGGCACAGGGTCAGAATTTTAATAGGCTTTTCAAAGATGCCTCCAACACCGAAGTCCCAAGCATTTCTGAATATTTCAAGCAATAAGAGTTAACTATGTTACTTGGAAGTTAAGAAGATAGGGTAAATTTGCACCTGACCAACTAAATTATGTATAGCACAAGCTTTTCTGAGCTGGAGCTTGATCAGATGTGATGAAATGACATGCATGGACCAGTGTGTAAAATGAAGACGGTGATTTGAATACAAAGTTAGAAAAGGAGGGAGAGAGAGGAGAGAATGGAGGAAGGCAGTGCTGAGAGAGGCAAACAAGCAAGTAATAAGTAATTCTCATGAAATGACTGCAGCTTTAATTACTTGAACCCTTATAAAAAATGGTATCCTATGCTTCAGTTCTTCATTTGCAAAACAGAGATACTAGTATTCTCTACCTCAGAAAGGTAATGTCAGAAAAATTCCATCTAAGATTGTAAGGAGTTCATATTATGGTAGTAAGGAACTATGTAAGTATCTTAAACTTTCTTTTTCTGTTTTTGGGGTAATTGCTTCACTAGAATTGGTTAAAAGGATTTCATCTAAACAGTTTTCCATAAAAAAAAATAATTTCAATTCATTTATTTTCATGCAATACCCTACATAGATTTTGTGTGATGGGGGAGGGGGGCTAGGGGGATAAGTTTTGTAATGTTGTTACATCTTGCTCCCAAATAGTTCTTTTTGAGAAAAAACAATGAAATGTTGTTTCAAGGATAATTTTTGTTGCAGAATTTATTTCCTGTCAGACACTTTTTAATTTTATTTTTACTTTCATGAGATTAGTTATAAAATGTCAGTAATGTCAATAATTATAAAAAAATTATTACTAACCATATTTACTTGAATCTAAGATGACCCAAAATATAAGTTGACTCCCCAATACTTAGATTCTATATATACAAAATTTATAAATTTGTTCTAATTGTCCTGATAAAGAATCTAATTACTGAAGGTTTGCCTGTAATTTGTCCCTCTTCCACTGCTACAGTAGAGGAAAATGTGGGGTGGGGGGGAACACAGGTAGCCTCTTTGTCCTCTGCCCCCTCCCCAACTTCTTTCTGCCACAGCCCCTTCGCTCCCCTCTACAGTCATACGTTGCTCTGTCTGAGCATAGGGAAGTTAGAGGTAGATTGAAAAAGAATGACCTTAAAATAAACATCTTTGTTTTGCATATAGGAAAATTACTGTGGATACCTATAGACTTAGTTTATCCAGAATTGATGCGTTTCACCTTGTTGGGAAACTGCTGTAAGTTTTAGCATAGGTACTCCATAAACAACTTTTAAGCAGTACTTTTGTACCTACTTTATATATAATAAAAACTATATGATATATCATATAGTTCATTGGACTGGGTCCCAGCAGTCTACAGTATTTCAAGCCCTGGTGACCCCACAGTTCACTACTGCTCAGTGTGTGTGTATGTAGTGTATGTACTCCTGATATCCCCCCCACCACAAAGAATCCATGTGCTTGTTATCTCCCCACTCATGACTGGAATCCTAGAATCATAGAGAATTAGGGTTGAAAGGCACCTCAGAATGTCATTTAGTCCACACTCATGCTCAAAGCAGGATCATCAACAACTGGAACCAGGTATTCTTGTCCTAGGTCCTGGGATGCTCTAACAATTTGTATGCAGATGAGGTCCAGAGCTACCTAGTTTACTCCACCTCATGGAGGGTGAGGCCACCCTAATCATATGCAATAGGCTGAAAGAAAGTGTGGCAGAGGGATTATGGGTGAACTGTTTGGGGCCTCATTTCATGATGTTCTCTAGGCACTGGAGCCTGGTGAAGAAACAGGAATAATTGAAAATAGGCAGGGGCAGTGCCAGCCTCTTCCCAGTGGGGGTGCTGAGATAGGCTAGACAGAAAATTGGGAGGGCTATGCTATACATCTTCTGGCCAAACATATTAATATTTTTAACAATACCCACCTAAACATGCATTTTATCTATGTTATCTGCAAAAGGAGAATAAAAATATATACTGTATGCAAACAGATAGATCCAGACTGAGCCGGGAGCACCATGCCTCTGCAGGCTGCAGGTGGGAACAGAGTGGGCTCAGATGCACAAGATAGGTGGCAGTGACCGGGTGGGGGGAGGGAGGGAGAGCACTTAGACAGGAGAGGCATTGGGAAGGGTGGCTATGAAGGGGCTAAGGCAAATTTTGGAGTGGCTATAGCTACCCAAATCCTCCCTACCACTGTTCCTAGAAATGGGAAAGAAAAGCAAGAAAAGTTCATCTGTGGGAGTGAAGAGGAAATCGAAATGTATGCAGTGTAGTGGCTCACCATGACTTGAAAAAGTCACCATCCGTACTGAGGGAGAACTGTGTGTAATGAGAGCTACCATATATGTTATTCAGACAGGCTGCATTAACCTATCCTGGTGGTAGCATCCTATCAGAGGCAGAATTCTTGGCCACTCTTTGGCTAAGATCAATTGTAGTGGTTGAATAGAGGCCCAGTTTTACTGCCTTAATCAATGCCAGGACAACAAAGGAATAATGACTGAGCGCTGGGATGGAGGAGCCCAGGACAGCATCAGCCATGGTTTTAGCGTGGCAGTTAAGGAAGGGAAACTGGTACAAGAGATGTGAAGCGAATCAGAGAGTGGAAGTAGAAATCAAGCGTCTGGTGGAGGATGGATAAAGATAGAAACACAGGGGACAAAGGAAGATAAAAAAGAAAGTTTTGATGGGATTGGAGATTTTACTGAAGGAAGTAATGAGGTAAGAGCCCAATCAGCAGGAGGAACTGGAGAAAAAGAGGACAGGTGGTCAGGAGAGAGAAATGCGGAGGGAAAGAGAAGTGTTTGAAGAGAAGAAAACTAGTGAGAGGAATAAACCAGACCCACAAAGAGAAAGGACATGGGAAGAAGCAAGATGGGGTGGCAGGTAATTTATGCCTGAGAATAAGAGCAATGAATAGATATGAGTTTATAGAGAAAATATTGTTTGACATTTCAGATGTTAAAGTGGAACATTTGAATAGTCTTGTCACCTTTCCTGACTGGAAGTCTTGGGAATTTTTGTACTAGAGCTGACAAGGTTATGGAAGGCATGTAGCAATAGGTAAGAAAGAAGAACTTAAAGAGAGAAGATCTATTTCAAGAGAAAAGACTAGCGAAAGGGCAATAATTAGTCAAATGTACATGGATATGGTGGAGATGGGGATATAGAAAAATGGTTGGAGAATTATGTACAAAAAGTGATGTATGTTGAGAAGATATACAATAAATGTGGTATATGGACAAGATCATGGAGAGCTCAAGTGGTAATGAGGATGGATTAGAGGAGTTCCAGCAGGATAATGCACTTAACATCAGTAATCCAAGTAAGGCCACACTGGGGGTTTACAATGTATTTCAGACAGCCTAAACTCTTTGACAAGTGTGGGCAGGAATTCATCTGGCCACAGCTGCTATACAGTATCCTACAGTGTGAAGAGAAAGGGCACACAGTGGCAGAATGATAAGAAGTACTGAAGTGTCTTATTTTTTGGGCAGAGGGACACTTAAAGTGGCAATGTCCCTGGTCCTTCTCAAATAAAGCTGGAGGATCTGGTACCTGATGCCTGGCTTCTCTTCCCCTTCACCTTCCTCCTCTTGCTCCCAGCAGACATCCTGCAACCGCCTGTCCTGTTTGCTATCCCTGTTTTCCGCCATATTCAGTGTTGGCTGAATTTGATAAATTTCATAGTTGGTTTCCATTACTGAGCACATGGTGGTTTTGGCAGCAGTTTCATGATAGACAATGTATTTAATGAGGTTTCCTTGTATGCAAATATAAAACAAGGGGGATTTCCCACTGTGCTGATTGGAGGGGAAAATCCATATTGTATTGAGCAAATATGGTGAATATAAATAATGTTATATAAGCAGCAGCATGTCAAGTCATGCCATACCATGACAAAATATCATGTGAAATAGTGTACTATTTTATTTTAAAAATCATGAAGGACTTACTACCGATTAACATATCCTCTTTTCTTTTTCTGTTGATGTGTTTGCCATTTGCATTCTAATGAAACATTCTTACCCTTGCAAGAAGACGGACTGTAAAAAGATGGCTATCATATGTCTAGGACTTGAGGGGCTGTTTCCTTTTTTCCACGTTTTCTTTTGTCCTTTGTCCTACTTTGTATTTTTTAAAATATTTCATCCAGCTTGGCAATGTTAGAAAGTTCTGAAAGGAGAGCCTGTGGGTCAGGCCACTCTCCTAGGAGACGGGAGTGTGAATCCAGTCAGGCTGAGGAAGGTCTCCAGCTTAGGTCATGTGCTTCCTGGATGAGGGCTTTAACCACCAGGTTATGAAAGGTGAGCACTGCTCTTCCAGGTGTGTATTTGCATACAGAGCACTGACAGAGTATGGGTCATTTGTCACATGACCCGCCTCTTGAAAGTGCTCTACAGCCATGCCCTTACAGAAGTGCAGAGCATTTTTAAAGTGCCTGATCATGTGACAAATTAACCCTCATTACATGAGGGTACAGATGAAGGCACTCCAAAGTGGAGCACCTTCATTAACTTCTGTCTGATTTGGACTGGGCTGATGCATCCCAGCCCCGCCCCCGGTGCTGGCTGCATGACGGAAGGAGGGGAAGGGGGGGATGTAACTCTGTGCTGGGGTTTGCCCAGCCTGTGATGGAGGGGAATGGGTGGCTTGAAGCCCCCTCGAGGTAGGTAAGAAGAATCCAGTGAGACATCTAACATGAAAATGTGATAATATAGCAAGTAAAGAAAACACATGAAAAGCATCCCCAAATGAAAACAGGGCTTTTCTGTCTAATGTCTATCAACTTCTAATAAGTCTCTCTCTCTTCGCATATATTTTGGTTCTTGCTGAGGTGAAAATGTTAACATCTGGACCATTTTTCTATCACAGATTTTAGTAGACAAGTTTTATCCAAGTAGGTGCTACTGTTGTTGCTAAGTATATTGCTTTTCTGCCCAGCTGAAGCACTATAAAAAATGGGAAGTTTGCAGATTTATCTGACTTGTTTTTCAAGTGGCCTCAGTTTCATGTTGCAGGAGGGCTGAAGTAAACTATCCTACTAAGCCTAACATCCAAGCAAAGGATTTAAAATACAGGAGAGAGATAATAACCCTAAAACACTAGGGATTTCAGAAGAAATGGATTTTGCTTCCCCTTTGCACCAGTGAGATACTTCTTATTAATTAAGACCTGGATTCCACAAGGTATTGAAATGTATATAAGTTTAAGCAGGTGAGCAATACTATAGACATCAATGAACCTCTAAGACCATCATCAGATCACAACAGATCCTAATTCCCTGACATTACATAGCTTTCAGCTCTGCAGCCTAAGTTGCAACAGTTGAGAGTTCATGCATGCCTCTTGCACACATATACACACATTGTCAGCAACCCCTTGATTTGAGGATGATCTCACTGATGTGTCTCCGGGTGACTTAAGAGTACAGTCCTTGTGCTACATATCCATCTGCAGAAGTTGCAGGTCTTTTCACAGGAGAGAGTGGGATGTAGGCTAGGATTTCTTTTCTTTTCCTTCCTCTGCTCTCTGTCCTCTGGTTTGATGACAAGACTCTTTATCTTGAAACAGGCTGCCATTTCATCGTGGTTGCAGCGTCATTGGAGTCAGTTGGCAGACAGTTCCTCCCAGCTCTTAAGATACGTCTTTATAGTGTTTGCTCTGGCCACTGTGTGATCCCAGACTGTAACTAGGCACTTGTTTTGGAAATTGAGAGTCAGGCATCCATACACAACATCCAGTCCAACAAAACTGATGTTTGGACCACCAACTCAATGATAGTAACATTGACTTCACCAAGGTGGGTGGCTTCAGTGACACAGACCCACACAGACATGCAGGTCCACATTTCTAGGGCCTTTTTTCTGAGAAAACCCATCTTCCCATTAAGCGACAATGAAACGTCAACCCAAATAAGTCACAATGGGAAATTCTGACTACAATGAAGCTAATTCCCTGAGACTATTTTATGTATAGGGATCTTGTTAGTCTAGGGTTATTAACATGCGTAAATATGGCTCAAAATTATCATCAGCATTAATCATCATACTACTAGTAATTACATTTTGGCTGTTCCTCAAAACCCCAATAAAAGAGTTGATTATGCTAGGTGCTATATAAATACTGTACATAAAGACAGTCATTGTCCTCAATAACTTGAAGTGGAAGTATCAGACAATAGAAAACCAGTGGGATTAGTCAAGGAGTATGGCCCAGAAGGACAGGAAATAGTCCCAGCACACAAGCAAACCATTGTCAATGCTTTGTAGATAACACAGCTAAGGAGAAATCTAAGTAGAGTTGGAAGAAAGACAATGAGGGAGATTTGTGTGGGTTTTGGGGCGCTCACTCAAATTTTAGGGGCAGAATGGAAGAAAGCACAAAGGTGCTTATTTGAGAATGTAACAAGGAGTTATTAAGAACCTGGCATCATCAAGATAGTAGATGAGAGATGACAAGTGAGTGGAGGCTGATCCATAAAATTCTTGAAGCAACTTCTGTTTTATGTCCTAGAGCTGGCAGAACCAGTAGAAGGATGCAAAGAGAAGTGAAATTGAGAATATCTTTCCATTAATGATTGAAACATTTGGTTCCACAATACCTAAAAACATAGATGGAAACAAACAAACAATCTTTAAATGTATAAAAGGTTGTTATAAAAAAGATGCTGATATCCAGGACCATTCATGTTTTTCAGTGTCATAAATAATAGAAAAAGAAGTAATCAGTTTCATTTGAGAAAGGATAATTTCGGTTAGATATTAGGAAAAGACATTGAAATAGTACAGGCACAGAAAAGCCAAATGCAAAAATATCTACACTTTTTTACTAAAACTCATCCATCTGGAATTACACATACTTCTTATAAGGTCAAGAGGACTCCTAGGTTGTTGGAGTTCAGAATCCAATCAGAAATTTTGTCAAAAGTAAGCTCCTGACAAATGACTTTTGGGTAGGATGTTGGAATAAAATACGAATGCAATTTCATTCCATTCCAGCACTGTAAGCATTGGTGGGCTAAAAACAAACTCCCAAATCCATAAATGGTTTTGTCTAGCTGTATTACAGCTAATATGAACAAAATCTCTGTGTAACACATTTGCTTACCCTGAACCTCTATAATTAACCTAATTTGAGGGGCATCCCTCATTGTACCTGCATTGCACAACAAACATGGCACGTTCTAACTTCTATCATTTCAACCAGAAATAAAGAAACAAGTTATAAAATGGAGGTTATTAGAAGTTCATTTGCATTTTGCCTAAGAATTACAGACATTTTAAATTATCCTACTTGAATGATTATTTTCTTCTAGTGTGGGTTATTCTTCTAGTTATTTCCCATATTTGGGCCTTATCAGGTTGAGTGGCATAGTCAAAACCTAGATTTTAGTGAAAACAATTCTGAGCCCAAAGTTTAGATCTGCATCAAGACCTGAAAATCAAGGGTGTTGATGCAGTTCAGCTCTCAGAGTGTTTAATTTAGCCAACTGTAGCCAGGCCAGCTACAGAGTTCAGATCTGAATCTGAACTTTTTCAAAGTCAGTATTTTATTATTTCAAGACAGACACACCTCCAGTTTTTAGTGTCACTCAGAGAAGAAGAAAGCAGCCTGGCTTTGTGGAGAGATCTATACTATACTATATACTAGGCCTCTGCAACGCAGCTAGTATTTTCTTTGGATTCGGCTGATTTAGGGGACAGTAATTTGATTCGGTGATTATCCAGGAGAACATCTTTGAGGGAGCAGCAGGGGGAATTATGCTTAGGGGCAATCAACTTCGGTTCATTAGAGGCAGGTCCTGTCAGACCAACCTGGTGGCCTTCTATGACCAGGTCACAAAATCCTTGGACACAGGTGTTGCAGTAGATGTAGTCTTTCTGGAATTTAGGAAAGCCTTTGACACGGTATCTCACCCGATTCTCATTAAAAAATTAGGTGATTGTGGTGTTGATGCCAGCAGAGTCAGATGGGTTACTAATCACCTGGAGGGCTGCACCTAGAGAGTGGTGGTGGATGAGTCATTTTCGACCTGGAGGGATGTGGGAAGTGGGATCCTCTAGGGCTCGGTCATCGGACCCGCACTGTTCAACATCTTCATCGGCAACTTGGAGGAGTGGGTTAAAAACCACCCTGTTCAAATTTTCTGATGACACTAAGATGGGGGAAGTGGGCACGCTAGAAGAGAAGAATAGGCTGCAACTGGATGTAGACAGGTTACATGGGTGGGCAGATGAGAACAGGATGGGTTTCAACACTGACAAGTGCACCTGGGGAAGAAGACCCAGCAGCACACCTACAGACTGGGGAACTCCCTTCTCGTCAGCACAGAGGCAGAAAAGGAGCTTGGAGTCATTATTGACTCCAAGATGAACATGGACTGCCAATGCGAGGATGCGGTCAGGAAGGCTAACCACACCTTGTCATGCATCCACAGATTCATCACAAGCAGGTCCAAGGAGGTGATCCTCCCACTCTATGCAACACTGGTCTGGCCACTGTTGGAGTACTGCATCCAGTTCTGGGTGCCACACTTCAGAAGAGATGTGGCCAGCATTGAGAGGGTCTAGAGGAGGGCCACTCACATGATCAGGGGGAGCAGGGCAGGCCCTATGAGGAGAGGCTACAAGACCTGAACCTGTTCAGCCTCCACCAGAGAAGGCTGAGAGGGGATCTGGTGGCTGTTTATAAACTGACCAAGGGGGACCAGCAGGCAATGGAAGAGTCCCTGTTCCCCTGAGCACAACTGGGAATAACAAGGAATGACGTCCATAAGTTGACTGAGTGTAGATTCAAGCTAGACAGCAGGAGGCACTACTTCACAGTCAGGGCATCTAGGATCTGGAACCAACTTCCAAGGGAAGTGGTGCTGGCTCCTACCGTAGGGGGTCTTCAAAAGGACACTAGACAATCATCTAGCCAAAGTCATTTGACCCCAGCATCCTTTCCTGCCCATGGTAGGGGGTTGGACTTGATTGGCTCAGATCGATTCCAACCCTACCAACTATGAAACTATGAATCACTGTCCTGATTCGATTTGGATTAATCTGATTCGAAGATTCAGCTGCTGCCAAATCTCCGAATCTCTGAATCAGCCAGGCCAGGCCCATCCCCTGCCCAGTCTCCCAGCTTGTCAATGGCTGCCCTGCCTGCCCCAGCTCCTGGCACTTGGGGGGAAAAAAACCCCAACTCAGCAGGTGCTTCCAGGCAGCAAGTCCCAGGGCTTTTCTTGGGTTTTTTTTTCCCTTAAAGGGCTGGAACTGGCTTGAGCAGGGGACCCATGGCGGGGCTAGGGGAGTGAAGGAGGGTCAGGGGGCTCATGCTGAGCCCCCCAAGCAATTTGAGGCAGTGGGGGGCAGTGGGGATCGCCTCCTACTTGACAGCGCCTGATAAGCACTGGGGCTTTTTTTTAAAGTACCAAGCTGGGGCGAGCGGGGCAGCCATGGGGGAGGGTTGAGCCATGGGGGAGGGTGGGGGTCAGGGGCTAGGGGAGTGGTCAGGGGTCAGGGGGGCTGGCAGGGGTTCCCCCCATGGTCCCCTCCTCTCTCCCCCAAGATTCCCTTCTCCCCACCCCTAGTACTTACCAGCTCAGAGTGGACTGTAGCTCCCTGCAGGTTGGGAACTGCCCGAATCTTCAAAGTTTTCTGAATCTTTTCCAAAGATTTAGAGAGCTTTGTATCATTTTGGACCCTTCAATTGGTCCCCTGATTTGATTCAGATTTGGCCAGGCTCCTCCGAATTGAATCGCCACCTGAAGCTTCACGCAGCCCTACTATATACTTTCTGATGAAAGATTTGTTGTGTTGTTCCTCACTTCAGCACTTTCTTTACAGCCTTTTCCTTCCTCCTGTGGCTGCTATTTCCAAATTCTGCAAACTCTTCTGAATGCTGACTTAAAAGATAAATCTACCTTTCTTCCACCATCTTGCCCCTGCCTGCCATGTATGCTGGCATCTTTTGATAATGTATATTTACGATTTGATCTTTTATAACATTGTTCCATCTCCTGGTATATACTGAATATCTCAACCTAAGCCTTAATGGCTGCTTGGAAAGTCTTAATACCATAGCCAAGGAAGATGATGGAGTCACTTTATTATTAAGAGTTAACATAAATTATAAGTGCATAAGGGACCTGTAGTATTTCTTATGATTAAGTGGCACAAGTTCTTTTTTTTTTTTTCTTTCAACAGCATATTTGCAATACAGATACAAGTATGCCATGCAGTGTTTACAAATACACCCCATATAATGCATGCATTTAATGTTCATAAGTGTAGATTTTGTATTGAAACACAAAGAAATTAAGTTTTGTAGAAACTGAAAGGATACTTGTGCTCTTTAAAAAAAATAGTCTTAGGAGATGGATATTTACCTAAATTCTTTGCAGCCTGATTGTTACTTTATTATTCTCAACCTTATTTTCACCCAACATAATTAGGGTTGTTTTTTTTTTCATTTACTTTAATTAGATTTCAGGCATTTAGGTGCCTAAAAATGTAGCTAGGCTACAACTTTTCAAAAGAACCTTCAGGCTATGTGCAGACTTTCAAAATGCCCGAGGCAGAATCAGTCTAATGAACGTGTGTATCTTTAAATGGAGTAGATTGGATCTGGAGTGAATGAAACTCATGTTCACCCTTTGGTGGGAGACGGCACGAAGAAGCCTGCACTGGCTGGACCAGAAAGCGATGGAGGTCTCCACATCCCTGAGATTCTCAAGGGCAGCCAAGTACACCCAAATGGCCGTGCCGTCCCTGATTGGCTGTCAGGCACGTGCCTCCCCGCTCCGCCCTGTCATCTATCAGGCAGCAGTCAGCTGGAGGAAGCCAGCAGAGGGGGGTGTCCTTGCTCCTCTTTGGGGCAGCATGGGGTCTCTAGGCTCGTCCGGGGTGAGGGGCATAGAGGTTCACCCCAGGCATGGCAGGGACAGAGGGGGAACGGGGCTTGTGAACTGCTGGGGAGGAGGAAGTGCCAGCGGTATACACTATAGTCCTAGTCCGGGTCAGAAGGGCGCAGAGTGTCCCTCCCCTGTCCTGTTTCCATCTCAGCCCCAGAACTGTGCACTGGAGCAGCTCTGGGAAGGGTTCACAGGATTTCTGTCTGAGCCCTGAGACCATGCAGCTGCAGAGCTGTGAT
Source organism: Caiman crocodilus (assembly GCA_030014935.1). Lineage (NCBI taxonomy): Eukaryota > Metazoa > Chordata > Crocodylia > Alligatoridae > Caiman > Caiman crocodilus. The sequence continues at coordinate 184,393,210 of JAGPOW010003316.1, forward strand.
CCCTGGGACAGGGGGCAGCCATGCCCTTGTAGCTGCACAGAAAGCCGCTTCAGCCCCAAACTTGGTGTTGGTTCTCGAGGCGGAGAGAGGGGCAGAATCCCACAAGCCCTCCCCAGAGGCACGCCAGTGCACAGTTCAGCATGTCCCTCCCCATCCTAGTTCAGTCTGAGCTGGGGTGGCCGTGCGAAGGGCTTGTAGGATTTCCTCTCTGGAGCTAGTGCCACGTTTGGAGAGGAAGCTGCCTCCGGTGCAGCTGCAAGGGTATGACTGCCCCCCACCTAAAGGACTGGAGCCCTGCAGCTGGGCAAGTGGCTTCATCCCCAAGCTAAGCGCTGGCACTGGCTCTGGGGGTGTTGGTGTACAGCAACCTACCTTGATTCTTGAGCGGACTTGTTACTGATGTTCACTTCACTGATCTAACCTAAATCAAGGAAGTCTGAATCTACATTGATCCACTATTTTTATCCATCTTAGACCAGAACCCACCATTATTAAGTAGCCTGTGCGCCCCAAACTTGTGTTCTGTTACAGGTATGGATTGGTTTCTGACCAGAAAACCAGAAAACCTGTAATGTTTGTTCCTGGCCTAAGTGCCTAACTCTTATTGACTTCACTGGAGTATAGCCCCTGTCCAGTTACATCCTAGGTCTTTAGTTGTCTAATCTGACCCCCAGATCCTTATTAACGCTAGCACTGTGGTAATAGTTATATTGGCTAGAAAACCACTGCAGTACTGACGACAGGAATAGCAGATTGAAAATAGGAGCTAGTCTGAAATAAATCGTCAACGTTATGGTTTTCTGCTGAAACAGACAGTTGTGTTGAATATGAAAATTGAATTAATTATCCCAGTGATTAAAAGAAAATTTTGGTAGAAAAATGTAAAATAAGTTGTTTTTTAAATGCTTTGTTTCAATATAATAATTTTAATTTTCTTTCAACTTTTTGTTAAGTTACAATGGTTTAATGTCAAAGTGTTCTTTTTTTTCCTCAGGTGACCACATTACACTTTTTCAGAAACTTGAATTTTAGTTCTATTTGTTCAGAAAGGAATCGAAACCAAAATCTTGGAATTTTTTGAAAGATAAATTTTGTTTTCAGACAACTCTACTAAAAATTGCAGAGTCTTTAAGAAAAGAAGAGGACTTAAAAAATTAAATAAATGGTTATATTTGATTTGTATGATTTGTTTTCAGTCAGAAAAGCCTCCCTTGCTTTTAGGAGTGACTGATAATTGCATGCTATCCTGCCCCTGGCCTTTAGTAATAGTAGCTCTAATGAAAGAATTTTGAAAAGACTCCACAAAAATGCTGATATAATTTCTGTATCTTGAACCATTAGGAGCTAATTAGTCCTGAGCTATGAACCCACTATTTCATTCTAAAACAGTTCAAATTTACATCCTTCCTCCTACCCCAGGGTTATATTGCTAAAAACAATCCTAGCAGAGTTATATCTTGCTAAAACTGGGATGACCACTCTGATTAATTCATCTGCGTCCTTACATGCTAGAAATAGAGGTCCTCTGCTAATGTGGGTGCTCGTCTTCACATAATTTCAGCTTTAATTTCTCTCAATTAACTATTACTTAGGACAAACTACACGTGATGTATCAGTGAGCCCTGCGGTGACACCTATATATAAAAATAAAATGGTCGCTGATTTGTGAATTATTATTGAGGAACTGGAAATTAATAGGAATGAAGAACTCTGAATTCCAGTTTCATCCCCTTTCCAGGTGCATCCTATGAGCCTGAGCTAGTTATGTGAACACGTTTCCCCTGAATATCTTCATTTGTTATAACAGGCACCTCACAAAGAGATTTGGGGCAGGGATTTTCCAAGCAGCCCAAGGAAGAACGATGCTTAAATTCCTTTGAATTTCAATAGTATTTGGATGCCTAAATCTCTTTGATCACTT
>JAGPOW010003316.1:184410550-184437317 GCA_030014935.1 Caiman crocodilus
ACAAGCGCTGGGAGTGGGATAGAGCAGCAAGTATTATTCACTACCACATCCAAGTTGGTGATGTGTCCTCCGCTTCACGAGGCTTGACGAGTTAGATAATTTGCTTCTTCGATGTCTAACAAGTCTGACCCGAACTCCACTACTAGGCGTCCTAGCCACATGGCTAACGAGTCCTCAAATCTTATTTTTGATTCTTTACACAACTCTTGCATTTCTGTTCTTGTGTGGATGTGGCTTGCTGTGATGGTACGAGTTGTGTTTTGCGCATTCATGGCCTGCCTAACCATTATTATTGGATGGACTGTGATTAGGAGGGGGTTAACTTCATAGGGGGGGAACTTCCCTACCTTGTTGAGGGGCGGCTCCACTACTGACGCCACGCCAGGGGGCAGAGCTTCATTTGACGCCACTTTTGGTGGCGGGACTGATAACCGCACCTTCTTCTCCGAGGCTTTTTTCACGTTCTCTCCGGTGCCATCTTGGAATGGCAGTAGCTCAGGGTTCTCCGTCAGCCCGAGACTTTCTTCTATCACTGCTTCTTTTGCTACCTGGGTGGCTGTGAGGAGCTGAACCTCTAGGTTTGCTTTTTCCCCTCAAGAGAGTTGTAACCGTGCGGAACATCACATTCAACATTTTTCCTTTGTCCCACTTCAGGCCCATCCACCATGCTGTGATGCAGCCTTCTGACTCAACTTCTCCCAGAGTTCTGAGAAGAGCTCGTGGCCCCTCAATCTAGGCACCAGAGTCGGGGGATTGAATAGATCAGCCAGTGTCAGCTATCTGCCCTCCTGCACACATCTTATACAGCAGGCGTACTCTTGAGCGAGGGTTGGTTCCGCTGCGCCTGCCGGCTTCACTTTAACAAAGGACACTGTGTTTACTTCATCCCGGGGTCTGAATAAGACCTGATTGTTGCTCATTAAGCACCCGAAAGCCCCAGGGTGGAGATGGACTTCCCACTCTCTTGAAGCTTTTTCTTCCCCTCTCAGCTAAAGGAAACTGCTAATAAACTTCTTTCCCGGGTTGCCTGCCTGATGGTATGCAATATGGATCCACAATTCCTTAGAATCGGTCAGAGAATGCCCTCCGATGCACCATGGGCAACACTCGATCAAAATCTTCTCCACCGCTGTGCCCTTAGATCCTGTTTGTGACACCATGTCTCAGGCGAGCAGAGCCGGCCGAGGGAAACGATGGTTAATTAAGCAGATGTCAGGCGGGCTGGTGGATGAAGAGGCGGGACACAGTGTATTGGTTGCAAAAATAACTTTTACTTTAGTTTTACTTACGCTGCTGGTGGCTGTGATGCAGGTGGTAAGGTTGCTTACGTAGTTACCAAATGAAGATATCACAACAAGTTAACAAGTTGAACCTGTAGACGCAAGGAGCTTGCAGGACAGGGGACATGTCAGGAACAGACGGGGAGATGTTTGTGGGTGATCAGTCCACCAGCTTTTCTCTGCCACATGGCGAGGTCCTCTGTACCTTACCATGTGTTCAGAGCTCTCTGACTTGGGCAGAAGCTGCATGAACTTTTATACGGTTAGAGTAGCCAATGAAAATTTGCCATGTAGGAATACTTGATGAGGTGGAACATACCAAATTTAGGACAATGCCAATCATACAGAGGGGTGGTCTATTGTGTCACGGACACTCACTTGATTTGGGTTGTGACAGATCCCAGTCTCATTCCCTAAATTTGCTCCAACTTAACCTCCTTCTAAATGTTCCTATAAAGCATTTTGTTATTATTGTGATGAGAGTCACATAGATAATGGAAAAAAGAGACATTATCTGTCTCTTGCACTTAGGTTACAAAACTGGTTTTCTACTGGTGTCGACTCAAAGGAGCTCACTGGTAATTCTGCTTAGTGGAAAGGACATTTCAAAATTTGCTTTGGTCTTGTTCAGAATATAAATGTAAAATTTTCAGATTCTCCAGAAAAGGAGCTAAACCCAAGTTCAAAGGCAGTCTGCTTTGAGTCAGACCCAGGATTCCTTATAGTCTGCAACATCAAGGCAGTCCCCATGGTCTTCTTCTTAATGCTGGGAGGAATCCAGGTAGTTTTCTGATGAAAACCTACCATATTTACGGTGTCTAGGTTGACACATTGTATAAGTCAACTCCATGGTCCTGTAAAAAAAAAAATTAGGATTTTTGTATGGCTGTTGTACATGTTGATCCCACCTTGGTGTGCAAAGCACTGGAAGCCTGGGTGGGCTTGTGGGAGAGGCAACATGCTGGCAGGCTCCCAGGAAGCTGGATTGGGGCCCTGAAAGCTTGAGCAGCACACAGCCCACTGGCAGTCTGCCTGGCTGGCCCCGGGTGGTACTGACACCGCAGAGGGAAGGATCAGGACCCCACAGCTCAGGGAATGCCTGGCCCAGCAGAAGCTCACTCCCAGCTGTGGGGCAGGTGGTAGGGCCCCACCAAAAGCAGAATTTCTGCATTTGGCAGGTGTCTGCAGCCAGAAGGACACCTGGCACCACTCAGGAAGCCTCCCACCTTGCCCCTGCCCAACACCCTGCACTGCCGCTGTGGCAAGCCCCGTCCCCTTTCTGGGCAGCACCAGGTGTCCTGCCAGCTGCAGGCACCTACTAACAGCAGAGCTGACAAGGAGCTTGATCCTGCTTTTGACAGAGCCTCCCTGCCTGACTTATGGCTGGGGGGTGAGCTGCTGCTGGGCTGGGCATCCCCTGAGCTGCAGGGGGCCCCATTTCTTTTCTCTGCAGTAGCAGCACCCCCTGGGACTGGCCAGGCAGGCTGCCAGTGGCTCATATGCTGCCCAAGCTGCCAGGTAGGTCCCAGGGGTCCAGGAAGCACTACTCACAGGGGACAGTGTATAAGTCAAGGTTGAATTTTAAGAGGGAAAAATTGGACTTCAGAAATCAACCTATACACCACAAAGTATGGTACTTGCAGGATTCCCTCAAACCATCGTCAAAATTGATGCATCTTTGTGAAACATTTTAGATTTTGACAAACTGGAAGATTTGGTGAAAAGAATGTTTGGGTTTTTGTGACTAAAAAAGACTTAGTCCGGATTCGCACCAAGTTATGTATATTGGGTTGTAATGGTACATGGATTTAGAAAACCACATCCCTTTTCATAGTTATATTCCTGCCTTATTCACTGTACATCATAAGAAGCAGATGCCCTGTAGAAATGACAATGCTTATCACATTGGGTGTCTATACACGTGCTCCAGGGTGGAGGGGGAGGGTGCTTTAATTAGAGTGGCTTTCAGATGGTTGTGATCAAAATGTCACATGTATTCAGTGTCCTGTGCTTCAAAATGGTGGCAGTGGCACTTTAACTAAAGTTCATTCGATGACCTTCAGTTAAAGAACCTCCTTCACCATTATGAAATGCGGGGACACTGAATACACATGACACAGAGACTGCTGAAGCGTGCTAACTAGCATGCTCCAGCAGACTTGCAGCAGATTTGATTAATTGAGTCTTCTCCAAAGTGTGCTCATTAGCACACATTAAGAGAAGTGTTCCATCACATGTATAGGTTCCTATAATTAAAGCAAGCATTGTGACCCACAAGTTGCAATCTACATAGTTGCAAACATAGCCTTCATTTTCATAAACTTTGAGTTTTACCTAATTCCTGTAAAAGATGGATGCTATTTTAATTTAATATAAAGGCATGACATTTTCTGATATTTTTTTAAAAGAAAGCGGGTGAAGGAATTGAAACTCACGGGGAATGTTTGACAGGCAACAATAGGGTATAGTGTCCTGAACAAAATTATCACTCAGCATAGCAAGGCATCCAGATTGACTGAGTACCTAGCTTAGTGAGGCAGTGTGGCTTTCAGGAAGTACTGTCTCAGTGTCTGCTGTATATAGTAGAGTTTGCAGTGCACAAACAAATGGATCACATGCAGAAAAAGGTCTCAAAGTATGGTTTCTTAAAACATATGGACTAAAATTCTCTAATCTTTCTGATCCCATGCAGAATGGGGTTCACTTGCTCAAAATATTAAGGTTGGACAATTATTTCTTTCCAAAGATGAAGAACGTTTGTCAGCAATGTCTACGTTTATTTTGCAGCTTCCAGTTTGTCTTGTTGAAGAGCTAGTTCCTAGTGTCTTGCTTCAGCAGAGATGTGACTGTTGTTAGCAATAATAGGAGAAAGGTGCAAGGTTACATTGCAAGAACTCATCCTTTCCTCTTCTTTTTTTCAAATATCTACATCCCTCGCATTTAACGATCATGTCATTGTAGAATCTGAATGCATTGTTTCTGGTAACCACTTCTTTCGCATGGAACATGCAGTAGCTGGCTGCTATATTTTGTCACTTTTACCTTTTCACTAGCATATGTAGTCCTTAGAAAGAAGACATCTCATTTCTAAGATGCTTTCAAGTTTTCAGGTAATTGACGTTACAAGCGCCTATCCCAAAATAGCGTCCTATTTTTTGTTGTGGGCATGCTAAAAAGCAAGCCTTAATACAGCTTTCACTTGTGAAATAGAGGGTGCAGACAGAAGTGCAGCTCTCCGCTGCAACTGACAGCAATTTCTGCGAAGCGTTCTGAGTTACAGCGTTACCCCAGACCAAACAGATGTTCCAGAGCTGTTAGCGGTGAAGGGGGACAGAGAAAGAGGGACAAGGGGAGGGAGAGAGCAAGGGGGAAGGAGCAGCAGGCTGCTGCCAATTGGGCTTTGTCTGCCTGGGGCTGGATGGAATGGAGCCCACTCACCTTCATGTCCCCCCAGCTACCGCACCTGGAGTATTGGGGGGAGCTGGGCTGGGCCCATGTGGAAAGGGGGGCTCTCTTCCACCACCACCCCCCACCTAGACCTCTTGACAGTGGCAGCAGAAGTTTTTGGCTTAGCTTTGCCATGGGCAGAGCTGGGAGGGGGCATAGGGGAATGGAGCCCCCCCTCAACTAGTGGGCCCAGCCGAGCTCCCGCAAATACCCTAGCTGGGGTAGCTGGGGAAGGGCTGCGTTGCGAGGGGGCTCCTTTCCACCATGCCCCCCCTCCAGTTCCAGCCAAGCAAACCTGAGCCTTCAGCTCCCTGAGCTGCCTGCTGTTCTCTCCTCCTCTCTCCCCTGCTGACAGCCCTGAGAGTGCTGGGGCATCATCACCAGTGTGAGCATCAGCCCAGCACTGCAAAGGCACTAAAAATTAACCCTCAAGGGAACACACATTCCCTAAGACACTCTTTTCTATAGCACCTTCCGCTAATAGCCAATTTGATGAGAGTTAATTTGTTGTGTGATCAGCCATTTTAAAAGCACTCTGAAACCATGCACGCGTGTTATGTCACAGCTGTAGAGTACTTTCCGGGGACCCATCATGCAAAAAAATGTTAATTATGTAAGCACCCATGATGTACTATTACTAATGCATTAAGATTTCTTTTTAGCATGCAAGTATAGTGGTATTATTCCACTTAACTCACATTAGACATTATTCCCAAGAAATAACGTGTTTCAAGTGAATAAATTCCTAAACCTGTTCTACTTCAGAACAACTAATCTTTCTTAGTTTGTTGGCTAGTGAGACGTAAATCTTCATGGCTGATCTAAATTTGCCTTGTTGCTGTGTTCCAGTCACATGACAGATAAATAACAATAATCTTCTCTGCCTCAGGGAACTCACAATAATAAATAGCAAAAGCTACCTGTTGAGCCCTCTTCCCCAGTCCAGCAAAGTCGTTCAATGTGCATTTAATTTTGAGCACATAGATAACTTTATGGAAGACTTGCACATATTTATCTAGTATGGAATAGAAGGACTTGAAGAAAGTAAATTGATATGGAAGGACTTATCATGTCACTCTTTCATAGGAGGAAAACCATCGGAGTGTTATGAAAACTCTGAAGAAGGAATTAAAAAGATGGTTAAAAAGGGTCTTGATGTTCAAGCTAGATCCCAGCTACAATCACAGTGACCAGTAGTTCTAGGCCTTATATTCTGCAACTGTCTGTGCAACTGAGTGTAAACTGAGGAATAGTGAAAACCTACCATGCCATCTGGTCTCTGAAGCAACTAAGAGCCTCCATTGCACTATCTCCAGATAGTTTCAAGGGAGCAGTAGCTACTGACCACCTAAAACAACAAAGGACTGATCAAGACTGAGTGTTACTAGTCTACTAGTTCTATTGTCACAGCATGTCCTTAGACCAGCACGGCTACAACCTACACCCTGTCTCACAGTAGGACTTTTGAGAAATAAAAAATGTAGGGAGCTGTTGATAAGTATCATTTTTCAGAAGTTCCCTTCTATTAATCTTAAATGCAATGCCTTTATAGTTGTTTTGTTTTGGTTTTGGTAATGATGTACAGGCTACCTGTCTTTGGTGCCAGAAGTATGTTAAATGTTGGCACTGCAGCTTGTTCCTTTGTCCACAAATCTCTGAACTGCCAACCCTTGCAAAGCAGCATTATGAGAAGCATCACCATAATCTAAGAAGGCTAGCTATGGGTCCTCGGTCCTTTTATGACAAAGGTCTTCTACTGCCAGTCATCCTGGACCCATCTCTATTGCCCTCAGACAGCAATCTGAGAGGAGAATTTAACTGGGATGAATAGGGTTGGGGAGTAGATTCGATTAGCTACATTAATATGCACATCAATCTTTGAAAAGCCTCATTGTTTTGAATTCTTTCCAGTTCTGCGCTTGCCTCTACCTTTCTGGTTGAACTCTTTCCTAAAATTAACTCAGATCCAGAAACTGCCTCCCCTTTCTCCACCTTTTTCTCCTCATGCATCTTATATGAAACAGGACGATTGAGAGCCTAGTCATCATCTCATCAGGCCCAAGTGTGTGCCCTAACCATCAGTTTGGGACTATTCCACTTGTCTTCCAACCACCATCACACACTGTTAGCCTGTTGGTTAGGGTGCTGTCCCGAGAGGTGGAAAATGGGACACACCTACTTTAAAGAAAGAAGTCTGGGCGGTGAATCCTGAGTGCAGAGAGGCATCTCCTTTCAGCCTTCAGTAAGCTGAAGAGAGCTGTGGGGGTTTTGCTGCTTTTCTCAGTATTTCACTGCTGAGAGTCAATACCGTTCACCTTGCCCACACGATCACAGCACCACACAGTTGCAGCTGCTATGCTTCTGGTTCAGGAGGTAGACCACAAAGAGCAGAATAGCATGTTTGAAGGTACCGCCTGGCACAGTAAGCATGCAGTGTACATGTACCTGATGGAAAACAGAATTGATGGAGATCAGAATTTTTTTTTTTTAATTCCTTCATTGTGTTATTTATTTTGGCATTTTAAGTTGACTGAGTTAACTTGAAATGTTCAGTGCTTTTAGCCCACACTCATCTGTATCTTCCCTTTTTGTTTCAAAAGGTATGAGATCATGAATTTTAAGAAGATGGGGAAGGATTACTTTGACTATATCAATGTTGGAAGCTGGGACAATGGGGAACTGAAAATGGACGATGATGAAATATGGTCTGATAAAAGCATTATCATCAGATCAGTCTGCAGTGAACCTTGTGAAAAAGGCCAGATAAAGGTAAAGTATTCTGTATTTGTTTATGTATCATTTTTATAGCCTTGAAATGTTGCCCAGAAGGTTAACATCAAAACATAAGTTATATTCCTAAAATCCTTTGGCACCTAAAAAAAGCCTACAGACTTATATGTGTGCTTATTACCTTTATTGTAATGGTCACATTACTCTTTATTGCCTTCCACTACTGCCAGTATCCCTCTGTTGACTCCTTTTGTTCAATTTAGTTTGTAAAATCTTTGGGACACAGTGAGTGTATCTTCAAGAGGGACTAACAGTGCAGCAGCCTAATAATACTGTGCAGTAGCACAACACAGCACAAACAGTGCTTATATGCTACTGTGCAGTCGTATTAGGCTGCTGTGCAGTAGCATCACTTAAAAGGTGTTCGCCAGCGCTACTGAACAATAACTCTGGTCACTGCTCATTTATTTAGGATTGGAATATACTAGTACTAAACTAAATGCACAGTAACTGTTGTACATTAATGAACATGTAGACATACCCACTGCTTTTTAACCCGTGGACTCCTGGGGTCTGCATGCTTTGTCTAAGGGGTCCGCAAAAGATGACTATGTTCAATCAAAAATATGTAAATACCCATATTTACAATTCAAAGTGTTTCTCAACTCTATTTGAATTTTTGGGGGGGATATGCAAATGAAAAAAGACTGAAAACCACTGCTCTAGAAAAAGGAAGGGTTTATACAGCACCTAGAACAAGGCGATCCTAATCCCTGATTGTAATGTGCTAAAATGTGGATTTAGGAGCCCAAATACAGGCACCCCAGCCTAACTTTAAGAGCCCGTAGTTTCTTGTTCGGATGTTACAGTTATTCAATTCTTACCATGCTCCTTAATAATCACATTTTGCTTTGCTTTGAGAACATCCCCTTCCTATTTCCATTAGCAGCCTGCAAACTATTATAATCTGTGAGTTAGGAGATTGAGACTCAGTGTGAATGAAAAGATTCAACCATGAATTCTGACACGTCCTCATGAACAGCATTGGGATTTAGACATGACTCTACTCACAGTTAAAGTGATAAGCATCAGGAGTTAATCAGGACTTATTCGCTGAAGTGCAAAGAGATAACAGCAGCATGTGATCTGAATCAGGCCTGTAGTCTGCAGGGATAAGCATTTATGTTGATTAAGCTTAATGATCTGATTTCAGAATAAGTAACACATGTAGTGAAAGTCCTGTTATTAGAGTGGATCCCAGGCCACAGATTTTGAATCTGAATTATGCCCAATTTTCAGGAGCATTTGGATTAAGGGACACTGTTTTGTATGGATTAAGGGACATTACAAAGTTTTATTCCAGCTCTGCTCTTGCCCTGGAACCCTAGTTCAGAAGCATATGAGCAAAGCCAAATGTAAGGCAGATGCTTTTAGTGATCTTCCCTCTTTTGTTCTGTATTTGATTGTAAATCCCACATGTTCTTGCACAGGCAGTAACCCCTGCATGAAGATAGGACAAAGATCCTAGCTCCAATGAAGTTTTGTCACTGAATTCAATTAAACCAGGATGTCACCCAGGGCATGCTGTACACATGTGCTTTACTGTGGAGTTGACTATTTAACTCCTCAGTAAAGCATCACTATCTACACATGTGCTGGTGTTAGGGTAAAGTAAATTAATTAAGTCTGCTGTAAGATAGTATGGTGGGGACAATACCTAACTCCAAGGATAGTTACTTAACTCTGCCGAAATGCATGTGTAGATGGTGACGAACTGGCTGGGGCACGAGGGTGCTAAAGTATAGGGGTTGCCGACAACTTAGCCCTGCACTGTAGCACCCTAAGCCCCAACCAGCCCCTCCACCACCATTCCCTGCCAGCCCAGGGCTCCTCTGCCCCAGCTCAAAGTGCTGTGGCCCTCAGCATACGTGTAGATGCTGGACCGTGAAGCAACTGACACTAGTGCAAACTGCACTAGAGTTTATCACATCATCTAAATAGTACATGTAGATGCACCCAGGGAATTCAACAGCTCACAGGATATCAGTGTCCCATTTTTCAGCATATTTCAACATTTCCCTTGCTGAAGGGCCTCATACAAATCAAATGTAGCCTTATTCTGTATGTCTGAATTATTCTGGAGGCAAAAAGCTATTAAATAAAAGCTTGAAGAATCATAAGAGCAGCTAAGAGAGTGGACTAAGGTGATAAAAACTGCAGGTGAAAATGAGGGTGTATTTTAGTTAAGTGGGACAGGATCAATTGGGTGGTTTCCTGGGCAAACTACTGCAGCTAACAACTGTTGGGTGTTAAAGAAAAAGGGAAAGAACAGAAAGGCAGCTGAATAGAGTGTTGCATGAGCACAGCTGGTAATGGGACCTCCAGAGGCCGTCCTGGCTGGGGCCCGGTTGAAAAATGGTCAAGGGAGCAGTTTTCTTTCACTTTCATCCAAATTAAAAGTTTTTGTCGAAACACGGCTGTTTGGGTAATTTTTTTTTTAATGTCCAAATGTTTTGACCTTGATGTTTTCACAGAAAGTTAATTAGGCAAAAACATTGGCATCCCTATTTTATGGTCTCATTTTGTTTAGATTTTTGATATAATGTACACTATAATAGTTCTGCATTGCAATGTTTCAGAATATCTATTCCATTAAAAAGTCACAATTTCAGCTTTGTATTTCAACTCAAAATGAAACCAGATTTAAAAATTGCAGATAGACCCATGTGATAGATATGCCATTTCTACTCACAAACCTCACAATCAAAGAAAAATATCTGGGAATTTTCCTATCTGTCTTCCTATATATTTGACTCTTCAGGTGATTTTTTTTTTCCTTCAAGAACCTAATGGGAAAAAAATGTCTATCTTTGAACAAATCTATTAAAAATTTATTTTCCAGATTTCTTCACTGCAGCATTATACAACAGCAGTATAATATGCTGGCTGATTATGTTCCTTTGCATTTTATGAAAATGCAATCCATGACATTTTGCTATGAAAAAATTCTAAATTCATCGCTACAGAACCTATACAATCAGCCTACTTTCCCTGCTATAATTGGTAGTGGTTGTTTTTAGAAGGATTTCAAACGTAATGAGCAAAGACTGAGACTATTTTACTTCAAAAAGGAAAAGGCCTTCTCATCACCCTTGGCTGGCATGGAACACAGATGTATTCAGTGCCAAGGATAGATCGGGATTTTGAAAAGTTCATACCTGATTATCAGGCTGCAGAAGTATGTAGTGTGGTGAAGCAGTAGTTCTGGAAACCAGTCCCGATGTTGCAATGGAAACACTTTCTCACTGTTAAATGCTAATTAAAATGTATCTGATATGAATTATTTTGGAAGAGGCATCAAATTTGATGTTCATAAACTGTAATTTGTCTCAAATACTGTACAACTGTGGCCCAGTGTACCAAATCTTTAGGAAAGCAAAGCTGTGTCCTCATTTTTCCCTATCAGATATGGACTCATTGTTGGATGAATGATCTGTCATGAGTAATAGCATCCCCCTTCTGCTTGAAAATTATTCAAGAGATTTTGATCTTTAGAAATTTGTTTGTAAGCTAAGTCATTTATCTTAATGTACATCAGCCTACAAGTTGGCTGCAAAACATCCAGAATGCTCATTTCTCTGAATGTCTCCTAGCCATGGTGCAAATTTTTGTTGCAACTGTTATTATTTAGATTTATATCTCCCTCTATCCACAAAGACTCAGAGCAGCTAATCATAATAGACAGACAATCCCAAGACAAGAAACAACAATAAACCCCCCAGGTGACACCTTGCAATTTTAAGATTTCACTCCCACCCTACTTGCACTTCCCTGCCTATTGCCTAGAGAGCAAATCCTCAGTCTGTTATTGATCACACAAGTCAAAACAGAAGAATTTACAACGGCAAGATTAAAAGGGATTCTGGCACCATCATCCAACACCAATTCAGTCCAGTCACAAATAAAGGAAAAGGACACTAAGGGAGACTAAGGATAAAAAAGAAATCCCAGGTTGTCTCCTTTATGCACCTAGACACAAACTAGATAACTATTACTTTGAACTCGGATTCCTTCTGGGATCGCCAACAAGATTTCCCAAATTGCACTCCCACCAGGACTTTCCTTGGCCTTGAGGTCCTGTCCTCAAATTAGGGAGAGGTGATACTTGACCATTAATATGCTCCAAGGCCGTCTGTCAGTTTGTCAGCATGGCTCTCAGGGAACTGGTCACCATACCCCAAATTGGCAAGATTTTCCCACCAGAACTGGGAGGCTGCCTGTGCAGGCTCATATGTCTGAAGTAAGTCAATGGACCTATAAAGTTCAGAAGTCCGCTGCGTACAAAAGAGGACACTGCAGCTAGGGCTCACAAAGAGGATTTTCAATGTCAGAGGAAACTTTGGCAGCATTAAGGACAATTGTTTCGTTTTTAAACATTCACGTAACTGAGCTGTTAACTATTTGTCTCAGGTGATCCGTAAAGGAGAAGTCAGTTGCTGTTGGACTTGTACCCCTTGTAAAGAGAACGAGTATGTCTCTGATGAATACACCTGCAAGGCATGCCAACTAGGCTCCTGGCCCAATGATGAACTTACAGGTGAGTGAGTTAAGATTATATATAAAATGCAGTTACAAGATGCATCTGTTTGTGCACTTTACTGCAGAGTTGACTAATTAGCTCCACAGTAGGTTTTCATCATCTACACGTGTGCCTGTATTAGGGTGCAGTAAATGAATGAACTCTGGTATAGGATAGCACTGTCCTTCAGTGGCATCATTTAGTGTGCTGAAATGTACATATAGATGGTGACCAGAGCTGGCTGGGGCACAAGGGTGCTGCACCGTAGCACCCTTGTGCCCCAGCCAGGCCCTCTGCAGCATTTCGAGTCAGGGTGGAGCAGCCCTGGGCTGGCAGGCTGGCACCCTGGACAGCCTGGGGCTACTTCAGCCTGGCTTTATGTGCGACTGTCCAGGGTGTATGTGTAAATGCTGCACCTGGGAGAAATAAACTCTGGCATGAACAGTCAAGGAAAATACTCAACATATGACTTGGAAAATATGCCATACAAAACTAAATACTAGCACTTTTCAGATCAGGTTTGGGTCCAAATTTGAACTAAGGCTGCCATTTGTGCTTATGGTTCAAGCTGGTTTCTAAAGGTCTGGCACAGACCAAAGGAAGACTTTTCTCCCAAGCCACTGGATCTAGAGAGCAGCCTGGTTCTGGGTTTAGATCTAACTTTGATTTCAAACTAAGCAGATTCAAATGTAGTCCTTCCTAAAGTAGTCAGGAGTTAAGTCATTAGAAAACAACTTTAATGGGATTGTATCATAGGTGATTTGTTTTTCCCAAAACAGGTGCAAATGAATTGAAACAGCAGCATTTCCTATCCGAATTCTAGCCAGGTGTGCAGCTTGCTCTTGCCAAAAGCGGGAATGATCCAAAGAGAGTTTAGCACCAGATAGACTGTGCTAAAATGCAGGGACCATGCTCTCTTTGCCCTGGAATACATATCTGAGGTTCCATGCAGGGAAATATCAATTCAGCAGGTTTTTAAGTCTTCAGTATTAGGCCACACTGTTTATATTCACAGTTATTTTCCCAGTTGCCTAACAGTAATAGTATTATTCACATGCTTGACTTTAACAAGGTTTTTCCTTGACTTTAGCAAGGCTTTTGATATGGTCTCCCACAGCATTCTTGCAAGCAAGATGAGGAAGTATGGGTTGGATGAATGGACTGTAAGGTGAATAGAAAGCTGGATTGTGTTGTCAGGCTCAGTGGTTCAATGTCTAGTTGGCAGGTGGTATCAAGAGACATGCCCCTGGGGTTGGTCCTGGGCCCGGATTTGTCCAGTATCTTCATTAACAGTCTGTAAGATGGGATGGATTGTGCCTTCAGCAAGTCCATGGATGATGCCAAGCTGGGTTGTGTAATAGATAAACTGGAGGGTAAGGCTAGGATTTAGAGTGACCTAGACAAATTGGAGGATTGAGCCAAAAGAAATCTCATGAGGTTCAACAAGGGCAAGGTCAAAGTCCTGCACTTAAGGTAGAAGAATCCCATGCTCTGCTACAGCTTGGGGACTCACTGGTTTAGAATCAGCTTTGCAGAAATGGGGATTATGGTGGTAAATAAGCTGGATATAAATCAACAGTGTGCCCTTGTTGCCAGGCAGGCTAATGGCATACTGGGCTGCATTGGTAGGACTATTTCCAGCAGATTGAGGGAAGTAATTATTTTCCTTTATTCTCCACTATAGAGGCCATATCTGGAATATTGTGTCCAGTTTTGGGCCCCTATTATAGAAAGAATTCAGAGAGATGCTAGTGGAAGACAATGAAAATGCTGAGGGGGCTGGTGCATGTGACTTATGAAGAAAGGCTGAGGGACCTGTGCTTACTTAATCTGCAGAAGACAGGACAGGGAATTGATAGCACCCTTTAACTACTTGATGTGTAGTCCAAGTAGATCCAAAGAGGATGGAGCTGGACTGTTCTCAGTGGTGACAGGTGATAGAAGAAGGTGCAATGGCCTCAAATTGCAGTAAGGGAGGGTTAGGCTGGATATTTGGAAAAACTTTCCCACTAGGAGGGTGGTGAAGCACTGGAACAAGTTACCTAGAGAGGCAGTAAATCTCCAAGCTTGGGAATGGGGGGTTAAGGTCTGGCGTGACAAAACCCTGGCTAGGATGATCTAGTTGGGGCTGCTGCTGCTTTGAGCGGGAGGTTGGACTAGATGACCTCCCAAGGTCCCTTCTAACCCTAATTTTCTATGTTTGTATCCATATTTATAATACAGTAACACCTAAAAATACCAGCCAGGGATCAGGGGCTTGTGTTAGGCCTTATACAAACAAATAGAAAAACACTAGCTCCTATCCCACTGAACTTACAGTTTTGGCCCATGACAAAATATAACAGGAGGGTGAATCAAATCCATGGAGTATAGAAGAACGAGGATAAGGTAATGATATTGCATGTCTGTGTTTTTCTATATGCAGAAAAGCCAGGAAGAATTTGGTTTTTGGTGTGCAGAGGTATACAAATAATGCTAGACTAAATATTTCTATTGCTGTTAAGGAGAGCTGGATGGCTTTAATACATTCATGACCAAGGTATCTGGTTATATTATACACAGGCTAAAAAGCAATATTAATCTATAGAAATAGTTGGGAAATTTTTTTACATGTGGTTTTTTTCCATTGGAAAATATTGGAACCCCAAACCTGTTACAAGAATGTATCAGTTTTGAGGAAATTATGAGTCGGGAACGATTCTCAGAAAGAAGGATTAAGGGGGAGAGCCTTGTTGCCTCTCTCCTAGTTTGCACACTCATCAGGAAGGTGTGTATCCTATATTCGAGTCCTTGCTCTGGCTTTTCCCATATCCAAGGTGAGTGCCAAAGCCACAAGGTTATAACTCAAACCCTCCTGTTGGAGTTTTCCACTCTGCATGGCTAGTTAGGCCAGAGACTGGCTCTGTAGTCTGGTGTTTCGGATACCTCATTAGAGAAGTGACAGATGCAGGTTCAAGTCCCTGTTTCAATACCCCAAAACTCTTTGCAGGTTAAAAACAAACAAAAATTATTTCCCATTCAGCTGTATTAATTTCAAAGGGCAAAAGTAAATAGTTTTTCAACCTAGTCATAATAGCTGCATATGCATCATGGTGTGTTCTTCAGCGGATGCTTGCTGGGACCATGTCTGGTCCCAGCGGCTGCATACAGAAGTTCAGGCAGCCTGTTGAGGAAGCCCATCGACTATGGTGCTTTAACAAAATGCCATGAGTCAAGAGGCTGAGGGTGAATGAGGGTGAAATCACCCAAAATTAACCCCTGCAGGGAATCTGTACACAAGGGGTGCCTGCAGACCTGTGGGGACGCTGCTAGCACATGCTGTAATTGCAGCGCATTGAAGCAGATTTGATTAATTGAGTCTGCTGGATCATGCTAATTACTGCACTCCAAAATGGTGGCGGGGGCGATTTAACTAAAGCTCACTGAATGAGCTTTAGTTAAAGTGCCCCTGCTGCCATTTTGAAGTGCGGGGAACTGAGCACACAAGATGCTGCAGGCACTTTAATCAGAGTGGCCCTCAGAGCCAGTCAGTGACCCGGGGGGGGGTCCCCTGGCAGTCGATCTCACTGATTTGGGGGGGGCCTGCAGCCGATCTCACTCACCCAAAAGTGGTCGTGCTTCTTCCAGAAGTCCCACAGCCACTTCTGGAAGTGGTGCGGCCGTTTTTACTGATGGCCCCACTCTCCGGCCGGAGCTCAAAGGGGGCCAAAGGCACTTCTACCTGCCACCCTGCCCATCGCCTAAACAGGAGCGCGGCCTGGCAGGGGGTGCTCCTGCGCTCTCAGGGAGTGCATGTGCATCCCCATGCACCCCCTGCGCATCACCGCTGCCTTTCCTGTTGCTGAAACTGGCAAGTGTACGTACAAAACTAACCACAGATTTCTGTGACCACACTCTGAATGGCATCTACCCCTTCTTCTTTAGCTCGGTATTGAAAAAGAGCTCTTAAAAAATGCTTATCTAACATAGCTGAAGGGTGCACTGAGCTGTAATGTTTTATGATCATATTTATGACCAAATTTTACAGCTAGTAAAGAAAATGCCTTTCTGTCTGGCCTTGTTTTTACGTAAGCTTTAGTAATAAATATGAATTAAAAATAAAAAGAGAGAGATGCATTTTGTATTCTGGCACAAGAACTTCCCTTCAGTGCTACAAAACATACACTAGTCTCCTTCAAATGTCCTTATGTTTGATATTGCAGCAATCTATGCCTCTGCTGCTAGAAAAAAAAGGTATGTCTCTGGTACTGACTGCTCCACAAAGCTACACGCATAAAAAGTTGATTGGAATAAGTCTTTCTTATGCTATCTCCACCAGATAAAAGTCTTGATTCTCTGCCTCCCTGTAAATACATCAACTCCACCCCTGGAAGTGTTTGATTTTAGGCCTTTGGCTCATTGTGTTGCCCAAGATTTGAACTGTGTGGTTCACTCAAAAAAAAATATTACTCCATCTTTCCTCTGCTCAGTGACCAACATTAGTTTTGTGCTGAAGATCTGATTAAATTAAAAGGGGTGGATAATGGCTGTTGACTGAAGTTTAGACTAAAATTTAGATTAAAGTTGATTAAAAATGCTTGCTGCTTGCCTGGATTTGAGATGTTTTGGAAGAATTTGAGACTCATCTGATCCTCTGACTAGTACCCCATTCTGCTCATCCATGTGGGTACCAATGATGCTGCCAGGGGTGATCCTGAGCAGATGACAGGTGACTACAGGGGTCTGGATGCAAGGGTGAAGGAGAGGGGGCACAGATGGTGTTCTCCTCAATCCTTCCAGTCAAGGGGAAGGGCCCGGGTAGGAGAAAATGCATCCTTCAGATCAACTCATGGCTGCACACATCACCAATAGCTATTTGGCTTAGTTTCATAGTTGGCAGGGTCAGAAAGGACCTAAGCAGATCATCAAGTCTGACCCCCTGCCATGGGCAGGAAAGGATGCTGGGGTCAAAAAACCCCAGCAGGGTGGCTGTCTCGCCTCCTTTTGAAAACCCCCAGGGTAGGAGCGAGCACCACTTCCCTTGGAAGTTGGTTCTGGATCCTAGCTGCCCTGACAGTGAAGTAGCGCCTCCTGATATTTAGCCTGAATCTACTCTCAGTCAACTTATGACCGTTGTTCCTTGTTACCCCAAGTAGTGCAGGGACTCTTCCACTGCCTGCTGGTCCCCCTTGGTAAATTTATAGGTGGCCACCAGATCCCCTCTCAGCCGCCTTTTGTGGAGGCTGAACAGGTTCAGATCCCATAGCCTCTCCTCACAGGGCCTGCCCTGCTGCCTCCTGACCATGCGAGCGGCCCTCTTCTGGACCCTCTCAGTGCTGGCCACGTCCCTCCTGAAGTGTGGTGCCCAAAACTGATTGCAGTATTGCAACTATGGCCTGACCGATGTCCCATAGAGGGGGAGGATCACCTCCTTGGACCTGCTCGTGATGCATCTGTGGATACATGACAAGGTGCAGTTAGCCTTCCTGACTGCATCCCCAAATTGGCAGCCCATGTTCATCTTGGAGTCTATAATAACTCCAAGATCCCTTTCTGCCTCTGTGCTGATGAGAAGGGAGTTCCCCAGCCTGTAAGTATGCTGCTGGTTCTTCCTCCCCAGGTGCATTACCCTGCACTTATCAGTATTGAAACCCATCTTATTCTCATCCTCTGTAACCTGTCCATATCTAGTTATAGCCTGCCTCTCTCTTATAGCACACTCACTTTTTCCCACATCTTAGTGTCATCTTCAAACTTGAACTAAGGTGCTTTTCACCTCCTTGTCCAAATTGCCAATGAAGATATTGAAGAGTGCGGGCCTAAGGAAAGATCCCTGGGAGGACCCCACTGCCCCATCTCTCCAGGTTGAAAATGAACCATCCTCCACTCTCTGGATGCGACGCTCCAGCCAATTTGTGACCCATCTGACTGTGGAGGCATCGACACCACAGTCGCCTAATTTTTTAATGAGGATGGGGACAGAAACAGTGTCAAAGGCCTTCCTAAAGTCCAGAAAGACTATGTCCACTGCCACACCTGCGTCCAAGGCTTTTGTGACCTGGTCATAGAAGGCCACCAGGTTGGTCTGACAGGACCTGCCTCTAATGAACCCATGTTGATTGCCCCTAAGCATAATCTCCGGTACCTCACCAGAGTACCACTAGTGCTCGTAAAGCCGTGCCTGGGGTCTTGGAATGACCTCTGCCAATTCTCTCAGCACTCTGGGGTGGAGATCATCAGGACCTACTGATCTGACATGTCTAGTACCTCCAGAAGTTGCTTAATTAGGTCCTCACTGACCCTGGGCCTGGCTGCACCTCCCCTTGGGCCATCTGGTATCCCAGTGGAGGGATGTCCCTGTCCCTGCTCAGAGAAATGGAAGCAAAGAATCTGTGAAAAAGATTACCTTTGTCATCTGGTGCTACCACCAGAGTACCAAACATGTCCTGCAGAGGCCCCACGTTACTTGGTGCCTTCTTTTTACATCCTATGTATTTAAAAAAGGATTTCTTGTTATCTTTGATCTGAGTCACTAGTGCCAGTTCCATCTCTCCCTTAGCCCTCCTAACAGCCCCCCCTACAATCTCGAGCCAAGGAGGTATAATCCTCCTTGGTGATGGCCCCTCCCTTCCATTGGGTGTACACCTCCTTTTTGGCTTTGAGACGTTTGTGGATGCTTTTGGTAAGCCATGGGGGCCTTTGAGCACTCTTGCCCCCTTTGATCCGCATCAGAATTGTCACCTCTTGACCATGGGATGTTGTTCCAAGAAGAAGGATTGCTAAAAAGAGATGAGATCCACTTGATGAAGAGGGGGGAGAGCATAGTCAGGAGGGCTTTAAGATATGTTTGCTTTAAAATAAAATAGGCATTATAATAGGTTAGGGAGTGGAGACCAAAGCCCTAAAGTAAGTGGAGAAGCAGGAGATCTGACAGAAGCACAAAAAAGAGGGGGAAACAGGGGAGGCATTCTCATTGCCCTGATTTCTCAAGAAGAATTGACTAGTTACCTCATGTGTCTGTACATGAACGCACAGAGCTTGGGAAACAAGCTAGAAGAATTGGAAGTCCTTGTTCAGTCATGGAGCTCTTGAATGATTGGAATAACAGAGACTTGGTGGTGGCTCACAGGACTGGAGCACTATCATGGATGGGTACAAAGTGTTCAGGATGATTAGGCAGGGGAGAAGAGGAAGAGTTGCACTTTCTGTAAAAGAGCTGTATGACTGCTCAGAGCTCCAGTATGAAGCTCAAAATGGGCCTGTTGAAAGTTTCTGGGTTTTGTTAGAGGGGAGAACAACAAGGGTGATGTTCATCAAGGAGCACTCGCATGGAAACTTGTTAAGGGAACTTCAGAGGGTATCTCTAATAATCAGACACTTGTACATTGACTCAGTTTATGTCTCCTAAACTACAAGAGCCCCAAATCACTAATGACTTCTGGAAAATGTAGGCTCAAAAACAGCTAAAACTCTATCCCACATCTCTACAGGAGAGCCACAGCAACATACTTTTCAAGCCTGTAGTGGGGCATCTTAATAAAATACTATATCAATGTTAACTTTGAGTAAGCAGTCTGGTGCTCTCCATCCCCTTTTAATACCTGGATCAGAAAGAGATGAAACAGTCTATTATGGCCTTTGAGCTTAGACAACTGGGACTTTAAACTCATGGCTTTATATCCAGACACTTCAATCAATGATCTCCCCTCCAGGAGACATAACATAACATTAAATCTACAATGCATGGACATACCCTAAACATTTCTAGACACTGAAAGAGGATTCTCTCAACAGGTCTGGAGCAAATGAGAGTGAAGTGGATTGGAGTATGTCCAGGGATTTCGGTGAACTTTGCTTCAGAATATCCATTTGGTCCCACAGGTGACCTAATTCTTTAAAGGCCTGTGCCTCCAAAAGTAAGAGTAGTCTGGGAAGAAGAGGATTGTATAAGTGTTGTGTGAAATGGCCATGCTTTGTCAGTGCACTGTGAGAATATCTTAATTTCAGTTATCACTTTGTTTGTTTCTATTTCTTTAATGCAATTTATTTTATTTTGTGCCTTGTGACATTATGTCACAGTGAGAGAAAGAAAAGTTTGGCTACAGCTGTCAGTAGGTAGAAGCTATTAATTTCAATGATATTGGGTTAGTCTTCAGGCTGCGCTAGTATTTTTTTCCATTCCAATGTGTTTTTAATGTGCGGGGTATTTGAGTCTCTTCACTGGATTCAGATAAAATAATAGAAAAAATATTTTTTCTCTCCTGAGAAGTTTTCTTCTTTATATACGTCAGTGACTAAATACCAGAACTCAAGTTTCTTATTTTAGTTACAAAAATGTTTTTATCTGATGAGGCAAATAAAGCAGGGCATTATAACTGTGTCTCTGCCTTATGACCAAATCATGGTGGATCCAGAGTACAGGGAATACACATGTTCCATGTTCCTGCAAATCCGTGGTAAGTGTTTAAAGAGAGAACTTTCTAACCCTGAAGGGGTAGAGACTGGGACTGTTTGGCATTCCCCAGAGATATTTAGCATTTGGGGCAACACTGAAGGCAAGGGGTGGCAGAGCTGGGTTAAAAGGAACTCTGGATTATCGCTGAATACAAGGCTTGACTTGAGAATGGACTATGGTAAGAACGTAAGATAAGTGTCATCCACGTGCAAAAGAAAACAAATAAATTACATAATACTAAGCATTTATGTACACCGTTTATAGAAAGGCTTTCATGGCTTAATTATGAATGCTATACAGAGCAGTCTGTTATAAAGAGCCCAGACTCACTGATTGTCATAAGTAAGGAACAAAATTTAACCCATCCCTTACGCTGAGTATAGTTGTATGCTTAGTAAAGCACTCACTCTCTCTTTTTCTTATTGTGAAGATTAGCAGAAAGGGGGAAGGTCCCAAGTGGCAGTCATCTGTCAGTCTTGGCTTTTGGCATGATTTGCTATGACAGCTTGTGAAAAGCACTGAGCAGGGCTGAGTTTCACTGGCAAGTCTCCAGATCTCTCTTGGGATGCTTTGAAATGGTGATCCTCTGCGAGGATCTGACCGCCCCTTAACTCCGCTGGAAGTAATTGGAGACTGACAGGCTAAACATCTTGTAAGGTCAGATCATGGGTGCCTGAGCAATAAAAGCTGCTAAAATGACACACGTACACACACACGAACACAAGAAGCATTTTTAATCGGAAGCAATCAGTTACCAGCAAAATGCTTCTGATGTCATAACTCATCTTAAAACCACTAAAGTCAATCCTGATGATGATGCATGAGACAGAAGAAGTGCTGGCTTATGTTGTATAGTGGCTGTGACACTACACAAGAAATAAATATATACATTATAATTATAATTACTATAATTATAATATCATAATTATATTATAATATGTCGTTCATTGTATTATATATAGTCAATACATATTATATTACTATTATAATTATATTATTAATGTATATTATATTAGTATTAATTTTATTATATTATTAATTATATTATAATTATAAATACTAAATTAATTAATTTTAGTATTTATAATCGAGACATTCAAGGATACAAAGGAGAATACGTTATTTTTATGATCATAATTTTTACAACTAGAACCTCATGTCAATGCAGATACTATATTACTTTCATCATAATTTACTTGGTTTTTTGCTTTGTTAAACATATATCATCATTTGAATAAATTACCTTATTTCCAGGATACTGGGGAATAAGAGCTGAGGTAAGGGTTGAGGTGGTGGCTTTGTTGGCTGGGTTTATTGCCTCTGGAAGGCATGATTTCTCTCTAGTTACTGGTTGGTGGGGATGCTGCATTTTAGGACTTTCATTGTTTCACTAGGTCAAGATATAACTTTAGTATTGCCCTAAATTTGACATCTACCCATGAATACAAATTTAATGCAAAAGTAGGGCTGGAAGGGACCTCTAGAGGTCATCTAGTCCAACCCCCTGCCTAAGGCAAGATAACCCCTATCCAAACCATCCTATACAAATCCATAATCTAATCTCAGTAAAACTAATGTAAAGCCTGACACAACACAAGACGTAATACCCTATCCTGCCTCAGGTAAATTAAGGGGACCATGGCAGCCAAAGTCCTGCTTCTGTAAAAGGTTGTTAATATACACTCAAAAGGATCCAGCTAGAGGGCCATGGCCCCTGCTATAGAGGAATGCAAAAACTCCCACAGTCCATACCAATCCGACCATGGGGTAAAATTGCTTCCTGATCCCCAATATGGCAATGACGGGGGGGAGGGGGCTCTCCAGCCTCTTCTTGAACACCTCTAGTGATGGAAAGTCCACAGCTTTACTAAACAGTCTATTGTACAGCCTCACTTTTTTAACAGTGAAGAAGTTTTCTCCTGATATCTCATCTCAACTGACTTTGCTGAGTAGAGTTTCTCTTTCCAACCTGTCAAGACTTTGCAGTTGTTTTGCAGTACTAGAGAATGCAAGCCAGCGAGAAGCTAAGCCACAATCTGGCCCAAACAACAGGTGTACGTGAAGTCTAGGGAACCAGAGTTGAGCTCTTTTCTGTATTAGACTCTTCTTAATATTGGTGTTAGCTTAAACTTGTCCAACACATCTTAAAAAAACATTCACAATATATTTTCCTTCCTTTCTATACAATGCAATTCTCTCTTGGGAAGTGCCATTCTCAGGAACTCTTACCTGCAAATGTGCATGTACGTTAACTCATTGATCACGGTTTCCTAAAAATATTCAGTCTTTAAACCTTAATGAAGGGATAAATTATTGCACCTAGTTTAAAACCCTCTTAATAATATATAGTCACTGAAGGAGAAAAATATGGCCCATGTTTTCATTTATTAAGGGAATTCAAAAAAGAGTAATAAACCCTGAAAAGCGTGAAATAGGCTGGAACAGATGATGAATGCATGGCTCTGAGTCACCTCTGTTACAAAGTTAGGATCCATCCAGTCAATCTTTCCTTTGTTATGCTTTGCAGAAAGTCCAGTTGCAAACTAGAAACCACTTTCTAATGTTTTCAGCTGCTAAAATCTATAGCAGCATTCGTTATAAACAAGTAATAAATTCTTCATAAAAAACATCCGTTAGGTGGTCCTATGCTAAAGTTGAGGATGGACAAACCGTTCATCATGTCATAAAATCCTTCGGGGAATAGTTGAACATATGTATATATATGTACATTAGATCTGTGCAAAGTGGCTGCTATTTGCTTCGGATTCGTCCAGTTCGGGGGACAGTGATTCAATTTAGTGATTTGAATCACTGTCCCAATTCAATTCAGCTGAATCAGCCAGGCCAGGCCCATCTCCTGCCCCTCTCCCAGCCCGGCAATGGCTGCCCCAGCTCCCAGCACTTGTTAAAGAAAAAAACCCCGGCTCAGCGGGTGTTGCCAGGCAGGGGATGATTCCCACTGCCCCACACTGCCTGGGGGGCTCTGCATGAGCTCCCTGACACCCCCCCCGCTCCTCCAGCCTCCCCACAGATTTCCCACCCAGGCCAGCTCCAGTCCTTTAAGGAAAAAACAACAACAAAAAACCCTGGACTCACCGTTCCTGCTGGTGGAGGGAAATCCCCACTGCCCCCCACTGCCCTACACCATATGGGAGATTCTTCCACAGTCCCTTGAAGCCCTGAGGCCGCTGCAGGACCGGTGAGTCCTAGGGCTTTTCTCAGCTTTTTTCTGTTTTTTTAAAGGGCCCAAGCTGGCCCAGGCGGGGCACCCATGGGGGGGCTGGGGGAGTGGTGGGGTCCGGTGGCTTGCACAGAGCTCCCCCCATGCAGCATGGCTCAGTGGGAGGCAGTGGAGAGCATCCCCTGCCCAGCATCACCCCACCAGGGCTTTTTTTTAAAGTACTGAGCTGGGGTGGGTTGGGGCAGCCATGGAGGGGGGAGCTGGGGGAGCGAGAAGGGGCCAGGGGGGCTGGGGGAGTGCAGGAAATCAGGTCCCCCCATGACCCCCCCACACCCCCACCGCTAGTACGTACCAGCTCAGAGTCAGCTGCAGCTCCCTGCTGCAGCCCCTGGGGACTGCCTGAATTGTCAAAGCTCTCCAAATCTTTTCTGAAGATTCAGAGAGCTTTGAATCAATTCGGACCTTTTAATTGGTCCCCTGATTCAATTTGGATTCGGAGATTCAGTCACCAAATTGGGCCGAATCTCCTCTGAATCAAATCAGCACCCAAAGCTTTGCACAGCCCTAATGTACAGACCTGAGGTATCCTAAAGCATAACTATGATTATTTCTGTCTTCAGCAGAGGTATAGACAACACAGCATATCTGTAAGCTTTTCTCACAGTTGAAATCATTGTACAGCCATGCAGAAGATTAAAAGGAGTAAGATCTGTAGTGCTGCAGAATCAGTAGTCTAAATAGTGTCATTTGTATTTTTCACAATGTGTGATTGTTCTCAGTGAACTTAAGTAGTAGAAACATCAGAACTATGCTCTTACTCTGCAGATTAAGAGGCATATTCTTATTAAAACAGCTAGAAGTCATGAAGATAGCTTCTATTACTGCTAATGAGAGTGATTCATACGCTATGAAATGGCAATAACTTTCTTATTGCAATAAAAAGTAAAGGCAGTTAAAATATGAATAGCAGATTAGTCTGCACCATCATATTTTGTTATGCCAAAACAGCTGCCCGCTGTCTTGTTAACTGTACTGATGTCAAAGATTAGACGATCTAAACCTTGTGATATTTTAGAGAGGATACACTATCTGGTACCTTTGCCATGTGCCCTCTTGATTTTGCTGACGTATTATGGGTAGTTATATATTTTATGATATCTATTTGTGTATCGGTGCAGGATGTATAAACACTGGAAGTAGAGAGGAATAAGGTCTCTTATTAAAAGCTTTACATCTTATCTTTTAAGGATGTAAGTGATATTGGCAAGAAGCAACTTGGAGATGAACATCTGAATTATAGTCCAGGGCATGGGGAAAACAAAACACTTGCACAATGTAAAAAAGGGGGTGGGAGGAGAGAAAGGACTTCATTATGATACAGCTAAATCAAATTTATTATGTCCTCTCCTTTCCAACAGTAAGTGAAGATAAACTGCAGTACAATTTCTCCCTGTTTCATTCAGGAGTAAATTACTATCATTTAGTTTCACTGCCTGCAGATTAAAAGCAGACAGATGTAACAGTTACAGAATGAGCTGATGTGCTCTCCTACGTAGTAAAAGAGGAGTTGTACATCTTACACTGGAGCAGTTGTACATATCCCTCTGCAGTTAGACTGCTGCATTTACTCCCAATAAAGAAGTTGCTGAAGTCCACATTTTTTTAGATTTGGTAGTTATTTCAGGTGTCTTAATATTTGCATGTCCAACATCCTGCGTCATGTCTCTGCCTGGAGCAGGAGAGTGGCTTAAATGACCTTGTGAGATTCCTTCCAACCCTATTCTATGATTCTATGAACATGAGATGCCTTTAACCTGATTTTCAGCAGTGCAGAGCATCAGATTCAGTTGCTGAAGATACGAATGGTGAGCTCTCTGCATAGCTGACTGTTAGATGATTATCAGTGTCTCAGACCAAACGGACATTGTCCATGAAACCTGGTTGAGCTAGGAAAGCTAGATTTCATTGAGTCAAATATGATGCTTCTTTACAACTAGTCCAATCAAATAGAATAAAACAAGGAAAAATATTTTTTTCCATGATATAAAATATATATTTAAAACATATACTTGTCAAGGGATAGTTTTGTAATTTCAAACATGATGGTGTTATTAAATTCATTGTAAAGGATTCAGCAGCTAGAAGCCCAATGAGGAGATAATATATGCAAAATATATCTAAAATGTACTCTAACTTCATTCAGGTGGATGATAATTAGAGCTTCGAAATATGGACTAGCTTTGCAAGACTGAGAAATTCTTGCAAATTTAAAAAAACAAGCTGTCTCTTTAACTTGGGGTCATATATCCATATCAGTCCTTTCAGCAGGTCCTTTCAGCAGGATCATTTGGAGTGACAGTCATACCTGTTTCTTCTCTTTCTCTTAGACTATATCTGGATTAAAAATTTAACATGCGGAAGGCAGGATAGATACATGCCTTTTAGGGCCCTTACTATTAAGGCATACATTACTCTTAAGGCATAACTAACCAGTTAATTGCATCTTAAATGGTTATCAGACACATGTTAATGTGATTAATGACATGATAAAACAAGGAATTGTCCTGGAAGTTATTACACAGAATATGTGTAATATCTTTGTGGCTCGTTTGTACCATGCTATTAATGGAATGCATGGCCAAGTTTATGCTTTATTACAGATTTAACTCATTTTCTGATCACTTAAACTGGTTTATGTGTAATGTCTATCCCTAGCCATGGTGCACCCTCATGGCTGGGATCCCAGATCAGCTGACAGATCTCCCAGCAACAGGAGAACATGGTGTGCCTCTGCAGCTGGGAGTCCCAACACCTAATCAGGGCTGCCAGAGGCAGGAGCTTGCTTCTTGCCAGTGCAGGGAGAGCCCAGGATCCTGATCATGCACTAACAACATGGCATGATGGGATCTGGTGTCTGATCTCACAGTCATACTTCCTGCCACTGGACCCTGCACTTTGACCCTTGCAGGACCTTACACCACTTCTGCTGGACCGTACACTACCCCCATCCCCACCTCCACTGGACCTTGTGCCACTGATGGCAGTCCTCATACCCAAGGTTGGATCCAGCCTGCAAGGAGCCCCAGATCCAGTCTGGGGCCCCAAGTGAGTCTGAC
>JAGPOW010003316.1:184437957-184464708 GCA_030014935.1 Caiman crocodilus
TTTCCAGAACCAGAAGTAATGTCATTCTTTGTGGAACGTAACATAACAAGCAGGACAGAAGTTCTGAACTATGGCGGACAATAAAGCAATTCTCTTTGTAATTTGACTGTGCAATTTGCTCAGAAATTATTTTAATCAAACATTTAAAAAATGAAACACATTATGGTACTGTAGATGAGATTTGCACAAGCTGAGTAGTCAAGTTACTTAGGCTGATGCTAAGTGATTTCAAAAATCCTAGCCTACGCATCTATTTGGAGTAGCCACTTTTGCAGACTTCATTTAAGTTCAGATCAGATTATCTGTGTTAACTAAAACATCATTGGAAAATGTCCTCTGTGCCACTATATAGCTCTTAGCACTCTTAGCATTGCTCCACTGTACTACACAGGTCTCCAAGAATGCCCAGAAAGAGAAAATACAGTAAAAATAGAAAAGAAATTGTAACTTTACAAATCAAATGACTTCACTCAATATATTAAACTTGCTAAATTTTCTCTCTAAACAGGTTGTATCCTCATCCCAGTCCAGTATCTCAGATGGGGTGATCCCGAACCAATTGCAGCAGTTGTTTTTGCCTGTCTGGGTCTGCTGGCCACGCTGTTTGTTACAGCTATATTCATCATGTACCGTGATACACCAGTGGTCAAGTCATCCAGCCGAGAACTCTGCTACATTATTCTAGCTGGCATATGCCTGGGTTACTTGTGTACCTTCTGTCTCATTGCAAAGCCTCAGCAGATTTATTGTTACCTTCAAAGGATTGGCATTGGTCTCTCCCCGGCTATGAGTTATTCTGCCCTAGTGACTAAAACCAATCGCATTGCAAGAATCCTGGCTGGCAGCAAGAAGAAAATCTGTACTAAGAAACCTAGGTTCATGAGTGCCTGTGCCCAGCTGGTGATTGCATTTATCTTAATTTGTATACAGCTAGGCATAATTGTTGCCCTTTTCATAATGGAACCTCCAGACATAATGCATGATTACCCAAGCATCCGAGAGGTTTATTTGATTTGTAACACCACCAACCTAGGTGTTGTAACTCCCCTTGGATACAATGGATTGTTAATTTTAAGTTGCACCTTTTATGCATTTAAGACAAGAAATGTCCCAGCTAATTTCAATGAAGCAAAATATATTGCCTTTACAATGTATACCACCTGCATCATTTGGCTGGCTTTTGTGCCAATATATTTTGGGAGCAACTACAAGATAATCACCATGTGTTTCTCAGTCAGCTTGAGTGCCACTGTGGCCTTGGGCTGCATGTTTGTGCCCAAGGTGTACATCATCCTTGCTAAGCCTGAAAGAAACGTACGCAGCGCATTCACCACATCCACCGTGGTTCGCATGCACGTTGGTGATGGAAAGTCATCTTCTGCTGCAAGCCGCTCCAGTAGCCTGGTGAACCTGTGGAAAAGAAGGGGATCATCTGGTGAAACACTTAGGTAAAGTTTGCTAATATATGACTATTTGGAGCAATTATATACTTCTGAGCATGAAATAATATAAGTGGAAAGGACAGTCGAAGCCAATTGAATTTACTTCAACCTCTGTACTGGAATGTTTTTCCCTTATGAGTAAATCAGTGCTCCCACAGCTGCAACAATTTTAGGTGAGGTCCTTTTCAGCCAAAAGACTGCCTGTGTGTGAAGAATATTTAAAGCAATGAGCGTCATATAAGCAATCATATAAGCAATGTATAACTAGTAGGCCTGAAACACTAGCTGTGACAGTTGCACATACAGCACAGGGAGGGGAGCGATCCTTGAAATCCAAGAAATATAAATAATTGTCTTTTTCTGAACATGTGCTTCTGAAATCTCTTGCTCTTTTGTGGATTTCATAGCCATAGGCACTGTATTTATATCCAGTCACAGCAGTGTGACAACAGACCCCTACTAAAACTATAATCAAGTTGAAGCAGTCAATACAAATTGTGTCATTAGTGAAAACTTTCAAGCCTCCAAGAGTTTATTTCATGTGACTCTGATATTATAACTCTTCTCTTCCATTCCCTTCTTTTCCTTTCTCTTATTCACCCTTCCAGCCTTTACTCTTTACCCTTGTCTTTCTTCTCTTCTTTCTCCGATACCTTTTTTCCATCCTCCTGATTCTATATCAATTCCTGCTGTCAACAGGTTCCACTCTTGCTCCCATCTGTCCTTCTACCGTTGACCAGATACTGTTCTCAATGCAATGTTTACACGTAATGGTCATCCAGAAAATGAGTCACAATGTGTATGGCCAGGGTAGAAGAATACAAGTACCCGAAGCAGGAAGAGACCTTTAAGAGAAGAATATGGTTTAGCCTTGGAAACAGCATCTGAAAGAGTATAGCCAGACTGAAGGCTCACTTAGTTATTTTGACTCCACTTAACTGATAAGGGACTGATTTGAGATGGCTAAATACTCTTACATGAAGGAATCCTACCTACACAAAGTTGTAGGGGGAAAAAGCACTCCTTAGTTGCATATGCATCACATTGAAACTAGTGAGGACTAAATTTCATTCCATACTGAAATGATTTCATGTACCTTAGGGCTGATAAATAGATGTTTTCAGATACTTCTCCATTAGCTTCTTGATGTGGAGATTACACTTATGGTCGTGTGCAGGGGTGAGGGGAGGATTTTTTGGTTTTTGCTTATGCCTGATGCAAGGGAATACAGGCTTTGCCAAAGGAATCCATGCTTTTGTCACCTCAGTTACTTCAGTATGCTCTGTGGGAGGTTATTCCTTAAGATCGCTCCAAATGTTTACTCATTAAGGGGTATTTTTCACAGGGACTATATTAAACAAGTACTTTTCAACCAGTGCTAGATTCCAGTTCATTTCTGGTGCCATTATAGGTGTTAATTTTTAAGCTGTGAAACTGGAATATGCTCAGCGACGGCTGCTTCAAGTACCATCTCTTTTACCATTGGTTGAGATCGTTAGAGATGCCTGGGCTAGAGGCCCCTAAATTCATTCATGAAGTGGCTGGGGTTGGATGTTCTTCATGTAAGATACTGCTCTATGAAACAGTCTCTCTATTTTGGATACCTGAAGTCCAAAATGATTTGGCTTCATGTCACGCTGCAAGGTATATGTGCCCTCCCATCTATTTCTTGGCAGAAGAGAGTGAAAGGTGGGTAGTTTGGTGGAAGATCTTGTCTTTGGATGGATTCAGGTGGAAGAGTGACCTGTGAAAGCTAAATTTAGTTTAGATAGTGATCTTATAATATTGTCATAATTATAACAGTAAATCAATAATATTTTATTTTTATTCATTTGTTTATTGACTTCCTAGTATAATGTTGGCCATGTATTTGGCTCTGGACCCAAAGTGCAATATATATATGAGCCTGAATGAAGAATATAGTGCAGAGTTAGTATATTTCTATATCTGATTTGCCCTATAGCACAAAAAGCTGATATATAGTAGAGCAGAAATAAACAGCAAATCCATTTGATTAAATTCCAAAAGAAAAGATGTCCTTTATCTCCGATGCATTTATTTACATTTGTGAGCAGTGCACATAGATGTTTAGAAAGATCATGGCTCAGTTCAACTTCACAGGCTATGATACTGCCGCTGCACAGAGCCCCATCCTTGAAAGTTTTCAAAAGCAGATTAGACAGACACCTGGCTGGAATAATTTAGTCAGAGATGATCTTGTCATGAGCAGGAAGGTGGACTAGATGGCCTTGTGAGGAAAACCCTATGTTCCCATGATCCTATCGCTAAATATATTGGGTGTCAACTAATCTAAACTAGGATAGTTCCAACAAATTATATCCCAACAGAGAGATGATATTTATTCCATCAGATTTGACCCACTAATTCCAAGAACCAATCCATCAGCCCTAGACATTTTATTCTTTTTTTGTTGTTGCATGAAATATTGTAATATTAAATTCACGGGCAAATTGGAAGAATTTATGCCATTCAGGAGCTCAAATGAGTCTGAAGTCATCTCTGAATGAAAACAGAAAACTGTTTTCAACCTTATTTTTTCCCACTGTGCTGCACAAGTAAGTGGACTCATGACCATTTATGACTCATAACTTGACTATTATATTGGATTCAAAGATTTGTCATATTAAACCGTGTGTACAGTGAGATGCTTCAGAGAATAAATAGCAACTGTGTTCAATGGCTTTTCTGGATAGTCATTCAAATCAACAATGAAGTATAGTCAGAATCCAAGAAAACATGCACCAGAGCTACAGGACGCATTTAAATAGCACAGAGGGATTGTAATTTAAAAGGGAGTGACTCATTGTTGAATTTTTAAAGAAACATGCTATTTAAGTCACCAGTGCATGGAGGGGCCCCTATCATTAACATTTTGCTTCTTGACACTAATTTATACCACAATGTGGTCTTGCCTCAAATCATTGTCAAACAGATAATGCAAAGGCTCCAGCCGGAGCTTTCGAATCAGCTGGGAAATGACAGATTACAAGACTGCTTTTGCCTAAATAAAGCACTGCATCTGGTAGAGTCCCCATGACTTTCTGCATGGGGTGCTGTTCAATTCAAAAACTCAGGAACACCATGGCTATGTGCTGGAATGAACCTTCAGATGCTGAAATATGTAGAGGATGCTACTTACCAAAACAGCCCCTGCTCGTTGAACTGAAATCCATGAATTGAACATGGACTGTTCTGATACTTTAGTAGGTGCCAGTAGACTCTCATGCATGCACTCACAAGCCCCCTCAAAAAAGATCATGTATTGGCTAAATGCACATTATTGGAAGCAAATCCACAAAGCATAGTATTAAACAATACAGTCAGGCTCAAAGCCACACAACTTAACCTATCTGTCTGCTTCATTTAATTTTATTTTCTACTCTAGTGTATTCTATTTCTGAGGACTCTAGGTGCTAAAAGATGGGTAAACTTGATGAGAAAAAAATGAATGTCATGCCTTCACTTCCCTAGCTTCTGTAATTTCCAGAGCAGCACTACACATTTCTCATCTATCCAGATCTGAATGGAAAGATGCATGTTACAATCAGAAAAGGGTTCAGATTGATTCCTGTTTCTCATATGTAGAAGTCCACAGCAGATCCCTTTTACATTGAAGTTTAATGACTAAGTGTGATAGTAATATCTTATACTACTGACTTCATTAGCACATTGCAATTCCATTATAGAGTATTTCATAAATGATTAAGTCTAAACTGCAGCTGTCAAAGTAAATTAATTAAGTGCATTTCTGTGATTTATTATCCTGGCCTTTTATTATGTTTGTCCACTACTTGAGAAAAGGCAAAGTTATTTTTCTCTCTGTGTTTCCAATAATTGCCTTGAATTAGTGCAATTCTGCAGCTGCAGATGAATCGCAAAGTACTCTGAGAATGCTATTAATGAATGTGATTAATTGTTGTTTGTAAATCACATTGGAGATTTAAAATGTTGCCATTGGAGCCATTTAAATGCTGCCTTTGTTGCAGTAGTGACAATAAAGCCACAGCATTGCAATGGAAACATTGGTAGAGAAAGGTGTGTGAGTCTGGCCCAGTGAGGAGGGCTCTGGCTACGTCTGCTCCCAGTGCTTTTTCTACATTTTGTTTTGAGTAAGGTGCAAAACAAGGGTTGAAAACACAGGCCAGAGCCTAGGTCTCCCTCAGTCCTGGACTAGTGTTTTTCTCACTGTACCACATTGTCATACTCCTACTCGCATGTTCACACTCTGGCAATATGCAGTCCCTTGACTGCATATTAAGGCTGAAGAGAGAAACATGCTTTTTCCTCCAGAACCAGTTTGCTTAGAAATGTTTCTGCAGAATGATTTTGATTTTGAATGTTTTAGGTGCTGTCAGGTCTTTTAGAGTCAAGATCACAACCTTTATATGAAAGGGCTGAGGATATCCTAGCTACCTCTTCAGTAGCTTAAAGAGGCTATACTAGTTGGCATGAGCAGCATTTCTCAGACACAGCAGCTGTCCAGACAAATGATAAATACAAAGAAGAATTTAGGAAAGTGCTTTTTATCAACAGAAATAAGAGGCTTTGATATTTTTTAGGTAAGTCATTCTACAATTTGTCAAATAGCTGTACTCCAATTTTGACTGATGTTTTAGCCCATTCACAGAGCTAGGAGGTGGTAAGTTCTATTATGATGAGATCCATTATGCAGATGGACATGTTGCCACTTGCAGCTTTGGGTCACCACTTATATTAATTGTAGACATCCAAAGAGTTGTGTTGTGTGATTATTTGGAAATGGAACATGTTTAAAAGGTGTTTTTGTGTGTTAAGTGAACATTGTAAAATGCTGGAAAGAGCTACTGTTGTCACTGTATATTCAAAATCGGACCTCCTAAATTTAGAAAATACATTATAATACATTTTTAAAAGTACTCCAGGGTGGCACTCTGCTGTGGCTAATTAAAACTTAATTAGTTTTAGAAAAACTTCCTATGGACTTAGCATGTTCTAACATTCAGAAAGATGCCACCTGGTTTGTGATGCTCCTGGATGATATGGTTGCTTGCAGAAAGCAGAGAACAGGTCAGAAGTGGCTTGGACAGATGTAGTCTGTCTCCTGCACTGGCAGGAGAAAAAAAGAGGACATTGTGCAATGATTCAAAGGTCAAGCAATAGTGAGAAGAACATACCTTTGGTATTGGACAATCGGCACATGCCATCCTTGCATTAAGTTTAAGCATCTGGGATCCATTGTACACAAAAATGGAGCAATAAATGAGGAAGGCAGAAGCAGGAGCAGAATAAATAAGACAAGAATGAAAAGGGAAGAAATGAATGGAGTGAGTTGTGATAGGAAAATGCCCATTTTTTTCTGAAGAAAAACATCTAAGACTGTGATTAAGGCAGTACTGTTGACTGGATCTTGGGCAATGAGAAAACAAGATTTTGTACATGATAAGGGTGATGGAGATGAAGATGAAGAAATGGATTTGTAGAATCAGTAAGATCACATATGATACAAAGGATACGGCAAGAGGCAAAGGTGACATCAGTAAAGGAAAAGCTGAATGAGGACAGACAGGAATACAAAAATGCCTGAAGAATATGCTACTATGACACTTCAAAGAAAACTATAACCTCTTTAACTAAATAGATTATACTTATTAATGGCTTATGTCCCACCCAGATAATTTTGAGCTATTTTTAAACTGATACACTACAAAAATTTAGATCTGGAGGCTTTTGGAATGATTTGACTCACTCATTTTCACATAGATAATTTATTCTGGGTGTCTTTCTGGAAAAGTTTGATGTTATGATTAATTAAACATCACAAATTATGAAATAAGTGAGGAATCTTTTGTGAACTTCAATGAAAGGTATTGAATTTGAAAGATTTTGATGAATTTGCTGCTAAAACACTCCATCTACATAATGAACTGATATTCAAGAATGCCTTAATTACAACACATTTTAATTTGTGTGCAGAGCTACTGTTTTTTTCTCAGTTTAAATATAATTAAGACATTGATTAATTTATATAAATAATTTAGCTTTATAAACTGAACACTGGGTTTCGAGTTTAAAGTCTGGAATTATTTATATTACTAAGACAGTATCTCTATAATTTTGAGTTGAATATCATAGCTGAGATCTGCAAATTAAATCAGCTTGCCAATTATATCTTGCCTATTCTGACAGTATGACACAATGCCAATAAAAGCCAGACTTCCCATTCTAGCATAAAAAAAAGAAAAAAAGGAAATAAAAAGGTGTATGAGCAGCATGAGCTTTATTATCGCCACCAACCACCATCTTCATTTTTTTTAACAAACTATTTCCTGTCCTTGTAGTGTCAGTGCCCTCATTCTCTTACTTTTGCTGTGGAAAGCTAACGGGTGTTTTAATGTTTTGGACATTATGCCTGGTTATTTGCATAAGGGTTGTCCATTACATATTTAAGAAGAGGTCAGATAAACACTTGTTTAGGATAGTTTAGACGGGCCTTGAGCAAGGGGTTGGACTAAATGACTTTCTGAGATCCCTCCCAGCCATACGTTACTATGATTCTTTGATTCAGCTATGCCTGAAACAGTTTTTTCTCTCTCTCTAATTTTCCTTCATCATCATAATCTCCCAAATTCTACCAAGGCATAAATCGTACAATGTGGACCAAACACCATGGCACTTGCACATGGATCCTGGCAGTGGATGAAGATACCTGAATTTCCCCTAGCTATTTTAGCCCCCCCCCCCCCGGTTATGCTATTAAAATGGCTGTGAAAACCAATACATACACTGATAGAGCTGTTTTGTTCTTGCTTCAGCTTTAACTTTGGGTGTTAATAGCATGTTTCAGCATTACCCAGTAATCTGATTCATGAGTTACGTTGCCATCTATAAATAAGTTTGCTAGAGTAATAAGAAAGCTTTGTAGCATTTTTGGCTTTTTTGAAAAATTATTGCCATCCTATTTTACCATAATGCAAACTGGGAAGTGAAGGAAGAGCCTGGAATGGCTAAAAATCCATAAACAAGGAACCGTTTCATAATACAGATTCAAAATATTTAAAAGATAGAAATGCATGTACACTTCACACAGAAACGTAGGATAATGTTAGCAGCAGCATAGCTCAGAGAAAATTGGCCTCTTTTTTAATAACTGATTTCCTTAGTGCTTATCAACACTTTTAGTGATTTTTTCGATCTGTAAAATATTTTTTAAGAGAAAACAACAAAACTCAGGGAGCTTGAATATTGCCATCTTATTTTCATGTGTAGCTCAAAGCCAAGGTAACAAATAGTACTATATACTAGTGTATTCACTTATTTCACAAGCACGGGTTATTTTCTATTATTTATGATAATGCTTCATGCTGTTTTAACAAATGGCCTGTAGGATGATTTGTACAAGTAATGAAGTCAATGAGGAAACTTCACTACTTCATTTGCAAATAATGTTGTGTCAATGGGTGAATTAGAGTATGTAGAGCAACAAAGTTCTGCTATGCTAGAATGGGTAGTTTTTCTTAAGATCTGTCTTTTCAATAGTATCTCTATCAGAAGAGAGTAAATGGGAGCACTGATAATTCTACACTGTCAGTCTATTCTTTCCTTTATTAAGTACAACCCCTGGAGAATCTGTAGATCACTACATCAAGAAAAGTCATCTTAACTCACCAGTTGCAATTGCATATGATTGCCCAAGTATAATATGCTATAAAAAAGATTATGTTGCTCTTGAAAAAAAATAAATTGCAAGCTTAGCTTTAAAGCAATTCCCTTCACTGAAATTGTGTCATTAACTCAACCTGTTTATAAGCCGAAGAACAAAAATGAAAGTATTGCATTCAATGATGTATCACACTTTTTTTTTTTTGCTATTGTAAAAAGTAACTATGTAATGCAAAGGAATGAGACCCTTTTAAATTATCCATTGGATATGGAGACACATTATCAGTGTACATAAATTCTTGCAGTATTGATTTTCAAGGAAAACTGTGCTTGTAGCTCAGCGTAGCTGACCAAATGAATAAACTAAAGATTCTCCAGCACTGTGCCTTACCCCAGACACACGTTTCCACACACAATATTTATTTCTGTCATCTAGTCTAAAGGTCACTGCTTACCCTGTCCCTGTAAAATGTAGGATCTTCATTGTTTCTTAATGTCAAGGTCAGATAATGTTGCAGGTAAAAAAGTAGTTGTGTAAGATCTGCTAGTGTTAAGATTTATCACAGCCTGGGGAAGCAGATGCATTTATTTTATTGTTTTTCCTTTTTATCCTCAAGCTTCTGTATAAATTCCAAGCATAAAGAGATTAGAAAGACCCATTAAAATGACTTGGGAATCAGAGTTACAGCATTTCAGCAATGCCTAATTAGAGTATTTAAATCCATGGATTATTCACATTATATCCCAATTTGACTTTTATACATGAAACTAGGGCTAGGTACAGACATTCAAAAAGTCCAAGGTGGAATCAGTCTAAGGTACATGTATTTCTGTAGGCAGTGTAGTTTAGATCATTAGTGAACAGAACATGCATCACCCCTTGGCTGGGGAGTTACTCTTAGACCAGATTCCACCATTTTTAAACTAGTTCATGGGTGCGTCTACATACAGTGATACTGTTATGGCACTATGCTTTAGTACCTCCTTTTGGATGTACTAAAGCACTGCACAGCAACGGGTGGTTACTGTGCCATGAGCATGGCGCTACATACATACATGAGCAGCACACTATACAGAGGGAATGCACTGCTATGGCAACATAGCTGTCAATCAAATGTAGACCCACATGACTGCTATGTCGCTGTAGTACATGATACAGCAATGTAGCGCATCGCTATGTCACTGTAGAGCAGTGTGTAGATGTGCTCTATGAGTGTCAAACTTCTTTTATGGGAATAGACTGGTTTTGTGTGCTGATTTCCTGTTCTTTTAAAGGTTTAGACTGGTTTTCAATCACTTATGCCAGTAAAAGTATAATGTCTATGTCTGGCCTTAGAGTGCATGGATTGTACAAACAGAGATTGATGAGAAATATACTACATTCCCTCAGGAACAAGGTAACTGTAGTGTTACTATTGCAGGGTGACTTAAGCATACACTTAAGTGTTCTGCTGAATCAGGATCTGAAGGAGTTGAGTACCTTTTTCTAGCTGCATTAGCTGTGATTTTAAAGGACACATTTGGGCTTGTTTTCTACACTTATGGACACCATGAAAGCCATAGCTCGTGGCAAATGATGGGCACCAACCTTAGTTTCTTTCCATACTCCTGCAGAATCGACTCGGTAGAGTCTACACAACAGGAGTCAAAGAATATTTTCACAAAACATGGGCAATTGGCCAGGTAATGGTAAACCTACCCAATGCAGCCACAAGCCCTACATGTAAGTCAAAACCCAGAAGGAAATGTCCTTTGAGTGTAAAATTCTCCAAACTGATCGAAATCAAAATGCAACTAATAGAAATTAAGTGGAGAGTTGCTTCATTCTCCTTTTTCCTGCCCACCTTATCTCCTACCCCCTATCATCTCTCTGTCCCTAATTCTTCAAGATGAGTACATGTTAGAATGTATCTGGATAAAAATGTGCTGTTGCTGGTCAGGTAACACTGGGGATTTATACATATGCTCCAGGAGAGTGTGTGTGTGTGGGGGGGGGCTTTAATTAGAGCAGCTCTGAAAAAAGTGCCCAGCACGTTTTGTGTATCATGTACCAAATGGCAATTAAAGTGCCCAAATGGGGCACTTTAACTGCAGCTTGTTGAATGACCTTTATTTAAAGCACCCCACAACTATTTTTCAGCATGGGGACACCGATACATGAGACAATGGAGTCTGCTGAAGCATGGTAGCTACCAAACTCCAGCAGACTTGATTAATCAAGCCTGCTCATGTATAGGCACCTACTATTGTGAATGATTATCTAGATATGCCACAAAAAAATTTGCTGCAGCACACCAACTCTTGTGATTTACCAGAGTCAGGAATGAAGTCTGCTTCAAATACTGATACTGAATGTCCATACCTTTGGAGCACGTAAAAAATACCTAAAATATTCATAACAGAATGTCATGCTACATTATAGCATTTTTTGTTTCAACCTAACCTGAATTAAGAATTTTTAAAAAAAAATCAAATATAGATTCATCATTTTTTTTCAAACTTCAGTTCTAGGAAAGGTCAGAGCAGGGTCATTTGGTGAAAAGGATGCGCTTTAATCAGTTTGTATAGTCCTACAAAGAATGAGCCTGGGACTACATCCACTGAGAGACCTAGAAGCCTTCCTGTTCCATGCGGCAGCTAAATCCAAGCTTTAAATCTTCATCTGAGACATAACCCCAAAACTACGGTTCCACCTTGAAGTGATACATTTGTGTCTACGTTTGTTCCATTGGACACATCAGGAGCTAAACTCTCAGGGGATTAATTAGGCCAAAGAGTGATTAAGATGCCCTCTCTGTCTCTCACCTTATGGTGAGAGTGCTCACTTGGATGCCAAAGAAATACAATGACAGTGAATACAGTGGCAATGAATTCAAAGTATTTTGCACAGAGTCGAATGGGTTTCATAAGGGATGTTGAGAGTCCTACCTAAGCATTCCCTGGAGATTAGTGAGAGGTGGGAGGTACAGATAACAAAGTTAAAATCCCTGGTCCAAATCCGGCAAAGGATGAAGAAGGGTTTGAACCTAGGTCTTTCGTATCAAAGGTAAGTGCTCCAGGTATACAATGGTTGATTATGAAGAGGCAGCATTTCCTACTCATTTTTCTGAGAGAAATGGCTAACATGTCCTCAGTGTGGACATAGCCTTAA
This sequence comes from Caiman crocodilus, assembly GCA_030014935.1. NCBI lineage: Eukaryota > Metazoa > Chordata > Crocodylia > Alligatoridae > Caiman > Caiman crocodilus. Next base: position 184,450,210 of record JAGPOW010003316.1, read on the forward strand.
CCCTGGGGCCAGATCTAGCCCCGTATCATCTTTTTGCTTTATTGCTGTAGTTGAAATCTCATGTTTTCCATCCCTTTGGGTTACATTACTTCTGTCTGGAGCTGGAAAACCCCAGTGATCAAAGATGATGTCTTTTCTCTGTGATTAAATGGGGTCTCTCATGCTGTTGACATTAAATAAATAATAACAAAATGCCTGTAAAGCAGTGGAGAATCTATTTGAAATAGCTATTTACATCAGTTTTCCATCTCTCACAATAGATTATCCTTGCTTTGTGGTGCAAAAACAATGGAATAAATCCCACAGACCCTCCCGTAGTCCTTAAGCAAAGAGGTTCAAAGAGTGAGGATAAGGACTTGTGGGCATGAAAACACCTTCATATGAGCGAAAATGAAAACTGCTCTCTTTAGCGAGGCAATGGCTAAGAGAGGAATAATGAATGTATGTAAAATAATGAATACTGCAGGGAAGATCTTCTATTTACGCTTTTTCATAATACAAAAGCCAAAGGGCATTCTCTGAAATGTAGAAGTAGCAAATTGCAGCAGATGAATGAAAACACTTTTTTACATGATGCAGAATTCACCTCCAGAACCCACTTCTACAAGAAATCCATCAGATCAAGAATGTAAAAGTATCCACAAACAGATTAAACACTGATGTAAATTAAAATAGCTGAAGTTGTTTTTCTTATAAACACACGCACAAACACGTACATATACATATTTATATATGTTCATGTAGATATGCATATATATGCATAATACTCAATTGATTATTATTTCTATTAAATGCAATTAATCCTTGTATAATTAGTCTGTAAGGATACATTGTAATTATACGCACAACACATAGAAGGAAGGCGAGAGTGAGAATTTACATATAGACGTTTCTGGAAGAGAGGGCAAACATTCACACTTCAGGGCGTACACCAATTTCTAATTCTTGGAGGTTAGGAGTAAATTTTCCCATGAAGCAGATTGTCTCAAAATTGCTGACCCTAACATTTTTTGCACCTTCCTCTAAAGCATCATTTTGTCAATGACAAAACTAGATGACCATCAGTCTGATCCAGGATGGCAGTTCTGAGATTTCCCTTTGTTGCCCATTGGCTGGATGATTGTTACTCTTCCATAAGAAATGTGTCTAAGATGGGACTGTAGGTTAAGCTCTGGTAGTTTCTTAAAACTTGACATCCAAATTAGTGTTTTGTATCTAATACCATTATAAAATACCATATAAGCATGTCAGGAGCTCAATCTGTAGTGTCAGACTTTCTTTCAGTTTGCAAATGAATTCTTTTCTCTGTGCTGCTCTATTAATGGCCCATACAATGTGGAGATCACCGCTAAATGTGCTGCACTGGTGTCAAGGAAGATTCTGCAAATAGACCAATGCATATTACTGTATTCAGCACACTTATTCCCCTGAATGTTATTCATCCTATGCAAAAAAAAATAGCAAAGGGCCTACCTAATGTAGAGTTTCTCTGGTATATAGCCCTGATGCTGACCCTCCACATATGGGCAATTTTTCCCCTCTGCCTTTTTCTGCTGGCTAAGTGGGCTTAGTTTACAGCCACATCTAGTGACTTCCTATAGGTAAAGTGCTTGCATAAAAAGGGGGAAAAAATCTTTTAAAAAAATGCTGAAGTGAACTTGGCTTGTGTCTCTTCTGTATGATGATCTAAAGAGCAAAATCATTTGTAATTAGAATTCGTTAATTCTTTGGCAAGTGACTTTTCCCAGTTTTAATATTTCAAAAAATCTTTTTGCACTTAACAATCAAGAAGAAAACAAAACCCCTTTCAGGTTTTCAAAGTGAAGACAATTGGGAGCAAAGTCATGCCTCACCTCCCCGACCTTCCCTGAGCACAGTAAACCCTGTGTTTCATAGATCCTGGTTTGTTCCTCTGAGTAGAGTATGCAGGCTCCCTCGAGGCAGAGAGTCACATGCTTTATGTGTTCTTTGGCGGCTTTCTCCACTGTAACATGCAGAGCATTTGTGGGGATTGGTTACAGGGAAGTATGTAGTTTCATAACTGCAGGATACATAAGAAAAATTAAATCTGTTAAAACAACCACATGGCAGAAACTCTATTTCAGGTCTTTCAGTCACGTGAATTCTCCTTTCAACGGTGTCTTTTGTTCTCAAGTGGAGCATAAGCACTGAGAAATCTCCAGCAATCCTTCTGAGGTCCGTTATCTTGCCCATAACATCATTTATTTTGGGACCTGAGAAAGAGGAAATTGTCTTGTTTTCTTTATCTGGGCCACAAGTGTTCTGGCCTGGACTGGTTTCTAACTGAGTCGCTGCTTTGTTTCCACTCGAGTCAGCAATCAAGATTATGTATCTTTTCTTTTCCTTTGCTGGCTACTTCTCTATATTCATTCAGCTCATATACAAGAGCTGGGACCCCAACCCTAGTGGGCTACCCTTGATCTTTTCCTCTTTTGCTCTTGCTGGGAGTAAAATCCCCTTTTTAAATGCTAAAATTCAATTTGGCTGTTTCCTTACTACTTCTGTTACTCCCTTTTTCTTTTACACCACATTCCTCCTTCTCTTGTTACGTTCTCTCTCTCCTATACAATCCCTACACTTTCTTCCTTTTTTTCTTCTCATCTTTCTTTCTTTTTTCTATTTTTTTTTTTTTTTTTGGTCGGCCAGAAAAGTATACCTGTGTAATGCAGCGTGACATCTTTTATATTTTTCAGTGTTTCCAGCTGCACGTCAGGCCTGTTCATTTTCTCCTCCACTCTAGGAATCTACTTGCACTGAAGAAGTATGTATTCTGCATGGGCTTTATTCACAACTGGGAGCACTGCACATGCACCACAATGGATTGCCTTGGCATCATTGGTAGCCACTCTTTCCAGCAGCTGCTGCTTTTTCCTTATAGATTGTTAGGCCCTTTAGATGAGAAGCGATTTTGCTACACTGAGCTCATTTCACTTCACAATTCACTGCTAGGCTAATTTCTTAGCTGCTCTGTATTCATGAGTTCTTACCTCTGCTACTGACTATGCCACAATTTGCCTACCTACTGCCTGTTACAACTACACTCAAGGTACACCTCTTCTTTTCCCTTATTTGTACTCAGGCAGCTGCTTCAGATGTATCTCTTGCTAGCTGGCTTAGATTAATAAACTAGTAAAAAAATACCAGTTTAGTTATTCTACCCTGTTACCTAAAATACATATGACTGAAGCTGGTGGAGAGCCAAGATCTGCAACAATGACCCCGTTTTGACAGGACAAGTGAGGGAAGAAGAAGAAGATCCTGATGCCTGGCATGAAAACAAACAGATTTTTCTTTTAAGACTTTTACTAAATACCAATGACATAGATCATTGAGCTGTGAATGGAATATCACAAGTAATCATTTAAAAGGATTTAATACAGGCATCTTGTCTGAATCCCACATTCAGGCATTTAAATGGGTATTTGAATTATGAAACTAGGATGGGATTCATTACTGTGCAGAGAGCTAAAAAAGACTTATGCAACACTTAAGTCTCTTGTTAACATGGGTACAAATGCTTAATTGTTGGATAGGTCTGTAATTGGTCTTGGGCACAAGGATGAATGAAACCCTGGAATACCAAATGATTCAACCCACTATGGCGCACACATGTTCTGTAAAAGTTTCTGTTAGTCAATTCAGCTGGAAATGAATTCAAACAGTAGTCCTGGTTAGTTAAGGCAAGTGCGAGAGAGGTGAAGACTGTGTCGGGTTAGAAGGAGATGATGAGCAAGGACTGGGAGTTTGGGATATGTCGGCAATCAATTTTCAGTTTTGTGTCCCTGGATCTCCCCTCCTATACAAATCCCAGACAGTAACTGTGCATCCTGCTTACCTTGGCACAGGTCTAACATCTTTATCTGGCTTCTCCAGTACTCTCAAGGCAGCTTGGTGCTTTGTCCACCGCTGTAATTAGCCACATTCTTGTGCATGGCCCTCTGCACAGCAGCTGTAGCATGGAGTAACAGCTGAGCACACAATCACTTCTTTCTGTTTGCTCCTGTTGTTGTCGTGATTTATTAGGTACAAAGGCAGGAGACTGGCCCAGCACAAGTCGGAAATAGAGTGTTTCACCCCAAAAGGGAGTATGGGCAATGGTGGGAGAGCTACAATGAGCAGGTAAGCAAACAGTGAGTGGCCTTGGGACAGTGTAATATGTCTGTGAACAAGAGGAGCAGCCCTGGGACAATTCCAGCCCAGATCCTCAATCTGTAGTGATTGTGCATCCCATACAGTGTGTCCAACAAAAGACAAAGCTTGGCCGACACTGATTTCTGTGTTCTGTTTGATTTGCAAAAATACACCGTGTCCATTTAAGTGATTGGAACCACTTGTCATTTGTGATGTTGTCATAATCCAGGGCGGCTCTTGGGAAAAGAGCCAGGATACCCACCCAAAGGAGGGTTGCAGTCTGATGCCATCATGTTCTTATCTAGCTGTCAAGTGATCAAAAGCTGATTTTTTTCAAAATGCAGGTCATATAGGTTACATTAATAAATAGCTTATCAAAGGTTAATGAATACAGCCAGTCTAAAAATTGCGATAGAGTTAGTTTCTGTCAGAAAATGCCATTTTATCTAGATCAAAAAGTTTGGTAGGCGCATGTTGATCTGGAAGTAAAAGTTTCAAAATAGTTCAAAATAGAAAGCTTATTTTGATTTTTCTCCATTTTATTTCCTTTCAATTTTCTCATTTTCTTTTCCATAGTTTTTTCTTTTGTGTCATTTAGACTTCTTTATTTTGTTTCATTTCTGGTATCTTTTCAATTTTATTTTCTCAATATTATTGAAATAAATGTTTTCCAATAGTCATATGGATATTGAATGGAAATGTTCAGGCGACTTTTATTGCATGAAATATTCTGAGGGCTCAGCTTTTTTTCTCCTCACAATTTGTGATAAAACATTTTAAAATGTTAGAATTTCCCACAGGCCAGAAGTTTTGTTTTCTGGATAACATTTTCAATATATAATTAATGTCATAATTGAGTTACACAGTAGTTGCATATGTCATGGATAGCTGTAAGCACATTATAGATGGTATTATAGGTGATTATGAACTGCAGTAATAAAAAAAATATTGACTATTGCTATCTATAGCAAATTGATTGGACTTTTATTAAAATATATGTTTATTAAGTTTTTCATAAATTATTTATAAATGTAACCTGAATACAGCATGCCACCCAAATGTGCCTTTGGCTTTACTGAGTTATGTACCACAGGTGCACTCTTCCATTGCATAAGGACACGCAAGGAAACAGGTACACAGCATTATGTTCCCTTTGTGCTTAACAGCACTTGTTCAGGCACATAAGGCTTGTGATTATAGCTCTGCACAATACTTGCTCAGGGATTCTTGCTGCTTAAATAATGTCAGTACCAGTCATTCACATGTTTTTGTTCAAAATGTCTCAATGCCTGTAGTTTGTTTGTCAGCCTGTTTGTGTTCTGCGGGCTGTTTTTTGTCCTTGCTTTTTTTTTTTAACTTGTATTACCTTGTTAGATATTTTTTTCCTTAAAAGCCACACAGTCACTGAATAAGAGAGAACTGAAAAGCTAACAAGTACGTGGAAATGTTAGACAATTGCATTTATTTTTTTTTCATCTCAGTCTTTCGTTTCCCTTTTGCTGAATCATTGTTTTTTTTCCCCCCAACATATAGTTTAAAAGCCTCTTCTTATATTTTATATCTTCACAGTGAAGAATCTGTTCGCATTCCTGAGTGTAATCGATCTGAGTCAAGTAGAGATGGGAAAGAGATTCCTGGTAAAGATGATGCCCTAATAGTCAAAAAGACTGGAAACTTTATCAATGTAATAGTCCCACAGAAAGACTGTCAGCTTCAAGACCTGCTCAAACAGTTAAGAATATCTGTTGTTTAACAGATAGTGGAAGTGCATTTCATGGCTGTGTTTTGTTGTCTCCAGCCTTACTATCCAAATAATGGTTCCATTAGATCTTACAATCAAAGTAGAGTTGGGACTGAACTGGATGGGAGACCTCCAAAAATACAGGTGCTTCATAAATAAAGGATGTGGCATTCTTCCTTCTCAGTTGGCGCGTCTATATGGGACACCTTAATGTACAGTGGAATAACCTACTGTGCATTAGTGCATCACAGCAAAAACTCTGCTAATGTGCAGTAGAATTATTCTACTGTGCATTAAGCATCACAAAAAAACCCTTCACCTTTGCTACTGTGCATTAGTACAGCTACTGCGGCTTTATCTAGTACCTCATATTAGAGGTACTAAACAATGTGCAATTGGAAATGCGCATTAATGAACATGTAGATGCACTCAGTGGGCATGTTTACACATGCATTTACTCCTGCCTAGATTTACTGTGCAGTAAACTACCGCTTTCTACAAGACATGCATTAATGTGCATTAGCTTAAATTATTGCACATTACAGGCACACATCTCCATGTGTGCACCCTTATGATACATTAAAAATGGTTAAATTAGGCCAATCATGCTTAATATGCAGGTATCAAATTTAGACATGATTAGTTAAAGTGCATTAATGCACATGTAGACGTGACCTGGCACAAACTTAAGTGTGAGGTCTGCCCAGTCTCTAGGGACACATTTCAGGGCTGCAGGAACTTGGCACTAAAGTTAGTGCCAAGTCCCTGCATATGTAGACACCTGCCAAAAATCACTTAATGAACATTAAATTTAGTTGTGCTTAAATACATGTGTAGACCTGTCCAGTAAATGTTAACCCAGAGTTGAGGGCACTGAAATGGTTGAAGTCCTGATAGAGCAAGCAGAAGCAAGACCTTGATCATTTGTGGGTTTTTGAAATAACCCATTGTTTTGTTTAACTACAGTAAGAGTCCTGAGGATTTCACCAAATCCTTCATATATTTAACTGGCTTAAAAAATATCCCATATAGCTTGTTGTACAATGCTAGTCCTTTCATACTCTAAAGTTGCTTGTGGAATATTGCTAACACGTTCCCACACAGATGAGTCCATTTCAGTGGTGAATTATCCCTGGATAGGCATCCTACAAATAGTGTTCCCTTCTTCAAGATGGAAAGCAATATATAAAAGTTAGTATTTTATGACTGTATTATTGTTTGCAAGTTATTCTGTTTTTAAGGAGTGTTATTCTGTTCTAAGTCATATGCAAGCATCTTTCACCTACAGCATATAAAATCAATTATGGGATGAAATGTTTTATGAGGCTATCAAAACAAAGGAGTTTGTGTAGGATTGTTGTGATTTAGAATTTAAATTACTAGCTTAATTAAATGCAACAAATAAGAAACTGTTTAATAATTCACCTCTTCCCCCACTGAGGATATGAATCCTGTGCATGTAACTCTCTGCAGTGATATGGCATTTCAGTCACATACACCTTCAGGTAGCCCCATTCTATGTGTTTTGCATAAACTGGAAATAATCAGAAGAATTCAAACAATGTTGAGAGAACAAAAACAGAACCCAGGAGAGCTTTCTTTTTTATTCTAACCGTAAACTTCCTAACTGTGAGAACAGAGTGAAAGCCAGTAGACTCTAATCAGATATTATAATAAAAAATCCATTGAAATCACTGACAATACTGCTACTCCAATCAATGGGGCAGTGGTTCCAATCCCCGTCAAGAAGTGTTAATAACATCTAAATGACGGCTGAGTAGGTGTTGGTTGTATCCATGTAGATCTAAGGACACAGGCATACAAGGTTCTTTGGCTAAATGTGATATCTTTTATTAAACCAACTAAATAATGGCGGGGCGGAGGATTTTTGCAAGCTTTCAGGTGTAAACACCCTTCTTCAAGCAGAAGGAGAGTCTACAGTTGTATTGTGCTCTCCTGGGTGAGAGAGGCTTCTCCCATGCGGGAGAGTGCAGTACAACTGTAGACTCTCCCTCTGCATGAAGAAGGATGTTTGTACTGGAGAGCTTGCAAAGAACAATTTTTCCAACTATTTAGTTGGTCTAATAAAAGCTACCAGATTTACCCAAATTAACTTGTCTCGCTCACTAGGTGCCACTCTCCTCTCTGGTCCCATCTAGATTTGGTGTTTTAGCTTGGTGGTAAGAAGCATTGTGCTGCTCAAAGTGTCACCCTTCTGATAAGTAAAATCAGATCCTGACCAAATATATTAATTAATAATTTCAATGCAGTCTTTCTTCTTAAAGAAAAAAAAAGTGTTAACTATAGGGTCCTGACCACTTTCCAATGTAGGTAATGATCTGAGACTTACTAGAAAAGCTCCTGAAATATCACTTAGAAACTCTATACAGTACTTCACTTCTTCCCTCAAAAGATATATACTGCTAATACAGCTGCTGTGATCTGATGACTTGATGGCTGCACTGAGAGGTCCTTGCAGTGTTTTCTTTCTAATTCCTGCATCTGATTGCAGGGGGTTTTTTTGTTTCCTTTTAAATGAAAGCCAGTCTCTAAATGCCAGCTGAGATTTTCAAAGCAGTAAAAGTACTTGGCTACCCAGTTCCCATAACAAGAAGTCAAGTGCTTCTTTGGAAGCTGTAAAAAAATTTCACTCTAAGTTTTGGGTGGTGGACTCTAGCTGTGCAGAGAAGATAGGAATCAGCAGCTCACCAGCCCAAAACCAAAAAGGAGACAAGGTACTGCGAAGAATAATGTAAATACAACAACTTTTTCTGCCATTCTTTGCCTCTATCACAACACTAGGTCTGCAGTCACAATGTAATGATCATACAGCTCCCTGTGAAACTCAGGATAAGATAAAACATGTGTTTTCCCTACTTAATTCCATTTTATTTCCAATTTACTACAGAACATTTCTCTATGAACATAAGAGAAGATTAAGCTATATGGCTTGATGCATGTCACTAGTGATCTACTTGTTCACAGCAGAATTGCAATGTCACTGGGGGAAATAATTACACAGTTATTTCATTGTTTTCTTATGCTCTTTTTTAAATAAAGGCAATCGTTAAAATCCTAAGCAGCATTTGCCTCCGCAGTTGTTCCCATTGCTCTCTCATTGGTAGTTTACAGACAGCTCAGGATGTCAATCAATGCGAGTCAAGGGATCTCACCCAACTGCATCCACTCAGCAGCTGTCTCTGTGCTGATGAGATGGGCAGATAGCTCAGGTGCCCCATTCAGACCTCTTAACCACTCCAACACCCTTTGTTCTCCCTCCTTCTGCAAATCCAGCTGCAGAAGGAGACTGCTAGCTGTCTTCCCCCTCAATTTCTGGTCCCCCCCCTCAACTTCTGGTACAGGAGTGTTCTTCCCCCTCAACTTCTGTTTCAGCCTTTTTCTTTGCTTCCCAAGGCTCAGAAGCTGACTAGTCTCTTTATGAGATTTATGATGAGTACTAACTAAGTAGGAACAGCCTCCCCAAAATACCTCTCAAAAGTTAGCAATGGTTGGTAAAGTCAGTAGAATCTAAATATGTACATTAAAATGGCTCAGTACATGAAAATCAGGGAGCAGAAGAGCAGGAACCATAAGATGAAGATGATCCACTGCAAAAATAAGGAGGACAAATGGTGGTACTCTCCCCTTTGGGAAAGGACGGCAGAGAAGGGGGATCAGAAATGCTCCTCCTTTATTTGTGCCTCATCTGCTGGACCTTTCCAAAGGTTCTTTGAAAGTGAATGTGAAGCAAATAAGCAGGTGCCAATCCTACCCTTGTGGGATCGGTGCTTAAAGACATGTTAGAGAAGCACTGAAAGGGCACTGGCTTACTCCCTATTGCACACATATGTGATTCTTCCTTTAGGAGAGATCCTAATCCTGCGGAAGATCCCATAATCTTAAAAAGTGGGGGTATAAGGCGTTCTGATTCTGTTAAGCAGGATTCCAGTAAGTGGCAGATACTACCAAATTTAGCTAAATCCAGTTTAATCATTTATATAATTTGAATAGAGTGGCCCCAGATAAACTTGCTCCCAAATAACTACATCAGTGTTACTTCATTTCTGTGTTATTTCCATACTAGTTTGTACTATACAGGAGGCCTGACTTAAGTCATCTTCTTGTTTTAGATATATCCATATAAATCCAGAATAACATGGCTGAAATTGGTAAAATAATTTTGGATTTACAGCAGTGTGACTGTAAACAGGCTGGCCCTTATAAGCTGTAAAGATGCATTATGCTCATTTTAGTCTGGTTTCAGGACATTTCAAAAGTATACTACCTGTTCTTGCTATCTCCTAAAACATGACATTCCATACTTGTTATTTATATATGGTAGTCACAACATGTTAATAAGAAAATAAGTGATTTGTTTTCAACTTGCATATGCTGATAGCTAATTAACTACTAATAGTAACAGGGAAAAATATACTTCTACAGGAACAACTTCTTACCAGAGCTAGTTTTTATCAGCTCCTGGCAAACCACAGGGATGATGGTCTTGCTCTAAAATTAATATCGAGTTTCCAGTTTGTGACTGTCAGAACACTTTCCTCTTTCTCATTTCTCCTCTATTTTTAAAAGAGCTGCACGAGATGGAAGTGTTGCCATTCGGACTCTGCTGATGATTTTTTAATGGCAATTAACTAAGGAAAGCCAACTGGCAGAACTGTGCACATTCTTGTAAATGTGAGAAACACAGCTCTACGCAAAGCAGAATATCTGTAACATCAACAGAAACAAAGAGCAAATACATGGCTTTGACATGGTAAAGAAGAACATCTAAAGGGGAAACATTATCTTCTATGTTTGCAGATGCAATACAGTGAATATTTTAAAAAATGCTGAATACAAAACAGTGCTTTTAAGAAAGAGACAAAAATATAAATGAATCCAATACAAATTAACAAGGGGAGAGAAGGAGGAACCTGACTAAATCATTATACTATGAGGATGTGTGGACAGTTCCAGAAGGAAGAGCTGAACAGTAGTTGTCTTCAACAGCTCTCCCATTTTAAATGTATATTTCTTAAACATATTAGATCATAGAAGCTAAACTGGTTAAGAAAAAACAAACAAGTATGCATACCTGTAGTACAGAAACTGGAAGAATTATTAGGTCCCTAGTAGATGTTACACTTAAGATATGATTAACCAGTTAACCATGTCTTAAGTAGTAACCTGGCCATGCAGTCATTCAGTTGATGACTAGATAACACAGGGAATAAGCCGTAAAGCTATTATACCAAAAGTATGTAATAACTTTGTGGCTGGTTCCCACCTTACATTGAACATGTGACCAGCACCAGAGTCCCAAAGGGCTCCAGTTCATTCCTGAGACTAGGACCACCCTTTAGCCAAGGGCTCCAAGCGCTGCCATGCCTAGAAGCTGTGATCAGCTGAGCAGCACTTCTAGCCATGGGAGCACCACTTGCCGGTACACAGGGAGCCAGGGATCAAGTTACTAGGCTTTCCCTTCACCGTCAATATGGCACAATTGGGATCCGATCCCTGATCCCACACTCGTGTCTCCTGATCATGTGTGTGTGACACAGCAGGAGGTGCAATTGTTGGAGTAATGGATCAGATCCCATCTCACCTTTAATTGAATGTCTGTCAGTGACCTTAGTGTAGTGATTATAGGTTCAATAAACGCTGATATGCATGAATGGGAAGAACTAATCAATGAGCTAACGGTTGAGCAGTAGGCAATCCTGTGCAAAACTCTGTCTCTAACTAACTACTCCCTAATCAGGCCCAACTCCTAACTTCCTCAGTCACTAAATATGATCACTAAATACCTCTCTTTAAAGAGAAATAGAGTCCCTTGTTGATATCTTGAGCTGTAAATGGTAGCGATATTTTGATGTCATTCCTAGGTGTGATCAGGTCTCCATTCAGTTCACAGTATCAAAAATAAAAATTTTACAATACAGAGTAGTATTTAAATATATGATCTGGCCTCAGCAACACTTTTGGCATTAATCTGGGGACGTAAAGGAGTAAATTTTTGGTTCTCATGGGAGAAAGTGACAGCAAGCAAAATTTCTTTGTAAAAAAAGGGTCCCTCCTGATCCTTTCACTGACAAAAAGGTTCCAGTCACTCAAAGGGACATGGCATAGTTTGGCACAATAAATGTGAAAATGTAAGCGTTTGTGATATTCCATTAGCAGACATCGTGGTCTATGTCTCTGTTGTTTATCTGATTTCGATATGAAGTGTGCGCATTGTAGCGTTAAATAGTTAGATTGGACACAAAGTGATGTGTATGTGCAGCAGGACATTAAGAAATGATCCTTGAAACAATCCTGCCCCACCACTCCTAATCACAATAAGCATCGTCCAGCCCCATTAAAATACAAAAAGCAAATTACTCTGTGTACAAAGAGCTTATAGAGATTAGTTCTTCTTAGTACATTATTAATTCTGTGTTAGCTGATAGAATTGTAAATAGGAGCAACTGGAGATACCAGGGAGGCTAGAGTCCTGAAATTACTTGTCTAATTATTGCTGAATATAGTATTGGCATTTTAATATCTAGACGGTCTTTTGTGGGGGGAATGGCGTGGAATAGATCACAATTAAATTGGTAGATGTTAAATTCAAATTATTTTACAAGGGGCTTGGAATAAATGGGGACCAAACCAGTCAGGTCTTTCTCAGATAATTATAGTAAGTAGCCAGTGGCCTCCTCCTCAGCCATAGAAGTGCAGAGGCCTCCTAGGCTCTGCTTTCCACCTGTGCATGACACAGGGGGAAAATGTAGAAACCTCAGAGCCCTTAACTCCCTCCCTTTGGCCCCTTCACTGCCATGTGCTGATTTAGCCTGCAAAGAACAGATTGGTTCAGTTAGTACATTTAAAGAGGCAGATCACATCAGAGCAACAAAACTATGGAGAATCTGAATGATCAGAGTTAAGGATTAGATAAGTGATTCTCAAGCAGGGTGCCGCGGTACCTCAGGGTGCCACCAAATCCTTTGAAGGGTGCTGCGAGGGGTGAGGAGATAAGCACTGACTTGGGCTGTTCCTGGCCTGGCCACACTTGCAGCCTCACTGGCCAGCCCTGCTGAACAGGGGTAAGCAGTGTAATATATAAACTAGTTTTTAAAATAGGGGGCCACTGAATTCAGAAAAGTTATGGAGGGGGCCTCGAGTTCAAAAAGGTTGAGAACCACCTTTGTGCTTTTTGTCTCCCTCCCCACAGCAAAGGGCAGGAAATCATCCTTCAGGCAAGCACGAATCTTCTCAGGCTCCTGCTCACAATGTCAGGGGTTATCTTAGAGTTTAGTTAGTTTGCTTCCAAAAAGCCAGTGGTTTAGGTAGTGTTCATCTCCTAAAACCTATCATGCTCCTGTTTGTAAGGAACGATGCCATGGCACGTGACCCATTGTATTTCCCTGGAAGGTGACCATAGACGTTCACAACTCAAGGTCCTTAGATCCCTGGAAGAGACAGTGAAGGCTCCTTCAACCCAATGCAAATCAACAACTATGTGCAGTTGCTTTAGTATGATTATATTTTATGACCTGTTACATAGCATACTAAAAATTAGGCAGTAGTCACTTTGGGCTTAAAGAAAATACATCTAAGCTTGTCCATGCACTGCCAGGATCTCAATCTGCTTATGTTTCCACAAAAAATGTAAACTGTTGCAAGCGTCTTGGAAATCCCAATAAATGGCTTTAAAGTTTCGTCATTTCATATGCAAGTTATGCCTGTATGTCACTATGTACGTGAAGACCTACGTTCTTACTGTTGCTGTCCTTTTGGGGTCAATGTCTATTTTCATGAAGAATTTGTTCTACTGCTAATGGTCTTTCTTAATCCTGAGAGCCACAGGTAAATGTGTGGAGTTGCCTGAGTCTTGTATATGCACAAACAAAAATCCAGTTGACTTGAAAGGAGAGGAAGAGGTGAAAGGAGCAATGTCATGCTATGCATTTGAGATATCTGCAACCAGCTCACTGATGAGGGCTCCTTTCCAGAGACAGTAAGGGGAGATGGATCAACAATGTGTTGTGGGTAGAGGGGGAATTCCTGTAAGGAAATTGTTTTTGGATGGAAGAGAAGGACTGAAACTCAAACTGCCATTGGGACAGGACATTTCTAGACTAATGGAGTTGGTGCCTCTCTCTGTTCCTCTGAGCTGACCTGTAATTAAACATCACGGGTGCATTAACTGAGTGACAAACCTGATCTAAGGCTGAAAATGAAAATGAGCCACCAACCTGAAAATGCCACCTGTTTTAAGTTTCCTGCTGCATTTAGGAAGAGCCGAGAAATCCTGAGCTGAGCTACAACAAGCAGAATCACTCCAAGTAGTCTACAAAGCAGGTTTCAGAAGCAGGCTAGCATCTCTTCATGTCTCCTATTCTTTCATGATATGTATAAGTCAATCAATCTGTTTTTATTTTCAGCCTCTGGTTAGGCAAACTAGATTGCTAATACCCTTCATTTTTAATGACAGGTCAGCAGCTTCTCCGACAAACTCAGATTTCATGTGGGCAAGCTAGGTTTTAGTTGTCCCAGGTTACCAGGCAGCAGTTTAATTTAATCCAGTCTAGGGCTGCCTGAAATTAGGATACTGGAGAGTCACTCTG
>JAGPOW010003316.1:184485978-184506303 GCA_030014935.1 Caiman crocodilus
GGGGAATCCCAGGCCACTGGCTCCCCTTGGGCTGCCACCTGCAGTTGGTGCTATGCACCATCACATGCACTGAAGGCTTTGACTTGTGCTGGGGATTGGAGGCCTGGGCTGCCTTGTGTAGCACCGGGGTGCAATCCACTCTTGGACCCTCCATGCAGTGTCACCTGCATCAAGGCCCTGGCCTCACGCCAGTGGCTGCAGACCTGAGCCCCCTTAAGCGGTTCCCAGGGTCTAGCTCCATGCAGCACCATCTGCACCGAGTTCCCTGGCCACAAGCCAAGGAATAACAGACCTGAGCTGCCTCAAGCTGCTCCCAGGGTCTCCAGCTTTGTGCACTGCTGCATGCACCAAGGTCCAAAGCCGCACACCAGGGGGGTTGCACACCCGAGCCACCTCATGCAGCTTCTGTGGGTTCGGTGCCAAACACCTCCTAGGATCTTCATGCACCAAGGTCCTAGCCACTCACTGGGGGGTCACAGACCCAAACTGCCTTGAACAACCCCCAGGGTCTGTGCTCTGTGTACCGAGCCATGCACTAACACCGCATTCCCTGTGCTGGAGCACTCACCGCTCCCACTCACAAAGAAACATCTTTGGGGTCTTTAGGACACTGGTTCTGCCCACTGGCCAGCTCACACCAACCTCTTCTTTGTCCATCCTTTTCTCCATCCTTCAATGCATCTGCCGGGCGTACTGGTCAGTCTGCCACAATGCTATAAATTAGAGCTGGAATGAACCAAACAGACATTTGATATTTGGTGTGGTGGACTTGGGGCCTGTGTGCACTGGCCAAGGCCAGCGAGCAGGGGGCACTCTCAAACACCTCCTAGGAGGCTACTGGAGCCAACCCTGACTGCCTCCCTCTCCCCCAGTTGGTGACTATCAGCAACAGCTGGGGTGGGGGGGAGAAGCAGCTAGGGGGAGGTAGGAAGAGAGCCCCCTACCATAAGCCCTATCCCCCACAAGTTGCTGGCTGGCGTCTTGGGAGAGGTGGCTGGGCCAAGTCTGTGAAGGGAGGGCTCCCTTCCCTCCCCGCCCCACCCAGGCCTCTTCACAGCTGAAAACAGAAACTGCAGTGCAGAGCTGCCCAGCTGGCCTTTTGCTATGCTGAACACTGAGGCCAGAAGAGACGGGAAGTCCCTGCCCCACCCCACACAGACTCAGCCTGCTTCTCTTTCCCAAACCTCAGCCATGACTTTTTTTTTTTGAGGGGGGGCTTTCACAGCAATACGGTCTCCTTTTTCCCATAGCGCCAGTTCCCAGTGCAATGCAAAGTCAGCCAGGAAGCCCCGTGCTACAGCTTCTGGCTGCAGCTGTCAAGAAGCCGAGAGGGGGCATGGGAAGGGAGCCCCCTGCTATGCAGACCTGTGTCCCCCAAGACCCGAGTCAAAAAGCTCTGGGGGTGCCATCATAATAGGGGGCTCCCTTCCCCTCTCCCACCCCAGCCTCTCGAGACCTGCAATGTGGGGCTGCCTGACTGGCTTTTTGCCACAGCTGGCTGGCATTGGCAGGAGGCTTGGGCAAGCAGAGAAGGTGAAGGGAGCCCCCCCACCCCCAGCTGCCTCTGGGGGAATGAAGCCTCTTTGCCACATGGACCCAGCCTGGACCCCACGAAGACCTGAACCTGCAAGCCTGGGGGAGGGATCCGCACCCAGCTGCACAGGGAGGGGACAGCCTTTTCTGTCTCCTCCCTGTGATCACCTGAGGGCTGGGCTGCTGCTTGCCCAGAGCACTAACTGAGGCTAGCAAGCTGCCCAGAAAGGGGCATTGGGATGGCAGCAGAATGTGACCTATACTGAAGCACAATGGATGTGGTATGGATACTCAAAAAACCACTGTAACCTGAAGTGTTATACTCTAATACCACATCCATTGAAGGTTAATTTAGTGCAGGATCCACCATTTTTCAAGTGCTTAAAGTTCCATGGATGGCTGTTCTGTTACAGGTTTAAAGCTGTTTTTGCTCACTTAACACATTAAGCATAACATCTGTGCCTAGCCTTAAAGATCATCAACTTTTTAAGTGAATGCAAGCCTCTTTATAGAGAAAACATGAACAGATTTGAGCTGTATAAAAATCATGCAGAACAGAGGGCACCCAACCTGTTACAGGGGGTTTCCAGGCTTGTATGACTAAGCACATCCCAACCCAAGGAGGTAATAAACATCTTACTCAAACAGTATTATAATTAACTGCATTCTTTCAAGTGGCTTACTATGTGATTTATCTAGATGCCAGTTATGCTGTTGCCAAAGGCAGCCAAGGGCTAAACCACACAGTGCAATCCATTTTCTAAAGGTATTCATGCAACCAGCGCCGGTGACTGTTTTGTTTAATTTTATTACACCTTTTCTACCATTAGTCAGCAGTAAAAATATTCTAATTGCCCATTTTGTTTGCTTGCCTGTCTTCCTTTAGAACTTTGTTGGGAAGCAGATCAATGACTTCTGATGTTAGATAGCAGCAGCATGTCAAAACCTGGCAGATGGAGTATGTTGGCTACACAAAGAAATAGGTTTGGGCTTATTTTTTCCCCCCACCCACTCATCAATAAAAAGGTCACTGTATAGGTCAAATATAATTTCAGCATGTTTGCTCTGGTTTCTCCTCTCTGAATATTTCTGCTTATTATCTGCCAATTTAGATGTGACTGAGAATAATATGCTTTCTAAGGTTCAAAGCCAGAGCGATACTGTGCTGAGATCTGGCGTTTTCCATGACTAATCATATCTGCACTTTGCTAAACAACATTTCATAATAAATCTTCTTGTATAAGAGAGCCAGAACTGGGCAAACTGTGGCTCCCTTAGGACAAAACCCTAGCAATTTTAATTGGTAATGATAATACATATAGTGATCATGATGCTGAAGAGGAAAAAGGATGGATATTATTTCTCTGTAATGGCTCATTACCACAGGAGGTTGTAGAGGCAGAATATTAGCTAGGTTAAAAAATAGAGGCTAGCTCTATTAATAATTATTAAACAGAACAGTCAGGGATGTGTCTCTAAACCCATGGATGTTTAGCGGTGGATGTCAGGAAGGGGAAGACAGGGAAAAGGCCACTCTTGATATACCCTCGTTATATGCTTTCCCTCTACAGCAGAGGCAGGCAATTATTTCAGGTGAAGGGCTACTCAATGAGTTCTGGCAATCTGTCAAGGGCTGCAAGGGTAACCCTGCCCCTTGACAGGTACCCCACCTCCGGGTCACCCTCTTGGGACCAGAATTTCTACCCCCTAACCCCTGACCTTTGCCACCAGAAGCCCCTTCCCTTGCCCCCAAAAATACTCCTTTTGGGAAGGGGGTTTATCATCTTGGAACGAGAAAAAAAAATTATATCAAAGTCAAACACTACCAACAACATATTTTCATTTTATTTAACAAAATATTATTGTCCTGATTTGTGTGTTTCTGTGGTGTATATAAAGGTGATTACATAATAGCTCAAAATGAAGTCTTATTCTTGTATATTGTAGAGGAGTGTGGAGGATGGGTTTGAAGTTTGTGGGGAGCTGTGGATGTGTGTGTATGTGGGGTGTGGGGGAGGGTGTTGGAGTGTGTCTAGATGTGGATGGTTGGGTACGGGGGTTTGGGGGGGTATTTGTGGGGATGTGCGGGTGTGAGTAGGTGGGTATGGGGTTTGTGGGGCGCATAGAGAGAGAAGGTGGCTGGGGGTATGTGTAGGATGGGTGTGGGGGGGTGCATGTTTGGTGGGGTTTGTGCATGCAGCAGTGAGTAGGGCTCCCCTGAGAGGCTCACAGGTGTGTATGGTGGAGGAGGTGAGTGTGTGGGAGGGTGAGGGAGGCATGGTGGATAGTCTGGATGCGCTGGGTGCAGTGTTTGTGAGGTGTGTGATTGTGTGTGGGTGAAGATGTGGTTTGGGGGGTTGAAGGGGAAGGTTTGTTGGCATGGTGAGGTGTACATAGGATCCCCACCGCATGTGCACCCCTTGAGCCAGTCGGCATCCGCCCCCACCCCGCAACTTCCCAGAGCCTGCATGCCCTGTGACACCTCCCCATCACCACCAGCAGTGCACGGCCTCAGCCCTGCCCTGCACCCACTCCAGATGCACACCCACCAAAGCACATCAGCCAGAACCCGTGTGTAGCCCCGACCTGGCCCGTCCTGTGCCGCCCAGCTGTGGCGCATCCTGCCACCCCCTGGGCACACAGCAGGGCTGGGGTGGCTCCGCAGCTGAACTGCAATTCTAGACAGGACAGGTGGTGGTGGCTCCTTCTGACTGCCTCCAATAGCCCCAGCCTTGCAGTACCAGTGGTAACCCGTGCTGCACACCCAGACCCCACGTGCCCCTTGCCTGCTTCAGGTTTGCCCATCTGGGCTCAACCATGGCAGCTGGGACAGAAGCTGTTGCTCAGTGCAGGGGGAAAGCAGCCCTTCCCCCTCCCACAGCTATCAGTTCCCTGCTGCAGCCATGCTGGGCTGCCTGGAAAGAGTTGCCACCACCTAGGCTGTCTAGAAGGTCAGTCCAGGAATGGAGCTGCCCCCAGCCTGACTGCTTGCCTGCAGGCTGCATTTTTCCCATCCCTACTCTAAAGTATCCAGTCCTGCCACTGTCAGAGATAGGACACTGGGCTAGCCAAACCATTGGTTTGAGCCAGGGTGGCACGTCTCATGCTCTTGTGGCTCTTGTCCAAGTGCCAAACCATCCTTTGATATATTTTAGAAGCACAGGTGGCAACCCAAGCATAAGAAGATTCTGCAAATGAATAGACTTTCTTATTTTTAGTAATGGTGCTATGTAAGGAATGAACTATGTCAGGTCATTTTTAACTCAGGGTAAGTAGTTACAGTCAGTGCAAGGTGGATCATGTAGGGTTACCTTTGATTAGCTGCACAGAGCTGAATGATATTTGTGCCCAATAGGATTTTACACCAAATTAGTGATCTCCTTTATGTGCAACACAAGCTATCTTGATCTTCCTTGGTACTGAGGACAAGTCTCCTGACCCAGCACATCTGGAAACTCTTGTTCTTTATAATACGCACAAGCTTAAAAGCCTGCAAGAAAAAAAAAATCTTAATAAAATGGCTTCTGAGACTTTTTATGTTCAGATGCTGTCATTTAAGTCTTGAATTTCTTCTGCCTACAATGACATACTTTCTAATGTGAGAAATGCCTTTGCTGGAGTGAGAAAGGCATTTGCTGGTCAGCTCCATGCATTTCATTTTCTTGTCACATCCTGAATAATCCTATTATTTTTTTCTTGAACTTTCTTTGTGAGAGGATGAAAAGCTGTAAAGTGACAGATATAAAAATGGAAAACACAAAAACATCATATAAGAGAGGAAGCTGTAAATACGATTCTGAAGTGATTCATTCTGAGCCTAGCTTTTCATTCCATTCTCATGCTTTATTCAGACAAATTCTTAGAGATGAAAGCTAGATGCCCTTGTTGAGGCATGTCTCCGTCTCCGACCTAAGTACTAAGTCAGGGCTTGCTATATGGCATAGGCATTCTGGGCACCCCAGCTCCTAGAGACCCTTATGATGGCAAAGAAAGCCCTGAAAACATGACCCTGGTGTAACTGATGCATAAATGTCTGTGGGCAGCCTAAAGAAGCCTAAAATAATAGCTCTAAGAGGTGCAAATGACCTAGTAAACTTGTATGTTGTGTGGCTTCTGAATCCTTCACAGCTGGGCACTCTCCCCTGACCCACAGTCGAGTAGAGGCTGTCTGTGTTGGGCCATCCCTGCCCTTAGTTTACCACGGTGCTGTTGAAGACTCTATCTACATCTGTGGTTCTCAACCTTTTTAGATGCAAGACACCCCTTGTTTGACTTGAAGCACCGCTCCATAGCTTTTGTGAAATGAGCAGCACCTCATTAAAAAAAACCCAAAAAACCCAACCTAATTTATTGATTACAGTGCTTATCCGCTTGCAGAGGGCCTGGGCAGTGGGAATAGGGCAGCACCAGACAAGGACAAGCTTGAGCCTGCAGTCATCAGCTCACACCTTATGGCATCCTTCAAAAGATGTTGCACTACCCCAGGCTGCCCTGGCACCCTGGTTGAGAATCATGGCTCTACACAGT
This sequence comes from Caiman crocodilus, assembly GCA_030014935.1. Lineage (NCBI taxonomy): Eukaryota > Metazoa > Chordata > Crocodylia > Alligatoridae > Caiman > Caiman crocodilus. The sequence continues at coordinate 184,492,039 of JAGPOW010003316.1, forward strand.
ATGTTCTGCATGGGTGGGTGCATCCGAATCTCTTTCTCTTTGGAAGACATCAGTTTGTCAGATATGGAGCAAAGGATGAGAGAAGGAGGCCACAGTCTAAGCAAAGAGAAGGGATGCTAGGCCCTTGCACAAGCCTGAGTGCAGTCGTCCTGTCACTATCCTGTCAAGGTGTTCTAGGCTGAAAGTATGAGGATTGGACTATGCGTACAGGTGTTTCTACATCCTTTGATAGCTTTAATTTAGCTGAGCACCTGTAAAATTTCCATCAGTGCCTTAGAACACATCTTCAATGCAACCAGTATGCCAAAATCAGCTTTAAAGTTTTCCTTTGTTCCCATCTCTCAAACTGAACCTATAGATAATGGCCCAAACGGCCATTTCTGATGGTCCAAACTTTTGCAGATGTTGTCATTCGTAAGAGGCATTTCAGTGCATGTTAGTGACACAAGAACTCAGTACTACATTCTGGGCTTTCCACTAATGGTCCAGGTTTATTCAATAATATGCCTAATACAAACTTCAAGAGGGACATGGGGGATCTGGAGAGGGTTCAGAGGAGGGCCACCTGCATGATTAGTGGTCTCTGTGAAAGACCCTATGAGGAGAGGTTGAGAGATCTGGATCTCTTCAGCCTATACAAAAGACGACTGCGGGGTGACCTTGTAGCCACCTGTTTAGTCCACATCTGCTGATACCAAGCTTCTTCCTCACTGAGTGCTGGGATCTACTTATAAGGTTATCCTTATATGGGAATCATTTTTCCCAGCTTGCCTTTCAGAAAGTAGCCCTTTAAATCTAGATAGAGATGAAGTCTCAGGCAGTTATTTGGTGATTGGTAACTGTTGGTGCAGTCTCTCCCTCTTTTTCCTTCTCCTCCTGATTTCCCTCTGTAAGTAGTTGTTACATTGTTCCTTCCTCAATGCTTCAGAAATTCTATGTTCTATTATGTGAATGTTGTGTATTTCTTTTTTGTACGTGTATTCAGAGAAACAATGAAGCCTATTTTGTAAGTTCAGTAAATAATTAAATAAATCTCAAAGCCAACACGATATAAAATTGCAGTCATTAAGGCCTGGTGTGATAAATGCTTATTTACATCTTAATTCAAATTTTATTTATTTTTTTTTGGCCTACTACATCTCACAGGAAAGATGTGAAAAACTAGAGAGAGGAATTCAAACATTTAACTAATCCTGCATTGGTCTTCATTTGTATCATACTCGAGATTATTCACCTCAGAAGATATCTGCTCTTTAGAGCCATTGTTAAGTATGAGATGGTTTTCAGAGAGAATTAAAAGCACTCATGCATTGTATCATGTTGTGCAACTGATTTTATTCAGCATCTCTAAAGTTGTTATTGGCAGACACAGATTGCTTTATGAACTGGTGCCCCCTTTCAAATTGCATCTGCCATGCTGAGTTAATGGACCATGTTCCAGTAGAGTGGGTGGGTGGCGAACCACACAAACCTGCTTAGTATTCATGGAGTCTTTTTCTTTCTTTCTCTGAATCCATTATTTAAGACTACGTAGTTATCAGTAACATGGGCTACTGGAACCTGTTTAGTTTCCAGAGGGGCAGCAGGGGATAACTCCACAGTAAGTCCAGCATGATAAAAGGGCATTGCACTGCATGTATTCAACAACACATATTGAGACAGAATATAGCACACAAATGAAGGAAAGGACTATTTAGATGGATACTCCTCCCTGGAGAAACAACGTGGGTTGGCTACCAATCTTTGTTTTTATCCAAAGGTCAGATTTTAAAAGACCGAGATACCGAGTCAAGTTCTCCAGTGGTGTAAAGTGGAGTGGGTCTGTCAAAGTCAATGGAGCTTTGAATGACACCAGTTGGCTTGGCATCTAATATGATTAGTATTACAGTACTGCCGACAAGTTCTAGCTGAGATCAGGAGGAACTAATTGTGCTTGGCACACAGTGGGTACATCTACACATGCAAGTAATACACCTGCATTTTCTATGCATAAAAGTCAGGTGCATTTAGGGCCCCCACACCCATGTGAATGTGTGTCCATTGGGCCAAATTTGCTCCCGATGGGAGTGGTTCAGTTTAGGGATGCTTCTGCCCTGCTCTGCTCCTCGCAGCAGCCAAGAGGAGGTCTAGGCTCCCCCAAGTGCCAGCCCCAGGCTGGAAGGGGTCATGGGGGGCTGGTCTTGTTCTCCACATGGCTGGAAGAGCTATCCCAGTTGCCAGGCAGCTGCCTCCCAGCCATGTGGAGATTGGGACAGGTGTCAATCTCCACATAACCAAGAGGCAGCATCCAGCTGATTTGAGACATCCCACCCCTTGTAGCCCTCTGATGCCTAGACTGAGTAGGAGCAATTTGCTTCTATCTATACACTTTGGCGTGTTAGTTTCATGGCCTATTCATAGTACCTGTAGCTACAGGTACTAGAAAACAGTGCATTAGACTAATCTACTGTGCAGTAATTGCTACGCATGTGTAGACACTGATGCTTTATTATGTATTGTATTACCCTAACGCACAGCAATGCATTTCATGTAGATGCACCCAGTGGGAGTCAGGCTTTGTCCCAGATAGCTTACAGAGGAGGAAGAGTAGGAGGAGAAACAGAAGTAAAGAATACTGAAGGGAATTATCAGTGAACACAAAAGAAATAGAAAATGAAGTTTCCTGAATCCTGGTCCAGCAGAATATCCATAGACCTGGTTGGCACATTCATGCTAGTGTGATATTCACCTTGGCCTTGTAGACAGCATGAAACTCAGTCTGAGCTGTAAATCTTGTATAAAGAAGCTGGGTAAATTCAGGGGTGGATAGCTCATTCCACATTCTACGCTGTTTCAACTAGCTTACTATGTGGCACGTCTACACGAGATGCTACATCACCATAGTGATGAGCGAGGACCATAGCTCATTGCTACTACACAGTATGGTCAGAAAAGGCCCGTGTATCACTGGGACTGTGCAATAACTGGTTACTGTGCAGTCATTTAGTACTTGCTAATGAAACTATGCAGTCAGGTGCACGTGTAGATGTACCCACAGATACCCAACCAAGTTAACTTAAAGCGATCTCAAGTACAGTATATATGCATTATACTACAGGTGCAGCAGTAAGTGCAGTGTTGACAGGAGGCAAATAAATAGCCCAGATATCTGAAGTCATGTTATGTCATGTCAATTTATGAGCAATGTATGTATTCATGTTTATTGTTCGCACACTATAGTATATGCATATGATTTCAGGACTCATGGTAGAGATGATATTTTTTTGTTAGACCAATTACATTTTTACAAAAAAAATTCTGCATATGATTTCAAAATGTATAAATATATGAATTTATATATATGATTTATACATTGATACATACTTTGTGTTTATAATATTTATAAATAGCCATATATTTGTAGACATTTAGTTACCCATTTCCCACTGAAATCAACAAAAGTTAAGCTTGAGCCCTAAAACATTTAGTAATTTACTTAAGTAGTTGTTTGCTGATTTATTATTCCCCTGACAGAATAACATGCCCATACTTCACTATTGGTTTATTGTTCTTCTCAGGGTAGTACAAAGGGAGAGTACAAAAGACTTCCACGTACTATATTTGTTAAATGTAATAACCCATAATGGCTATACCATGTCGGCAACCCAAGATTTGTTTTCAGGAATGTTTTCTCCATGATATTGTTGTATGCATTTCCCCTGGGCAAAAGTAATCTCATCCAGTACAGTATGTTATCTCACATCTTACTATCCCCACCTGGTGTTTCCCATGTGTATTATCACTTTCACCTTCAAAGTCTGAAAAGGAAGTTTGTGCTTTGGCAATTAGTGAGGGATGCATCCAGACCTCTAGTCACAATGCACAATGTGTAGTGGAACTGATAAAAGCAGGTGATTCACACTATAAACCAATTAAGTCTCATTTTACTCCACAAAACAAGACTTAACTGAGAAGTAGTGCACATGCCTTCTGCTAGCCTTCTTTACACTGTGAATTTACTTTAATTCCTTTTTCCACACTCCCTCTTCTCCCCTGCTCTGCCTGTTCAACCTGTTCACTACCCAAGTCCTACTTCCTTTCTGTCTTTTTCTGACTCTTAATGACTCTCTCTGGCCATGTCAGTGCTACATTTCTTCTGCATTAGCCCTTCTTCATAACCCTAGCTCTCTCCCTTCCACAGCAGCACTGGACATTTTTTCCAGATTTTTTTTGGAGACTCCTAAACTGTGGATTTGCTCTTCAGTGTTTGCCTTTATTACTTCAGCCTAGAACAGCTTCACTGCCTGAAAAACACTGTAGGAACAACCACTCTTCTTTGGAAAATGAAATGAGCCTCATGAAGATTACAGCAGGTATGTAGTTTATTTGTTACCTTGGTGTTAAAAAAAATCTGTTTTCTAAGCCTTGATGACTTGCATGGTGGAGAGATCAACAGACTGTGGTGAGGCCAAAGTCCCTGCAAAAGACAGGGACCTCTGAACTGGTACAGTGGACATAGATTTAAGAAACACTGGTTCAGGCAATACTTCACGTGCCTAAATGAGTTTGGCTCCTAACTCCCATTTCCAAAAGCATCTTGGGCTTAGAGCCCTAAAAGCAGTTATACGCAGGGAATGAAGACGGTAATGATTTGAACTAACTGCTGGGAGGGGCAGGTAGATATGGGCTGAGAGATCATGCAATCAGGATTAAAATGACTTTGCTTGATAAACTTAGGCAAGTGAGTTGTGGGCCTTGCTAGAGTATGAATTCATAACAACCATAGCTCAGTGCATGTACAGCTCACGCAGCGGTTCTGCTGAAAGCACGGACTAAAGTAAGCATCGCTAGGAATAGAGCTAGATAGGTGTCACATGGCTGGGCAAATTAGTGGATCTGGCTGGTGGCTTGACTCGATTTTCCAGCAGAGCTCCTGGCCAGCATCTATAGAGACCCCAGGAGCACGAGGTTGTGCCAGTGCAGGGCCACAGAACTGGGGCTCTGTCCCAGCCTGGTCGAACCTCGTGCTGTCACGGCCCCGTGTCCCATCTCCATGGAGTCACGCAGTTAGGAGCTGCACAGGTAGGGCACACGGCTGGGCAGGGAGCTGCTCTGGGGCCAGGGGCAGGGTCTTGGAGCGATGAGAGCATGGGTCCCATGCCAGGGTAGAGCCACAATATGCTCCCTGCACTCCCCTGCCCATTGAACCCATGCTCGTTGCAGTGGTGTGCGGGCTGCAGATTGCAGGTGTACTCCAGCCCTGGCCCTGCACCATCACAGCCCTCAGACCCTGGAGCCTTCTTGGCCCTGCCCACCCATCTTGCTTCCAGCCACGGCCCCATCCCAGCCACCTGGCCACACATCATGCCTGTGCAAGTCTTGCCCATCGTGGTTGGTGCAGGGTGGACAGGCTGGGGTACCCAGGCAGTGCAGCTGGGTCCAGCAGTGGCTGCCAGAAGGAGACTCATGAACTATCCACCACTTCAGGGGCTGCTGGGAAATGGAGTCTGACACGGACCCGATCTAGCCCATGGGCCAGACTTTGCCCACCCCTGAATTATTATAGATCACTTTCATAGGGCATAAATTAAAAGACACTGGGAGAGCTAAGCTATTCAGACTCCTCACAATCCTAGTGGATAAAGTATGACTAATAAGACTGGGCAGGATACCGAAATAAGGATCAGGACAACCTGGTAAGCTTGTTTTCTTACTCCCCCACATCACTCCTGCACAGCCTGGCTGACAGTTGTAGGCAGGACGCAGACTGGGAGCAGGGGGCTAACCTGCCACTCTGCAAACAGGGAGCAAGTGGGGGCACCACAACATATCCTGGGATGCTGGAGGACAGGGAACTAAAGTGATTCACTACACGTTAAGGCAGCAGGTAACAAGAGGACTAAAGCACTTTTAAGTGGCATGGAACAGTGTATAAGTTATCAGGAGGCCTATGTCAAGGTACATTTCAGTTAAATATCTACAGTAAGAAGATTTAATAAGTTGATGCCTATGGCCCTGGCATACCTTCTTTTAAAGGTGCCATGGGATCTGAGCCCTGATCTCAGTAACCCACTTCCTGCCATGCCACATATGCATGGCAAGAGGCCTGATTTTGGGATCGGGGATCACATACAAATCCTATTCTTTCTACTTGGGATAATGCTCACAGGCTATCCCTGCACCAGCAGGTTGAAAGTGGAGTACCTGCAGTCTGGCCTGATCTTGGGGCTGATAATCATTTGAGACCAAACTGGATCCCCTTTAGCCCCTGGTGTGGTCCTGGGATCAGGACCAACAATCCACTGGTTGTTTGCTTCTCTCCCAGGATTGCACTGGGGCTGGTTTGAGACCCAGGGTGGTTTTAGGGCTGGGACTAACAATTGGTTGATTGTGCCCCGAGCTTTGGTGAGGCTGTGGGATACAGGAGATTAGAGGCTTCCAGAATGGGGAAATGAAGGACTTTCTCTGCTGGGGAATTCAAACCTTGTACCCACCAGCCCCTACCAGGTTCCTTTAAACCCCAAGTTAAAACATTAATTGTGGTGTGTAAACCAGCCCTATGTAAAAGAAGAGGGATTCTAAATAAAAGTATTTTTTAAATGCAAGCCTGTTAAATACCAAGACTAGGTACAGACATTCAAAAAGCCTGGTTTGCTGTAAGTGGCATAGTTTAAATCAGTAGCCAACTGAACACATGTGCACCCTTTGTCTGGGGCGGGAAGGAGGCACAACTCTTGGACCAGGTTCTGCCATTTTTAAACCGGTCAGTGTACTGAAGCTGGATATCCAAAATCACCAATCACTTTGGGTAAATTTTGACAATGTAGTTAAACCTAAATTCAGGATGGTTTCTTAATTGATATCTAGGGAAATTTATGTCCTTTATTTCTTTTTATTGAGTTATCACCCCATTTTACTTTCAGAAAAACAGCATCTCTCATGCCTGCCAAGTAAATAGGTTACAAGTAGCAAGTTAATAAAATTGTTCATGTGTCTTTTTTGAATAGCTGAGCTAGGGGGAAATATCAAAGATGGGTCATTTTCTAGATCACATGCCCTACACTAGTGTCAGCTTCATCTATGATGTAAATAATGGGGGTACGTGCTGCATGTGGAGGAATAAAATGCACTAAGTGAACTTCTGCTTTTATATATGACAGAGCAGAATTTCCTTTTTTAAAATTATTCCATTTCCCACAAAGTTTTGTAAAAGCTCCACGGGAGACTGAGGGCCTCTGAGCTGCCATCACTGTGTTGTTACCAACTCCTGCAATAGCTGTTTCTTAAACTCTTGAGTCCTAGGGTCCATCACATGATTTTTGTGAGGACTTGTAGCTTTCATTAAAAGTTCATGTTTCTAGTTCTTGCAGTTTGCAAAGCAAAATTGGAAAGGTGAACCCTAAAAGCTTAAACACCAAAAGATGAGTATAAAGAAGTAATTTTTACTCTTATGACTCCTGAGTTTTTGCACATTGGCAATGCTGTTCTCTGAAGTCAATTAAGTCGTCCAAGAAAACCACCATGAGTTGGAGCAAATTCAGGATCTTTTGTGGGAGAAGTGAGCATTTTGAATGGAACAACTTCCATGCAGTTACCCCAATTTAACAGAGAGGAAAGCTCACCTTTATTTTTTTATAAAATAGATCCTCTAACAGTTAGTTAAGTTTTTGCTCTGATGCAACTAACTGTAGCTAAAAAACTATTCCTCGCTCACGATTATAATGGCAAAAAAGGTAAGTGGGGACTGCAGATAATGACAAGAAGAAGACAAGGAGAAGAATTTTGACATTCTTTTTTTTAAATGCTTTCCAAGCTCTGTTTTAAACCTGTTGTTCATCTGTGCTGAAAGACTTTAAAAAGAAAAAAAAATAGAAGAAAAATCTGTATCCTTTTCCTATACAACCCATCAGAAAATACTTACTTACAATCTATTTACCGAGGCCAGGGGTATGTCTACATGGTACCTGACAGCATCATGCAGAGATACTCAAAGAAGCCCTGTGTACACCAGCTTCTGAACCTGATGCAGTAGCCCTGCATCAGCATGGCACTTCAACCAGATTAATAAATCTTGCTTCTTTGAAAAGGGTAGAAAAGAGATTTTCAGCAGAGCAAATTAGCTTGGAGAGAGTCTGTACAAACATGGCTATACTGTCCAATTCAGGATGGGACATACTACCCTGTGCTGTTTAGACATATTCTGGGTATTTCTGTGAGGTACTGAGTTGTAATATTCTTTGTAGGAGACAAAATTGAGTCTCAATCCAAATGAAACTCAATTTTTTGGTCATATAATACATGTCTCCCATATAAGCCATAATTCCATATATTATGAGGTTAATTCTTTTATACTGCCCATTAAACAGTACCACATTATCATCCCTTGATCTTTTCTCACACTATTACTCAGACCACACGTCTTCATTTAAGCAAATAAACAGGGCTAATGCTGTTTGTAATGTGCATTAAAATTATTCACAGGAGTGAGGGAAGCTAGTGAAGAAGAGCTGTTATGTATCTGTGGCTGTGCTTACACCTGAGGAAATAGAAGGTGGAAAATAAACCTGCAAGATCCTGGCTGTCTATTTTAAATTATATATTGTTATAGAGTAATGTATAGGCGTTCGATGCAAGGACAGGGATGTAGCTGCTTACAGATTTAACCTGAAGGAAGAGGAAAAATGAATCTGCTCCTCCTGATTAAATAAGCTTCACTGAGAATATAAATCGCATGCAATCAATAGCTGTAAACACCAGAAACATGCCATTATAGAGCAATGAAAAAGATGTAGGATGACAAGCACACAGATTTGGATACCATAGATATGGGATCTTCCTAAGTGTTGATTTTTAAGGGCTTTTATTTATCACAAACTGGGCCAGAGCTGCTTGCCCTGCAGGAACCACTAAAACAAGTATTGGTCTATCAGAGAAAAACACTAAGTTCCTAAGATAAATTCTGCTAAGAAATCCAATAGTTAGTAACGGGATGAATCATCTATAGCAGGGCTGTCCAGCTGGTGGCCTGCAAAGGGCTACCGTATGGCCCATGGGCTCCTACCTGGCCACCACTCACCCCACTGATTTGGCTATGCTGGCTGGGGCTCTGGGCTCTCCTCTCTCTTCCAGCTTCTGCTTTCTGTCACACTGGGGACTGAGTGGCAAGGTGGAAGGGGGGCCAGGGAGGGATCGGGGCTGCCTGTTCACTGGGCTGTACTTGAGGCCAGGAGCAGGAAGGGACCTTGTATATCATCGAGTCCAACCCCCTGCTCTAGGCAGGAAAGAGCACTGGGGTTAAGTAACCCCAGGTAAGTACTTGTCTAATCTCTTCTGGAATACCTCTAAGGTAGGGGAAAGCACCACCTCCCTTGGAAGCCCATTCCATATTTTGGCAACCCTCACCATGAAGAATTTCTTCCTCATGTCCAGTCTACATCTACTCTCCTTTAGTTTGTGATCATTATTTCTACTAACCCTGAGGGGCGCCCTGGTAAACAGAGTATCCCCTATTTCCTGCTGCCCCCCCTCACCCCAGATGAGCTTGTAGACAGTCACAAGATCACCTCTCAGCCCTCTCTTGTGGAGGCTGAAGAGATTCAGTTTCCTCAGTCTGTCTACATAGGATCTTACCTCAACCATACAAGTAGCCCTTCTCTGAACTCTCTCAAGGTTATCCACATCCTTCCTGAAGTGCAGCATCCAAAATTGGATGCAGTACTCTAGCTGCAGTCTCACCAATGCTGCGTAGAGGGGAAGTATCACCTCTTGAGACCTGCTCATGGTGCACCTGTTAATGCAAGAAAGACTGCGGTTAGCCTTACTTATTACCTCGTCACACTGGTGACTTATGTTCATTTTTGTGTTGACTGTGACTCTGCGATCTCTTTCCACTGCCATGGTACTCAGAATGGTACTTCCCAATCTATAGATGTATTGGTGATTCCTTCTCCCAGGTGCAGTACTTTGCACTTGTCCTTGTTAAATTTCATCCTATTCTTATCCATCCACTTCCTCAGTCTATCCAAATCTGCCTGAATTCACCCCCTGCCCTCCCGTGTGTTTACTGTACCACATTGTTTGGTGTCATCTGCAAATTTGGAGAGAGTGTTTTCAACACCTTCATCCAAATCACTGATGAATATATTGAACAGCATTGGTCCAAGGACAGCCCTGGGAGGACACCACTGCCCACATCCCCCCAGGTAGAAAACGACCCATCCACTACCACTCACTGGGTGCGTCCCATAAGCTGGTTTCTTACCCACCTTATTGTCAAAAAATCCACATTACAGCTACTCAGTTTGCTTGTAAGAATTGGGTGCAACACTGTGTCGAAAGCTTTTTTGAAGTCCAAGTAAATAACATCTATCTCCACCTCTACATCTAAGCACTTTGTGACCTGGTCATGTAAACAGACCAGGTTAGGCAGGATCTGCCTGCTGTAAACCCATGCTGGTTTCCCCTTAACATTGTATTACCTGCTGGCCCCCCACAAATATGATCCTTTATGATTTTTAAGGTCTTGCCAAGAATAGAGGTGAGGCTGACTGGCCTATAATTACCTGGGTCCTTCTTCCTCCCCTTCTTGAAAATAGGGTCTGCACTGGCCCTTTTCCAGTCTTCTGGGACCTGTCCTGAGCACTACAAGTACTCAAACAGTTGTGTCAATGGTTTCACTATCATACTGGCCAATTCCTTTAGTACCGTTGGGTGAAGATCACCAGGGCCCACTGACTTAAATATGTCCAAACCCTCCAAGTGCCCCTTCACTAGGTCAGCACTAACCGTAGGTGGATTGGTAGACTGGTACATTTTCAAAGCATTTACAAACAAGAGCTAAATACGTTATTTTGAGGAACTGAAAAGTCTTGGCTTTATGAAAATTGCATTATAGCTGAGCTTTTTAAAACTCATGCGGTGCATGCGAGTATAATCTTAGCTGAGTGGAAGCAGGGCCTTTGCAAAGCCATGTCTGACTGTCTCTAGAGTCATACACTTTAAGGCCAGGAGGGTCTATTAGATCATCTAGTTGGACATTCCTCACAACGCAGGCCATAGAACATCTCCCAGGTGTCCTTCCATTGAGCTCAGTAACTTGTTTGATTGAAGCACATCTTCCATGTCAAAGCATCATCTGCAACCATCAGTTCTCCAGTTGTAATGGAATAATTAATTGTATTCATGAAAACAGACCCTGCTAATTGGATTTCTAAATTATTGCATATTTATTTACTTGGGGGAATTATTCAGCATAGATTAACAACAGTGAAGATGCCTGTGCCCCATTCATTCTGTTTGACCCTGTCCTCTTATGGGAGACTCCAAGCTTCGTGAGTCCAAGATTACTTAAGGCTCATGCCCTACAAAGTTGCTTTAAATGTGCGCTTTCATCTGGCTTTGTGGACCTTTCGTTAACTGAGTTCTAAATCTTGTCACTAAAAACAAAAGCAGAATGTATGTGACTACTTTAAATTGAATCTGTCACAATAGTGGATTAAGTGAATTTGTGTCCCTTAACCTTCACTAAGATGGCTTTTTTCAGACCTGTTTTCCACCACTTCATTACCAAACACAACCACACTTAGAATGGGATGTGCATGTTTCTTGTAGGGAGGCAGTGAGGTCTGGGGTAGCAGAACACAGGACTTACTCAGGAGTCCTGGATCTATCATTTGGCCAGCTGAATAACCTGAAGCATGTCACTTCACTGCTGTAGCTTTGCAGATCCCTATCTACAGAATAAAATTTAAGAAATCTAAGCAAGACTGATGGAAAAAAAGGGTGCTAGCAGCTAGATGCATGTCACTGAAGACCTGTAATATTTCAAAGACATGCAAACCTAATGACTTTGTTCCATGCTATGACATTGCCCACCCACATGTCTACTTAAATGAGACTCCTTTTTAGATTATCTTCAATCTATGCTCTGTCTAGGATTATTCTTATGGGGAGTAGGACAAAGGTTCATGCCAGAATGTATTGAAATATTGGCGTTTTGCAGAAAAATTAAACCAGAAGTCAATAGTATTCAAGATCTATTATATATAATAAAATACTTATAGCCTTAGCTCCTATTGTTCGTTATGTAGAGCAAATTGATTCCTTTATTGGGCATGGTCATGAGGGTTAACGTATCTTCTCAGCCTGAGTATTGATCCTAAGAGAGAACTTTGGGGCTGAAAACATGGATCGTGACATTCAGCCTCTGTAAACGCAGGCGCCAAAACAAAATACCATGAAGTGAACAGAGGTAGGAATTACAGCACATCAGCTACTCTGCAGTAAGTGCCCATGTGTTAACCTGTGATAATGAAAGTCGATCCCCAAGAGAGGGTTAAGCTACCACAAGTTACAATAGCTGTGGAGTCAGAACACTTCTGTATGCGGTTACTATGACCGAGCAAATTTACAACCTTTTTCTTTACCATCCTACTTTACAATGGAGAAGCATTGAATAATCTCAAGGAATTATTGTGGTATTCAGGATTTAATTGGCTAAATGCCTGCAAGATGCTTTTGTGAACGTATAAGCATGACCTTGTCCAATAAGACCTGAAGAATACTGTAGAACTATGTGGGTGTTTATACTTCCTCCAGTCTATGCTAAAGATGTCTTGTACTGCAACAGAGGAATTTGGCCTCCAGAGTCTTTCAAAAGCATTGGTTTTCCTTAAGAAGGTAAAAAGAGATTATTTCTCAATAACTTCAGAAATTGTCTTAGAGTAACCTTTTAATGCTTGCTGAATAGGAATCACAAAACATTTCGCAAGCTGGAATTACCCATGCCACTTGGGACAGAGATGTCTACAGTATGGGCATCTTTAAGCCAATTCAAGAAGCTAGTGGGGACCTGCTTCTCAGGAGTGCACATCGACTGTCATAACTAACTGCTACATCTGCACGATCCTGTAGCAATACATAATCAGCCCAAGCACCCTAATGTTGACTCTGGATGAAACAGTGCTCAAATTGAAGCAGTTTTACTATATCTGGAAAACTACACAGTCATGCAGATGTAATGGAAGCATCACAACAGCTTATATTGATATCCTTTGATGATAAGACAACTGTTACATATATACCCCTAGAGTTAGAAATTTGATCTCAGGCAAAGGAACAGTTTTGCTAGTTCGTAGCAGTAGCAATCTTCTACACATTGCTTTTTTCCATTAAAGAGGAGCAAAGAGGCATAGTACTAAGTTGTATAGCAACATGACTGGAATTTGGAGAGAGCACTGGTTGCAGGAAGGAACTACATGGATGGGCACTAGGAAGTAAGCTTCTGGCCAGGTGCACACAGACTATCTGCAGCATTGCTGTAATATAAACATTCATTTTAAAGACTTGACTTAGTTTTACAAGAATGGCGTTTTTCTCATATTCACATTCACACAAAACAGGAAATGATTTGCACCTTGTATTGCCAATGCCAGTTCTACAAAGTGACTATAAACAGATCGCTTTCATTCAGTGACATTTTACAGTCCTTCGCAATAAGAATTTAAAGAGTGGCTTTGCCAGGAGCAGGCCCACAACCCAGATGGCTAAAGCAAGTTAATAAAAAATTAGACCTTTGTTTATATGGCAGGTTCCCTCCACCCCTTCCTTTTGCTGTATGTAGGTAGAGCAACAGCGTGTTAACTGTAAATAACCTTTGCAGCAAGATATATGCAAAAAATCTAAAGTATGTAACTTACTGCTTGCAAGTAAACTGGTAATTTACTTTGATTTTTTTTTCTTCTGGCAGAAAAAGATAACTTCAAAACTCATTAAGAGAATCATTACCATAATGTACATCATGTACAGACCAAATTACTAAAATGGCATTTAGAATAATCTGGTGGGGTTTCTCTTCCCTTCTCTCATTCTTTGCTATTTAAAATGTGTAGTCAACCATACTTAAAAATATTCAGTTGGTAAAATAGCAGTGTAAGTTGACAGTAAATTACATAGTTCGATCACAGTGCACACAGATGAATCCTCTCACAGGAGAACACTCAGCTTTCTAATGCATATCATTCTCATTCCTTTTCTGTACTGATCCCTATGTGATGTAGATTCATAGATTCATAGATGCTAGGGTCTGAAGGGACTTCAATAGATCATTGAGTCCAACCCCCTGCATAGGCAGGAAAGAGTGCTGGGTGTAGATGACCCGAGCTAGATGCTTATCTAACCGCCTCTTGGAGACCCCCAGGGTAGGGGAGAGCACCACCTCCCTTGGGAGCCCGTTCCAGACCTTGGCCACTAGAACTGTGAAGAAGTTCTTCCTAATGTCCAGTCTAA
>JAGPOW010003316.1:184506403-184517883 GCA_030014935.1 Caiman crocodilus
CTGGACATTTTTCCTCCCTAGGTGCAGCACTTTACATTTCTCCTTGTTGAATTGCATTCTGTTGTTTTCTGCCCACTTGTCCAACCTGTCCAGGTCTGCCTGTAGTTGTTCCCTGCCCTCCAGTGTGTCCACTTCTCCCCATAGCTTTGTGTCATCTGCAAACTTGGGCAGAGTACTCTTCACTTCCTCGTCCAAGTCACTGATGAAGACATTGAAGAGTATTGGTCCTAGGACCGAGCCCTGTGGGACTCCACTGCCCACACCCTTCCAGGTCAACACCGACCCATTCACTATGATTCTCTGGGTGCGAACCTCTAGCCAATTCACCACCCACCAGACTGTGTAGTCATCCAAATCACAGCCTCTTAACTTGTTCACCAGTATGGTGTGGGATACCGTATCGAACCAGATCACAATTCCCATTATAGAAGCTTTTAGTGAAATACAGAGCCAGCATAACCATAAAACAATGAGAAGGTGCAGGTGGACATAATGAGGCTCTTTCCCTCCAAATTCCTGTCCAAAGTTTTGGAATAACCAACAAGAGAAACCATCTCCAGAGAATCCCTTTAGAAGTATAGGATGAGGCCTATGAATACCGGGGTAGAGAGTCATGAACCCTCATCATGTGAAGCGCTTGTATGATTAACTTCAAGCATGGCTGGAATTCCATTAAAATAAATTATTTCTGTGCTGTTCCTAATAACTTTTGAAGTCAAAGGATTAGATACTATTCTGCTTTCTGGATGTGTGAGTGATGCTAAGTACCACTTGACCAGGTTTTAGATCCTTTTCCACACACAGCAAGAGCACATTAGGTTATTGCAGTATCCTAGTGGTTAGGTACCCTGTCCAAAAACGAGTCATCCAAATTTCTAGGCCCTCCTCATCTAGAGAGGTTTTGACTTCACAAAAAATATCCTAATCCCCAGGGCATGGTCAGGTTGGGATGAAAGTATCCTCCATCCCTCTTGAAGTTGACCTACTGGACAACCATGAGTAAAAGCAATGTAGGGCTAGAAGGGAAGCAAATAAGAGGGAGTATAACTCTATGGGTGAGTGAGACAGCTGCTGCCCTGGGAGGAAGGGCACTGGTTTTGGGTTTGCCCTATGTTCTCCAAGTGCAGCTTCAGCACTTTTCATTAAGTAGACTAAGCAGCATTGGCACACAGGGTAGGACAAGGGACTAACTGTGAAGTTCTGTTTCCTGAAGTTGGGAGTCAGCACATCTCACAGGCCTATGAACGTCTGGGGGTCCTCTCTGTGTCCCAATCTGAGTCTATTCTATATGAGCACAGGGCAATAGCATGAGTTATATCTAGAGCCTACTTTAAATCATGATTTCTCATTTTTCATAAAAATTGCAAAATTAAGTGATTTTTCACAAAAAAAATGCCATTTGCAACAAAATGACACAATATGGCTGCTTGCTGGGGAATTCCACAACAAGTGCCATATCATGGCATTTCATTGCAACAAGATGGCTACTGCAGGTTGGGAAAACCATTCTCTAGCCAGCAGCAAAAACCAGGGGAGGGGGGAAGGCTTTGCAAAAGGGAGCAGGGGGTGGAGAGAGCTTGGGAATGAGTAGGGGAAGGGTGTTTGCTTCTTTGGATGGCAACACTGGGGTGCCAGAGGTTGGGGGTAGGGGAAGAGAGCATGTGCAGAGAAGCAAACAGCCCCTCTCCTAACTGGTAACAGGGCTGTGTACCAAGCCAGCCCCCAACTCCACCTGTCATTCCTGTGCCCCAATTTTCCTATCCAGAGTAGCAAACAGCTCCACTCCTATCCATCCCCAAGTTCTCTCTCCCCATCCCTTTTGTGACCCCCTTCCCCCCACTCCTCTGGTCTGCTCTGCTTTTGCTGCTGGCTTTTTAGCAGCTATTTGAGGCTTTGGGAGCAGGGTCTCTGCTGCTGCAATTAAAACTGGTCCTAAACCTGCCCCCTCATCCACATGGGGTGTAGGCGGGGCACCATGATCTGGACATGAAAATAGTGGCTGCCACCAACATTGGGCCATGATATTAGTGACCTGGGCCCATGATTAAAACCAAGACCCAGTTACATCTTTAGAGGGTGTGACTTGTAGAAAATCTCATGGAATTTCCTGCCTGTCTGGCCTCTCCTGGGGGTTTCTCTGTGCACTGAATGGGGACAACCTTTTTCTGCAAAGGCTGTTGGAGATTGACACATTATTCAGAGAGATCCAGCTAGTCATTTGTATACATAATCAATGCTCAAATAAACCCCAGGGCAATTACCCATTTGTTGAAGTGAAGCTTGAATTAGTGATCGTTAACCCTTCCTTAGTGGATTATGGAAGAAAATTAGCTACTGTAATGCTTTGTTTGCTGCAGAGATGAAAGCCAGAGTGACCCATATATTGGATATTTACCAAATTAATGCAGTATGTCTTCATTAGCAAAATTTGTCAAATATTAGTTCTGGAATATATGATCAAGCAAATAATTAGCCTATTGTCAGCTAGTCTTTAGATGCTCATGCTCATGAACAATTGCAGTGAGGGATCCTATCGAAGAGGACCGCTAAATAAAAAATAGAGTGCTACCAGTTGATGAGGATGCTTCTACACCAACTTTGACAAAAGGCACTGTAGTCATAATCTGAAATACCTCAAGTTTCTCATAATGTGTGTTGTGAAGTAGCATGAAATGACTCCATGATTATAAAATGAAATGTATTCTTTGGGCATGACCATCAATTTATATTGGTGTTGGAAGAATGTAAACAAAAAAAAAGTAAAGCAGACAGATACCCCAAGTTAGCTGGATATCTGAAAATACCTGATCATGTTATAATGTACACTGATATGCACAAATAACACCAGGATGACTGTCTGGCCATGCCTTTATTAAAAGAAGCATTTATAGTGATGCAGAAATGTGCAGTGAGTATGCAAACTATGTGCAAACAACATAATTGTCTCATCATTATCATTGTCATCATCACTGGATTTGAAGTATCTCCCAGTGGCAACATTGATGATACTTCTCCAGCAACCTGAGATGTTTCTTGTATGTTGTCTACATCTCAGCTCTGTGCAGGAAGGGGAGGATCATGACTGCTTGACAAACAGTTTAGTTTCAGATCTGATGTCATGATCTTCAAAAACCCATTTCCTCAGGCATCCAAAGGCTTCACTTGCATGTTAGAGGTGATGTTGGACTATTCACTGATGTCAGACTTCTGTGAGAGATGGCTTCTCAGGTATTCAATGTTCTCCAGAGTCTCACTGTGAATCTGAATGAATGGAGATGGGGACTTCTCATTAAAAGCTTGTTGATGGAGGACTTTTGTCTTCTGAATGTTCAGCATCAGTCCCATTTTCTTGCATGCCTCAGTAAAGATGTTGATGAACACACACTCCAACATCATCAACGTTCTGGAGCTCAAGGATTGACGTCAGGGTGGCCTGGAGTCAGCTGAGGTTAAACAATTTATCATCCAAACCCCATCCCCATCTGGATATCCAACTCCAGACTCCTGAAGCAAGTTTTATTCTTCCAGATCAGTCAAGGCATGTGCTCAAGAGGAGAGCAGAGAAGGCACTTCAAGGACACCCACATGCATGGCCCGGTATCGTCTATTACTGTGTTATCATTTAGTAATTCCAAAAGGAAGTACTAAATGATGGGACAGTAACAATAGTGCCATAGAGGCACATGTAGAAGGGTCCTGTTTTGCTCATATACCTCATTTTCTGCACACACTCTCCCCTTCCTCCCCCCACCCCCCGGTTCTCTTGTATCAATCTGGCTAACGACTTCGACTCTGTCCCACCCTTGGCCTTGTGTGTCTAGGTAGGCTGGCTGTCTGCCACAACTCTATAGCTGTCTTCAATTTTATCTCTGTTAGCTACTTTCTGCAAAGTAGCTGTGTTACACTGCAGCTTGGACAGTTGCCTTCTGCCATTGATTTGTGAGGGATGGACCCAGACCTGCTCACCTGTGCATAGTACCCTCAGGTCTTTGACTCTCTTGCTGTATTGGGCTGCTTGCCTAGCTTGTCATTCTCTTAATTGCTTTGTGCTCTGTTTGCTGCTGTTTCACTAGGCTGCAGCACTCTCCCTCCTGGGAAGCAGAGTCTTATTTTACCAACACCGCCATCTCTGATCAGGGTATAATTTCCACTGATATGCAATAGTAATGTAAATAGCACCAGGGTGACTGTCTGGTGAACAGTCCAGACAGCTCCTTAGTCTGTTATGTTTCTGACATCAGTCTCTTGGCTGTCTTTATTTTTCAAGCTGCCTTCCCAGTGCAGTTTGAGTACCCAGAAGACGTCTTGTGCTCAAAACCTATTTACTGCTAGATTGCTTGAGTTCTGCAGTAGTGTCTTGTGGCCCATTGTCTGAGCCTGGTGCATCACGTAAGTTGTATCTTACAAAATGTTCTTTCACTTCTTTACATTTTAGATTTTGGTTGGGTATCCTCTGGATAATCCACCTTCCAGAAATGCAAGGTGAACACTAGTGTGACCGTGTTTTTCCTATTTCACATGGTCTCTTCCTTTATATCTCAACCTCCTAGAACAAGATTATCAATAATACCACTCTTGATACCTGAGAGTCCCTAAAAATGCCTCACGGAGTATATATTGGTGTGCTTTTGACATTGGTTTGATCTGCATAGGCATTTATACCCAGCAGCACTTGTCAAAAACAGGGTGTGATAAGCTTTCTTGCCCAGCATTCCATAACCTGTCCTTGACATCATAAATGATGAATGCTTCTGCCTTGGATAAATTGGGAAGTATGCCCTCAGTCATCGGTACTGGTTTATTTCCAGGGCCTGCTCCTTTAGATGTTTTTGAATCAAGGCAAATTCTCAGCTTCCCTGTTGATCTCCTCTGTGCTAGTTTCAGCAGTTCCCTCTTTGCGGGCTTGCCAGCTCCTTCTGGAGGGACTATGCTATGGATAATGAGACTTGCCATTTTGGCTTTTTCCTCAGATAGAAGTATTGCCAACCTCAGCTCGACTGCTACACACCTAGCTACTTGAAGTATATTCCCATATACTGCTAAACTGCTGGACAGGGCTTCTCATGAATACTTTCCCTCATTTCTCACGTTAAGGATATTCTATTGGTGTTTTACAAACAAATCCATCTAGGAGACTATTCTGCTGTTGTCTGGTAGCAGGTGGTCTGCTGGTGTGTCAAATCCTATTGAGTCTAAGTAATGGTGTCTCTTCTTTGATGGGTTTAACATCCTGCATTTGTGTGTGGTTTTCAGAGTGGCTTCAGTGAACATATCCTACACTCCATCACATTTTTGGAGTGTAAAATATCTGCTTACTAGTGCTTCTGGCTTCACATTTCATTTCCCTGCAGTCCACCTAGAAATGAAGTGGTGGTTGATGTAGCAGGAAGCTTGGTGCTCCTGCTACTTCAAGAGCTGGCAAGCTGCAGATGAGAGGTGGCAGGTGTGGCAGGAGACAATCGGCCTAGGGGTGGACCAGGAGGGTCTGGTACCCAGGCGGGAGTAGGTATCCAGGAGAAAAATGGAGATGGGACCAGACAAGTCTGGTTCCTGGTGGGGGACTAGTTAACAGGCCAGGCTCAAGGACTGATCCAGAACAGATTCAGGCCCAGGAATAGGAGTGGAGTGGATGAAAGCTCACTTGGGAATCCCTGGGAAAGCCTACCTTTTCTTAAAGGTATAAGGACCTCAAGGCCTGGCAAGTAAACAGAAGGGGAGAATCAGGGTAAAGCAAGAGCTGGGTAGCCACCAATGGTGTCATGGCCACCCCTGGGACAGGCTTCTTACTGTTGGTCTATGAGTAATGAGCAAAATAATTCTTTGCATTGTGCATATATTGAAAGATTTGGATCTGCTAAAGTTGCACTCCTCTTCATCATAGTTTCATAGTTGCTACGGTCGGAAGGGACCTGAGGAGATCATCTAGTCCGACCCCCTGCCATGGCAGGAAAGAGTACTGGGGTCAAACGACCCTAGCCAGATGTTTGTCCAGCCTTTTTTTAAAGACCCCCAGGGTAGGAGCCAGCACCACTTCTCTTGGAAGTTGGTTCCAGGACCTACCCTCCCTGACAGTGAAATAGCACTTCCTAATGTCTAGCCTGAAACTACCCTCTGCAAGCTTGTGTCTGTTGTTTCTTGTAACTCCTGGAGTGCTTGGGGGAACAGGGACTCTCCCAATGCCTGCTGGTCCCCCTTGACTAGGTTGTAAACTGCCACTAGATTCCCTCTCAGCCTTCTCTTTTGGAAGCTGAACAGGTTCAGGTCCCTCAGCATCTTCTCATAGGGCCTGCTCTGTTGACCCCTGATCATGCGGGTGGCCCTTCTTTGGACCCTCTCTATATAGGCCACATCCCTCCTGAAGTGTGGTGCCCAGAACTGGATGCAGTACTCCAGCTGCAGCCTGACCAGTGCTGCATAGAGGGGGAGGATCACCTCTTTGGACCTGCTTGAGATGCATCTGTGGATGCACAACAAAGTATGGTTGGCCTTCCTGACTGCATGCCCACACTGTCGGCCCATGTTCATTGTGGCATCAATGATGATTCGAAGATGCTTTTCTGTCTCAACACTGATGAGAAGGGAGTTCCCCAGCCTGTAGGTGTGCCGTTGGTTCTTCCTCCCCAGGTGCATTACCCTGCACTTATCAGGGTTGAACCCCATCCTGTTCTTTTTGGCCCACCCTTGTAACCTGTCTAGATCTGCTTGCAGCCTGTTCCTTCCTACTAGCACACCCACTTTTCCCCACAACTTAGTGTCATCTGCGAATTTGAACAGTGTGCTTTCTATCCCCTCACCCAAGTCACTGATGAAGATGTTGAATAATGCGTGCCTGAAGACTGAGCCCTGGGGAATCCAGCTGTTGGCTGTGAGCCTGCCACTGGTTTCCCCTAGCAATGGCCCCTCCTCCTTCCCAGCCTGGGTGCTGTTTTTGGAACAGGAGAGGGGAAAGGGAATGGAGGGAGCTCATTTTAGAGGTTCCTGAGCCAGTGTTGGGTGGTGGAAAGTGTGGACTGGAACTCTCTCACCTCAGGGACTTCCAGTCCACTCACCGCACCCTCCAGCACTGGCTGGAAAGGCCCCAGACTGAAATCCCTTCACTCCCTTTCCCCCCTCTCATTCTTAAAACAGCTTGGAGGCTGGGAGGCAGGTGGTCACGGGTTGCTCAAGATGCTATGTTTGAAACACCTTCATCTGAACCCTCATGCAAAGAAGGTTCAGATTTTGGTGGGATCGAGCCTTTTTAAAGCACACTGCAGCTGTACACTTCTGTTTGGTCATGGCTGTAGAGCATTTGCTGGGCCAGACTGGGCAAAAATTGTCACTTCTATCTGTGCATGCACTGCTGCAATTATTTTCCTGGAGGGGCTGCAACAGTGGGATATAAAAAGGTTTTCTTTCCAAAATTCCACCATAGACTGGACACCTTTAATTCTGCCTTTTATGTTGCTTTCCATAGCCCAGATGCTAAAACATCATACCTGCCTTCCCAGTCTATATGACCCTTCTGGGCAGCTGTAGCTTGAACCTGACAGCTTGTTCCTCATTAATGGCCGCTGTTTTGTTTCTTTTTTATTTATTTATTTCTTTGGATGGATGAGCTTTAGCATTAAAAAGGTTAGATCTATTTCTTACAACAAGATCTATTATAAGCTGGAGTCATGTGTTCTCCCAAAGATTCTGTTTCTAATCTTCTAGAATTCTCTGCTTTGTAACAAAAGTACTTATTTTCTGATTCTTCTTTCCAAATAAAAAAAAAACAGTGCTTTACAATCTCCTTCTGTCTGGGGTCACAGTACTCATCAAATGTTTTTATCAGTTGCTCTGCCATCTCCTATCATTAGTCCTGGCAACAGTGTCTCACTGGCTTCTCATTCTTTTTTTCTATCAGTGAAACAATAACAAAGTTTACCTTCATTCTGTTTTCTCTTGCATCCTCATAGTCACCTTGGAATACAGATTCAATTCTTGCTGCTTTTCTTTCGTGTGCACAAGAAGCATTGTGTTATTGTTTGGTTGGGAGGGGTTTTTTTGGTCTTGAAGTTCTACATTTCTGGTACTCTGAGTCCCTCTGTGCTGGCTGATTCATTTGTTTGTAGGTGCTGCCTTGTTTCCCTGCTGCTTACATTCTGCTGTTGGCTGTGGCTTTCGTGAGACTAACCTTTACCATCGCGTTTTCTATACTGCCTGCTGTGTGGTGACACCAGGGATCCATGCTCGGAGAACCAACTGACCCTTTAAGACAGCAGTTTGCAGAATTTCTACAACTACAGATAGAATTCCAGCCTGGTGACTTCACACCAATTTGCGATGGTCTTTCCCAAATATTTCCCTCCTGCATCATAACCCTTCTTCCAAATCCCATGCAGTTTCCTATACCCAATCTATATTAACCTTGGGCCCTTTCAGCACAGATACTACCACTTGCTTTAGACTTTGTGATGAATTAGGGTACCAATGTCTGTGCCCTGAACAAAGCTACTGAACTCAATTGTACTTGACACCAAAGCAGGATTTGAATGTAACCCTTTGGAAAGATTCTCTTAGTCCAGTCACCTCAGCACTAGTTAGTAGGGCTGTGCAAAGTTTTGCCAGGTGTTTCATTTCAAGCTCAAAACAGCAAAATTGAAATGAAATGAAAGGCTTCGAAACAGCCTTGAAACTAAATGAGGGTAGTCAAAACATTTCAGAAGTTTTGAAACATTTTGAATTTCAAAGCTGAAGCTGGGCTTGCTTGCAGAAAAAGAGAAACTAAGAAGAGGGAGGGAGAGGAGCGGGAAAGGACTGCTCTGATATTGACTGTGTAGCTGGACTGTGATCCTTCCCTGAGGTCCCTTCCAATCCCAGTGCGCTGGGGGAGGGATGAAAAACAGCATAAAAAGCAGCATTGTTTGAACTGAGCTTTCTGCCATGGGGTCAGTTACTGAGCTGTCTTCCAGCAGCTCAACGGCATCAGAGGGAGGCTATAACTTCCTACTTGCTAGCCTGTTACTAGCGAGTGGGATTCAATACCTTTTGCTTTCTATACCCTTTTTTATTATATTCATTCCTTCCTTTCAGTTTATTTCTCTCTCCCCCAAAATCATCTTTTTGTTTTTCTTAGTCTATTTTGATTCATTTCCTCCAAAAAAGAAATCTGTGCTTTTTTCTCACAGCATGCATTCTATTCACTGTGCAGGGAAGCACAGTATATATTGCATATTATAATATAGAATTTATTCAGGAACACATATTACATACATTTATGTAATATATAAATATATATATATTTATTACATAAATACAGATTACATTACAGAAGAACACACAGATTTTCCAGCATACCAAGGCAAACACACTATGAAACGCACCATGAAGCATGCTGGAAAGGCAGCTGGCAAGCTTTCAGAGAGGGTCAGAAGGGGGAGGTAGAAGGAGATCTGTAAGTTCCCACCCCCACCCTCCCAAACTGAGTTGCAGCTTCTTTCCTACAACTAGCAGGCATGAGGCGTCCAGTTCTACTGACAGCAAGGAGAGGGGTGCAGTGCCACTGCCTGAGTCTGTACCCCCTCCAAGAGCACCAGCCATAACACGCCCCCACCACCACCACCATGACAACAAGCAGCACCAGCACTTGCATGACAGTCTCCTCCACCCTCATTTCACTTCCTATCCTGAGACTTCCAGTACCAGAGGAAGAGCTGGATCTAGATCTGGATCTGAGTGTCATAGCAAGGGAAATTCTGGGGAAGGAGAGGGAATCATCTGAGTTTCTTCAGATCATCTCCATACCCCTCAATTTTCCCCTAGAGCCAGATCTCCTTCCCCAGAAGGCACTTCAGAGGAGGCTGAGGTAGAGGTTGTGGAGGCAAGTTGTTCAGCTGAGTCCACTCTTCCTGTTGCTGTGCCTCTGCCTGCTGAAGAGGGGGGAAAGGCAGCATCTGCACATGCACCCACATCCCAGAAGTGAGCAGGTAGTGTGGTCTGGGATCATTTTGAGCTGGCAGATGATCCCACATACACTATCTGCCTGCACTGCTGAGCCAAAACCAGCCAGGGCAAGGGAAAGAAACATATGAGCACCGCAAGGATGCTGATGCATCTCTGCAGGCACCACACCCTTGCCCTTGCTCCTTCTCAGCCTGACACCAGTGGGAGCATCCCTCAAAAAGTCCCCCTCTGACTCCAAAGCCCCCATCCCCCTGAAGCAGAGTAAAACAACCGTGGAACAATGGGGGGAAAGTGGACAGGAAGGGGCAGGGGGGTGCATTACAAAGGCAAGTGAGATCACCCAGAGCATTGGGGAGATGCTTGCTGTGGATGGGCAGCCCTTCTCCTTATTTGAGTGGCCATCGTTCAGCCAGCTCATGGCAATTATGGCCCTAGCATACCAAGTACACACATGCACCACCTTCAGCATGACGGTGGTGTCCTCCCTGTATGAGGAATGCAAGGAGGACTTGAGAGAGGAGCTGTGCAAGTTATGTTTGCAGGTGGCCTTACACTTCACCTCAGATATCTGGAGCAGCTGGGATGGAGATCATGTATACCTCTCCCTCACAGGGCACTAGTGCAACTAGTCAGGCCATTGCTAGGCTCTCCTTCAAGCTGAGGTGATGGATCTGTCCCACGTGGCAACCAAGATCATGGAGGCCATGAACTGCTTGGTGCAGGGGTGGACCATTGGGCAGCGCAAGCTCACCCACAGGTTTATGGTCACCAGTGGTGAAGCCAATATGATCAAGATGGTCATTGATGCCAAATTTGGCATCCACTGTGTGACACCCAAGTTGTACCTCATTGTCAGGGATGCCGTGGAGTGGGAAATGGCTGTTGATAATGGTGCCAGCACCACCAGCAAGCTCATTTCTAAATGTAGGAAGGTAGCAGGCTACTTTCACTGGAGGATCAAGAGGAGCAAGGTGCTGTGGGACAAGCAGGTAGAGCTGAATATCCTGCAGCATGAAATCATGCAGGATGTAGAAACTCAGTGGAACTCCACATACCTGATTCTCGAGAGGCTGGTGGAGCAAAGGAAGGCCAGAGATGGCCTTACTGTGTGAGATGGGGATCATCAGCTCCCTTAATAGAGCTGAGCAGGATACCATCTCCCAGATCTTGGTGGTCCTCAGGCCCTTCCTCAAGGTCACCGAGACCCTCAGCACTGGCAATGCCCTCCTTAGCCAGGTGATCCCCCTAGTGAGGAAACTTCAGAACCAAATGGAGACATTCCAGGGGATCAATGTTCCTGGCTGGGATAAAACTCTGTCACCAGATGTACAGGCACTGGCAAGGTGGCTAAAGGTGGGCATCAGGAAATGGCTTGATCCCTTGTGGTTTAATATGGTCCACAGGCATGCCCTGAGAGTGAAGGGGAGTGTCAGCATATGTGACAGCCAAATCCTGGATCAGTGGAAGGAGATCCTGGTGAACAGAGTCAGGGAGGCAGAAGGGTGGAGGCAGGGGGACATGGAAGAGGGAGATCCACTGCCCCATGCCAACAC
>JAGPOW010003316.1:184523490-184533602 GCA_030014935.1 Caiman crocodilus
CCCTGCACTTGTCCACATTGAATCCCATCCTGTTCTTGTCCGCCCACTCCTGCAGTCAGCCCAGATCTCGCTGCAGCCTCTCCCTCTCCTCTGGTGTCCCCACCTCAGCCCACAGTTTGGTGTCATCAGCAAACTTGGATAGCTTGCCTTCCACCCCTTCAAGTCCACGATGAAGATGTTGAACAGCACAGGCCCAAAGACTGAGCCCTGGGGGACCCCGCTGCTCACATCTCTCTAGGTTGAGTATGACCCATCCACCACCACTCTCTGAGAGTGCCCCATCAGCCAGTTTTGGACCCACTCAACCGTGTAGGCATCAATGCCACAGCTCTCCATCTTTTTAATGAGGATCTCCCCATCTTTTTAATGTCTTCCTGTAGTGTAAAACCATTCTTTCTTGTCCTAATCTCAGTAGCTAGGGAGAACAGTCAGTCACCATCCTTTCTATTGTGGTCTTTCAGACACTATATTTAATAGAAGTCTCTGCTGACCTCTTCTTACTGCTTCCTCGTGTTTTCTCAGTCTGTGGCATCTATTCATCTGTGTTGTTCTGTTTTGCACTCAAATTGTAAATTGTTCAGGACAGAAATGATCTTTTTGTTGCATATTTACAGCACATGGCACAGTGGGACTGTGTTCTCTAATGTGCTATCCCAGTGTAAGTAATAATATTTAAAGAAAATAAGATGAGCAACTTGTACAGTCATAAATCACCATGTCAAAAGTTAAACAAAGATGGACAAGGAGAATTTTTCTAGCTTTATAAAATTTGAAATGGAGGTAAACGGGTTAAGACCAAACTTCAAATTATGTATCTAAATTCAACTGGTCTGGCTTTCGGTACTTTCAGTAGTACTATGCTTTCCCAACTCTCTTAAGCCAAATGAGAAGTGTGAAGGACTTCCTCCTCTGAATATCACAACACTTTCATTTGGGTGCCTAAATATAAATCTCCATACCAAATTTTAGCCACCTATATTGAACAGTTCTGGCCTGTGGCTAATAACCTATCTGAGATCAGGTCACAAGTTAGTGACGTGAGCTGACAGCTCATGCCTCTCATTTCAGTTTCCTGGACCTACCTACTGCACCACACTGCTTCCAATAGAATAGTGCAATGTACAGGAACAGTGAAACACAGAGGGATGTTGAAAGAAATAGGCTTTATTTCTTGGTCCTTTTTCAGATTCTGAGTAGAATGTGCCATAAAACTCCATTGTCCCGGGGCAGCGCTATGTAGATCTCATATACAACAGTATAGAGAAGTTTACCTTCTCTATTTTCTCTATAATATCACTTGCTTCCAGGGATTTGGCATCAATTTCTCTACCAGTTCTCCCCTTTCAAACTGAAGGATTCAGGAGGTTTCATTTGTTGCTTACTCGAGAGGAAAAAAAAATTAATCAACTTCTGAAGCTAGAGCATTGGAAAGAGAATACACCATGTTTCTTATTCCCACTGGAACATCTCTCATTGCTTCCGGGCCTGACACATAAGCAAGCATCTTACTATTCTAAATTCATTGAATTTAAATGATTGTTGTTGATGTTTGTTTTCTATAGCACTGCCGTTGGGGTAGGCTTCAATAAGTCTGCCTATCTAAGGTATTTATCTGGCTCCCTGTAGCAGGGCACGAAGGTGCCTGCTACTTCGAGAGCCGAGAGCACCCTTCAGGTGCTGGTTGCTGAGGCAACTAGAGGAAGCTAATGATCCACACCTGCCTAGCCAGCTGGCAAGAAAGGGCAGGGCCTGGCTCCTATATAAACCATAGGCAGGAGGCCAGGTGGCAATTCCCAATCAGCAGCCAAGGAGGAAGGAGCTCCCTGCCACGAAAGAGAAGCCAAGCCTGATGCAGAAGCAGTGTCTGTCACTATGGCGGGATGAAGAACCCCTAGTAGGCTTGGACATGGTTATAGCCAGGTGGCTGCAGTTTGTGTTGTAGCCCAGGAGCTTGTGTTTGTGTACCAATTTGTTACATCAGTGATTTGGGTGAGGCTACTAGGGGTTGGAGGAGGCCTCATAGGGGATCTGCAGCAGTGTGGGAACCTCAGCACCAGCAAGGACACAGCGTTTGGGGTGCACAGACCCCAGCCCCAGAGAGGGGCAGTTGAGAAGCCCCAGAGTGGGCGTGATGAGCCTGGAGAAGGGGGCAGCGCTTGAGAAGGCCCTGAGAGAGGGCGTCATCACTGAGAAGGCCCCACAGACAGGGCACAGAGAGAGAGACAGGGCTGCAGAGAGACCAAGCACCACAAAGGGCATGGAGACAAAGAGAAAGAGAGACAGAACAATGTCTGTTACATCTGTGAGGTTTGGGGCATGGTTTGGGGATGGTTTGGGGATGGTTGGAGCCACACATAGCCCATAAGGCTGGAGTGCAGAGGAACTGGAAATAACCAGATAACCATGGAACAGAGGATGAAAGGCAGCCTCCGTCTAATATATATGTGATCAAAGTCATGGCAGACGAGAATTGGAGGGTGCTAATTGGCAGCTTGGCATAGTAAACGAGACAGCAGGGGAGAGCACGTCAACCCTGACCGCCCTCCTGTTACACTCCCATTAGTGTAGAAGTTGTGGCACAACATGAATTTAAACCACAGGAGACTTTGTTCAGGCTGGCATCTCAACTATCAGCACGTCTTTCCTCTTAAATCCTTTCTGGCCTGAAATCTTGCTCTCATTGCTTGCAAGAGACTAAGGTTTTTGTTTTGTTATGCTCTCTGTAAAATGCAAACCAGAGGTAGGTTGTGTTTCAGCTCCTGTTCTCTACACACACTCACAACTTGGCTGGGATTAAGGTTCAAATTAAGAGCTCCGGTTTGGATCTATTTATTGTTTCCTTAGGCAGTCATTACTGGGGCATGTAAGTACTGACCCTATTTCAAGCTATATGATGATGTACAGACGTATATACAAACAAATAGTTCCTTCTATTGTTGTCCTGTGGGGTCAGACCAACTCTCAGGATCTCAAAATTGCACTGTTAGATGGGAGGGTGTGACACAATTGTACATATATCAATTAGGTGCATGTATGCACGCACACACGCACAAACTCACAATGGTAGCAGGAGAAGGACTAAGTGGAAGGGTTGGAGTCCAGGTAGGGAAGAGAAACAGAACCCAAGTCCTTCGCATGGGAAAGGTAGGTGGGTGATAACTACCTATCCTGGACTGTGAGTTGATCCTCAATGGCCAATCAGGGTCTTCTCCAGCAAGTTGTTATCCAGAGAGGGGTCACTGGCTGGGCCTCTGGGTAGATAGGGGTCGTGGCATGGTGCTGGTCCAGATGGAGAGGGCATCCCACTGGATCTGTCTTCACTGCCCCCTTTTATAGGGGCAGACTTCCTATGACCTTAGTGACAGGGTGATGCCCAGGCAAGAGTCAGCGCCTGATGTACTGAGCATGTGCACTCCTAGATAAGGACATGCAGTTTCAGGTGTCTGTAATGGTGAGTTGGCTGCTTTCTGCAACAATATTTGTGTTCCAAATCTTGAGCCAGGGAAGAACAGTGCAGGGTGATGGTTGCGTCCTCGAGTTCATGGTTTGGTCATTCAGAGGGAGCTATTTTTAAACTCATCGCCACTGTCTCTCAAGCACCCTCATTTATCCCCATTCATTCAGGAACCAATTTACATCAGAGGGGTAGAGATGAGTCGCACAGTTACAACATCTTACACAACAGGGCATGGGGACAAGATGGGAACCAGACACACAATGGATACTTGACATCACTCATACCTACCCACATTGCAGGCCTAAATCATACAATGTTAACATGAAATAATAAAAATCAATGCACAAATGATAGGAATACAATATAATGCAATATAAAACAGTAAAAATCAATACAAACATTACAACACTATTTACAATATAAAAAGGGACTTATTACAATAATAGTAGACAAGAACTTAGCTTACCTAGTATGGTGGTGAGAAGCCCCCACAGGCTTCTCGCAGGGGATGGGGGAACCCCCATGAGCCACATGCCACCCAAACAAGCCCCACCCCCCCATCTGAGGAAATTTACCTCCCGGCACACAACCGGAGCCACGGTTGTGAGAGCTGGTGCTACACCGGCTCTTGAATCAACTGTTCCCAGGGTGAGGAAACCCTGAGTCAATTGTGGGAGCTGGAGACACTGCCATGGGAAGATTGAAAAGCCCTGTTGGAACCCGGCAGCGGGGAGGAGGAATAACACACCAGCGAGGAACATGCCTGGCATGGTGAGGCTCCAGTGGCCAGTAGGAGCTTTGCAGCCAGCTCAGGGCCAGCATCCAGAGTGGGGAAAGCAGTGCCCCTGCATTAGTTTGGGAGGGAAGAGCCAGATCCATTCCCCACCCTCCAGCATCTAATTTCTTATCAAATTCATCAAAGGTGTTCCTCCCAGAGTCAAGAAGGAGGATGCCAGAGAGAGGGGAAAAAAAAAAAAGGAAAAAAAAGGAGACTAGTCTGTCTGTCTAGTCTGGCTGCAATCGAGACTAGGATTCCAGCTGCCGTAACAGCTGGGCTAGTCCATAGGAATTTATGCCAATGCTGGTTCCCTCGGCAATTGGGGTCTACCAGGCATGGTTGGATGGCACAGGCTGCACCAATAGCTTGATGCATGGACGGGGTGTAGGGGCGGTGGAACCCCATGGAACGTCGCATCAAGACCGTGAGTACCTCCGTTTCTGGAGTCCCTAGGAAGAGGATCACCACTGAACCCCTCATCCAGTAACACCAACTCATGACAGGTGAGTTGAGGGAAAAGGGGGTCCCAGCTGAGACCAACAGTACAGCACTCACCATGTCACACCTAGGTGCCTCCACACCTAGTACTACTTGTAATCACTTATAAGGGATAGAGAGGGCAGAAATAAAGTCAGAAATGGTTAGGGAAAGGGAAGGGAATGCATTGAAAAAAAAAACAAGAAAAACTGGGGATTTTACTACGTTATGTGGAACCAGAAAAAATGGTGAGTTCAGATGTACATGGACAAACCAGAGAACTATACAACCTGAAAGTAGCGAAGTATAAAAATCCTTTGCCGCTATTATAAGAAAGACTCTTTGCTTTTGTGTCCTTTTCCTCCTCGCTGAACCAAGGAAAATGTTGGCTACTGTAAATGTTTCACACCATTCTCACAGGCCTTCAGTTCAGGAAAGCTACAGATCCTACTTGCCTCTGGGTATTGATGTAGCCTGAGGTAAATCTAAATGCTTTAAAAACAAAACAAAAAAGTTACATGTTAGCACCATTTAGTGTGTTCTATTTTTTTAGGGCTCCATTTGTCTTCCATTGCTTTATATTGTAAAAAGTTTGGGATATATTTGTGATGGCATAAGAGCACTCTTCCTACAAATTGCTGTGTCCTAATTGAGATATTGAAACAGGTTTTTAAAAGTAATTGTACCAGAGACGGCACACACAGAATGCAAGCTATTTACAATGAACGCTAACTTATAAACAAGGCAAGACACATTGGTATTCCTGTATGTCACTAGATGGTGGTCTTTATGGCTAGGGACCGAAGTTAAACACAAACTGGTTTAAGTGATTGGAAATTGGTTTAAACCTCTAAGAGAACAGAAGTTCATTGTACATAAATCATTTTCAAAATGGCCAAAACCAATTTAAGATAAACCTGGATGATTGTATCAGACTTAACGAGGGTGACCACATTTTCAAAATACAAAAGCGGGACACCAAGTCTCCCTGCCCAACTCTGCCCTCCCACGCCAGGTCCCATCTGCTGGACTGCAGATGCACCAGGCCAAAGAAGGCAGCAGGGTGGGGAGCCCCAAGCCTGCAGCAGCCCCTGCCCTGTGCACAAACCTATGCGGGGAGCATATGCCCCTCCCCATGTCGCCACCCCAGAAGTGCACACAGCAGCATGGAGACAGCCCTCCTTTCCCCCCCCATCCTCCAGACAAGCTGCCCTTGTCTCTGCTTCACTCTCTAGCCAGGCCCTTTGGCTATGCATTTCTGCCCCAGCCCTCAGCCCTGGGCCCATGCACCACCCTGACTGGGCAGTGCCCTCAGCCCCAGCCACCAACCCTGCCTCACTCCTTCCCTCACTGTGGGGGAGCCTCAATCTCCAGCCCCCATGTCACCTGTGCCCCTCTCCCCTCACTCTGCCACCATAGAGTTACCTACAGGCAGCTGGGGAGCTGCTCTCCACCTCTATCCAAGTGTACTGCTGGCCACCCCCCAGCCCCAAGCAGGCCCTTGCAGGCTGGAACTTCACCAGCCTGCAAGGGGAAACCCACTGTGTCCCACATTTCTCCTTCAAAGAGAAAATCTGCATCTTTCCAAGGAAAATATGCACATGATACTGGGATGACAGTTGCTATGCTTTGAGGGGAATCTGGGACAAATGATGTCTTGGAGTCATTCATCCCAGGACCAGGACTTGATGTTTACATTTTGGAACTATCCTGCCTATTTAGGGATGGGTGCTCACCCTAGATTTAACTGATTTAGGTTAAACTGGTTTAGGTTAAACTTCTGTGCCAGATCCCTTCCTGATTTGAGTTAATTCCCAGTCCCCCACCAGCCCAAGATGCTTTTCAATCCTGGGCTATGCTGTCTGCTCCAATGGAGCAAGGCTGACCTCACCCCCAGCTGTCACAGAGCTGATGCACTACAGCCTCAACTCCCCGCCCTGCTCTTTCCCCAGCCATTGCCTTTTGGATGAGCATCCTCATTTGATCCCATATACAATGAGGGTTAATTTCTCTTGTAATCAGAGGGCTCTGAAATTGTAGTCTTGTCTGGGCATGGCTTTAGAGTGCTTTGAAGGTGCCTATCATGTGACAAATGTCACTTCTGTTGGGCCCTCTATGCAGCTTAGAAAAAACTATGACGATTGCATTGATTTTGCCTCAGACTAAGTACAGAGGTTCTAAAACCCCAGCTACAGTAGCTATCAACAAGTATGGATATAGGTACAAATGAAAAATTGTAGCTCTGAAACTCTGTGTTCAAGGAGCCGTGAAAATCCGGCCCAAGATATCTCCAGATGGTTTTCCACAAGCAGATGTAACTTTGCACTTAATTATAATGTGTTAATCAGGGTTGCAGACAGAAGTGACAATTTTTGCCTGAACTGGACAAAGAAAGCAGCTTATAGCTGTGACCAAACACAAATGCATAGCTTCAGACAGCTTAAAAAATGGCTGATTGGGTGAAAATCTAACCCCTCATTGCATGACGTATTGGATAAGGATGTTTCAAAATGTAGCATCTTCTCTAACTTTTGTCTGCCAAGTTCCCAGCTTGTCACTGGTTTGGTAATGCCAAATATTGCAAAAGCATCACAAGACTGAGGAGCTCCTCATCAAACCCTCAAATCTCCAGATTTTCCCAGCTGGTAAGTCTGTGGAGGGGGAGAGTGAGGCCTCCATGGTGAGGGAGAGAATGGGGCTCAGGGGCTGGAGTGAATGTGGCCCCAGGGCTGGGGTGGGTTGTCCAGAGATGTGTGTGGGGGGGAGCACAGCTCCCCACAGCTGTGTGCACCCCCAGGGGAGGCATAGGGAGCATGTGCCCCCTGCAGGGAAGAGAGGCCCTGTGGGCTCAGGGCTCTGCACTGGCTGCCTTTGCCCCTGGAGCTCAGCCGCATGACACCAGTGTGCTTCCTTCTGCTGGGTGGGCAGGGGATGTATTGCACGGCCAGCACTCCCCATGTCCTGCGCCCACCTAGAGGGTGGCAATGGTGTTGCACGGCTGAGCTGCTGGGGCAAAGGCAGCAGGGCACAGAGTCCCAAGCCCACAGTAGGCAGCCTGCCTCTGCCCCACGGGTTCCCCATGCCTCCCCTGGGAATGCATGCAGCTGCAGGGAGCCATGCCTTCCCCCCTCCCTTGCCCCTCTGGACAACCTGTCCTGGCTCCAGGGTCTCTAAGACCCCATTCACCCCTGCCCCTGCTCCTGCCCAGCTCCCTCCCTAGCCATGGGGGCCTCGATCTCAACCCCTCTCTTCCCCTCCTGGGTACTTCCTCTGTGTGTCTGCTCCTCAGTCACAGCCCTCCCCTCCCCCCTGCTGCCGCCCCTCACTCCTGACCCACAATACCCCACATCCTGCAAGGGTGTGCAGCGACCTTCCTTTCCTGGGCTCCAACCCCCCACACCTTCATAAATAACCTCCCCTCCACACACACACAGACACACTTCAAAAATAGCATTTCATGATTTACACACCAATCTCCTGATTTTTCTCAAGAGTTCATCCATGATTTTTGGCATGGTGGGGTTGGCAATATATTGCTGTTTTCAGAATGGGAGAGTGGAAAGGGAGTTTAGTCTGGGAGTTTTTCAACCCTACCTGGAGGGTGGGACAGGGGTATTGGAGCCCCCCTACTTCTGTAGATAGGAGGACTCCAATTCACCCATCATCCCACCCTCCAGCACTAGCTGAGGAGCCCCAAGAATGAGCTCCCTCCCTCTGCTGTCTTTACCCCTCTCATTCTTAAAACAGCAAGAACTGGCAGAGCTGTGTCCCTTGCTATGGGAACCTGGCTGCAGGCTCCCAGCCCCTTGTGTCTGCACTGCAGGAACACTTTTTCAAGGGTTACTCCTAAGCTTGATGATACAAATTTATTTTACAGTGAAGGAGCTCTTGAATGCAAAGTGCCTAGTCACTGGTAAGGGACAAGCTACCCAGTCTCTTCCCACCCCACCAGCCCATGGCCAAGGGTGGATCCAGGCAATGGTGGTGTGGCACACAAGCATGAAGAGAGCTCATTGTGCATGTGCTACACACCTGAAGGCTACACCCCTCTCTTGTGATCCTGAATGTCTCCTGCTGAAAGCCCTGAATGTGATCTCTCAGCTCCCTGGCACAGGGACTGCCCAGTGTCCCTGCTTTCAAGTTCCAGGCAGTGAATCCATTTAAAGATGAACATGCAAGTACTTCTTCTGTTCTCCACTCTGGAAGACAATTGCCTACAAAGTGCACATGTGTCCTGGGGCATCAGGGGGCCCTGCGGTGTAAATCCACTGTATACAGGAGGTACAGAGTGGTTTCAGAATCTAGCCCTCCCTGATGAACTATGCCCAGGGATTTCTGTGGCCATAGGGAATAGGCAGGATTTTAACTCTTAAACTGCTAGACAGTTGCTTTTTATAGATGGGTATCATCCTTTCTTCCTTTTCCTTAAAAAACATATATCTATATAATTTTCTCCATATACAGTGCTGCTTCTGTCTCAAGACAATTAAATGCAGTGGGGCTTGTCACTTCCTTACTGGAGTGGGCATGTGTTGAGACCTTTGGTAAAATGAAACCTTCAGGAGAATAAATGGTTGATTTTTATAATCCCATTAATGCTGTTTGCTTTACTGATACGTTTTTCTCTTTAGAAACCAAGAGATACTGTCAGGGAAAACAAATGGCTCAGGGTGGATGTATTGTGTCTTTATAAACTTTATCTGTAGTCTTTCATGTTTTCCCCTGTGCTTTTCTATAGCTGTGTCCTCTGAAGGTCAGTGTGAGAGCTGAGCACTCCAGAGCAGAGTGGATGGAAGAATGGAGCCATATATATTGAGATAAATAGCATAATCTGCTGTAAAAGCATTACATCTTGGCCTGGATTGCTTTGGTGTTCAAAAAATTTTCCCCATACTTTTTTATAGTCATAACTCACTGCTTTCTCTACACAGGGATGAGATTTCTTAATTATTGTGGATTTTTATCTCACTTTCACCCATGTGAATTCCTTGATACTGATTTACCCCCAGTATGACTAGGACCTGAGTCATACCTTACATACAATGTGGATGGACAACTGTGCTTTCCCAAGGAAATGCCTCTGCAAAACTGGAATTCTTCACCCAGGGCTCACTTATATGAGATGCTTAATGCGCAGTAGGCTAATTCTACTGAGCAGCAGCACAAAACTGTGCTAATGTGCACTACTGTGTATTAAGCATCACGGAAAGTCCATGTGCCAGCGCTACTGTGTAGTACTGCCAGTTACTGAGTATTTAGCATCTCATGTTAGAGGCACTAAATGCAATGTGCAGTAATGATGGTGCAATAATGCACATGCAGATGTGCCCCCAGACTCCTAAAACTAAGTCAGACCCTGAGCTGGGGATTTTTTCTGTTGACTCCATGCAGCTGTTATCA
>JAGPOW010003316.1:184537503-184564120 GCA_030014935.1 Caiman crocodilus
CTGATCTTCCCTGCCATGCATTTGCATTTTCACAGACCTGCATTTTGTATATTGGCTTAAGCTTCACTTCCACCCAGATGAGAACACACACACCAGAAGACGCTCCCTATGCCTGAAGAAGGGTGTTTGTAAAGCTTGTAAAGAACAATTTTTCAACTATTTAGTTGGTCTAATAAAAGCATTTACCCAAAAGACCTTGTCTGCCTATGTCCTTAGGCCAACATGGCTATAACCAACACTTCCTTGCTCCTGTTCTTTTGTACTCTTCCATCTAAATAACCTTTCCCTGCAGAGCAATATCAGTTGTGGTCACCAGCTTTTCAAGCTTAAAAAGAAGGGGGATACATTTCCTGTATTTGACTCCTCTTGACTTCCCTAGCTCACTAGCCTTCCCACTGCTTCCACTGTGTGTGGCCATGTTTCTCCCAGGGGAATTACAGCTCTTATGGTAGAAACTATGATTGTAGAGGCATTCACACTGGAACAAAAACGGGTGTTCTGGATGGAAAATAACCCATCTCCAAACAGATTGAAGTTGCTCCCGGGATCATTTTTCCCTTGTGAACAAAGACCTGTAAACTTTACCCACCCCCCGACATTTGACATCTGCCAGGGGCCAAAAGGAGCTGAGTGGTGGGGAAATGCTCCCTGTACCTTCCCAGACTGATGTCAGCCCAGTCTGGAGAAAGTATCTGCTGCTCACCTCCTGTCCTTGGAAAGGCTACTTTGCCTTCCCCAAGCTGGGCTGACCCCAATCTGGAGAAGATGCCGGGAGCAGCTGTTCCTGCTTCTCCCATAGACCAGAAGGGGGGCAGCAGATGATCAGTTCTCCCTGTTATGAAGATCACACAGGGGCTCTACAGGAGCTGCTGAGTCTGATCTGCTTCCAGGTCACTGCTTGCTCCCTGTGCACTCATCACACTCAGTACCCAGTGCAAGGAGGGGCTGGGGGAATTTGCCCCACTGCTTACATGAGGACTAGAGTTGCAGTAGCTCCCCATGCTTTCCCCAGACCAGGATCATCCTGGTCTAAGGGGGGCATGGTGAGCAGGGGAGAGGGACAGTTGCAGGCTGAACACCGGTGGAAAATTTTTACCCCTTAAAACAAATGCCTAGTCATCTCTAGGACCTGCTTACAAATAGATAGAGAACTACCAACTGAACAGAGATGCAGTGAGTCTGTGTTTGGGGGAAAATTAAAAAAAAAAACAAATGACAGAGCACTTTTGTGTTGAAAAATATGGTTTAATCAAAATCAAAATATTGTTTGCAAACATATTGATTTTGCTGATGGCAAAACATCAAACCCAATTTTTATGTTTTTGATTTTATTTTGATGTCATGGACATGTTCTGATTTTCTTTCATTTGGACTTCTTCATTTAAAAGGTGAACTATAATTCATATTCTTAGTAAAACATAGTTTGACAAACTGTTCCAAAAGTTGGAAATCAAAACTTTTCATAATTCTCAATCTATAGGACTCTCCAACATTTTGTTTCTATTTGGAATAGGGAAAAAATAAAACCCTAAAAATAATGTTACCTGCAGAATGAATGTTATTTTTGAATGGCTCAAATTAGCTTTATTACACAAAAGTCTTTCTTAAGCCTCCACTGGTGCTCTCAAGCTCTGGGTGAGGGAAGGGCTCCTACTAACATTGGCAATGCATATGGGGTGCACGGGGGTGCACGTGCACCCCCCTGAGAGTGCCGGTGCACCCCCTAACAGGCCATGCTCCCCACTCAGGTGACAGGCGGGGGGGGCAGGTGAGAGCACCGGTGCCCCCCCCGCGAGCCCCAGCTAGGGAGTGGGAGAGCCGTGGCCACTTCCAGAAACACCACTTCCAGGAGCGTGACCAGCCACAGGGGAATGCCCCCTCTCCCCCAGTCAGCATGATTGGCTGTGGGAAGACCCCCCTAGTTGCTGAATGATTGCTGGGGGGGCATGTACCCCCCCAACTAAGGCGGCACCAGTCACCCATGTGTACTGAAATGTCCAGGTAAGAGTCTCAATCCTGTTGCTTGTTCTAACAATCACAAGTTGAGTCTTAAGACTATCTACTCTTCCTCAACTCATCACCCACTAAAACAATCCATCTTTTAAGGCAGTGGTTCTCGACCTTGTTAGACTCAAGGTATCCCTCAAAAAATACCGTCTATTGGCTTTCACTCATTTCTTGACTATGAAAAAATAGTAGAGAGATTCTTCTATTGTGAAGAACTCAGAAAGACCACAACACGTCAGAATGGTGTTGATACTCTGGATTTCTATTGGGCATCTCTGAGTTTATCTTGTGAATCCTGTAGGTCTTGCTCACTTAATGGGGCTCATATAATATGGCATCCTTAGAAGGATCTCCATAGCACCCCAGGGTACCATGGCCCACTGGTTGGGAAGCATTGTTCTAAGTGTTAGTTTTACACAGCTGTTCTAATCTCAAAAAGGGCCCTGCTTTGTTGGTCATGGGAGCCTCAAGCCAACCCAGCCACCTGCATTAAGATAAAAAATGCATAAAGTCTTTGGCTCAAAACAAACCCTCTGTGCAAGCTCTCTGACCATTTAGGTTACTATACAAAAGGTGGCTGCAACGCTTCCACTGCACAGCAAGTCCTGCTCAGCCAGGCAACAGACAGGGAGGTAATCTTCCTTCCCAAACTGTCCCCTTCTCAGTAGCTGGCTTGAAATGTTTTCAATATACTACACACATGGCCCTGCAGGATTTACAGTGGCTATGTTATGGATCTGGTAGAGTTCAGTCTCCTTCCCCATGTAAACATCTAATTCTGCCAACGGCATCTACCCACAGACGAGGGCTCTGCTCCAGCCTCAAGCAAACACAGGTGCCTAGTGAGCAGCCCTGATATGCATGCTTCTGATTCAGGTGAAGGGAGGGAACACTATTTAGATGACTGTAAGGGACTCCATGTTCAGTTTGTGTACTTTTGTGACTCTGAACAAGGTGCCTAAATCTTCCCATTGACCATATAGGGATTTCCACCCTCCCCCCAGCTGTTTTCTGTGACTTGAGCTTGAATTTCTGTGACTTGAGCTTGAAAACAAGAGCTTGAATTTTCTGAGGAGCTTGAATACTAGAGCTTGAATTTTCTGAGGTGTGCCTAGAGTCTAAAATGTTGAGAACCACTGATCTATGCAAACTGGAGCCTAAATTGTGGAGCTACCTAAGGATACAATCTAGATTAGGTGTATATTGCCTGCTGTGTGGAAAAGAGTGTAATTCATGAGGCCACCCGTCCATTTGGTACCTTAATTTAGAGGTCGATAGGGCTGTTTGAATAAATCACTACTTTGTAAAAATTCAGATGGCAGAATCTGACCCATTTGCAGCTTCAGATTTCAACATACTATTCCCTAGAGAAGCTATAAACCCAGTGTTAAGGAGAGTAGTCCCTTTGAAACTTTTTTTTTCATTTACCTTCTGTGCCAATAGTACTTGACAGCTCACTTGTATCGCTAGAGGATCATGCTGAGGTAACATCTGCAACATAACCTCACGCACACTCCCAAACAGAAGTTCCCCTCCCCTTTCTTCAATGATCCAAATGTATGTCTAGCCATAACTTAAATTAAGCTTTATAAATGATACAGAGCTCTAATTCACATGAAAAATGCCCTTTCCCTTCAGGAGATAAGATTTGAAATGTGCTCTGTACTTTTGAGGGCGATTTGGAAGTGTGATGGAAACATGACTAAACAAAAAAACACTTATGACCCAACCATAAAAGCAACAGCACTGAGCAAAATCCCACCACCCCTTGTTGCTTTTTGCTTTTCCCAGTGATGCCTTCCATTGTAATATAATGGCTCTGTTTTCAATGCTATCTTTAAAGCAATCTTTTAAAATAGCCCTCTGCCATACGATATTATTTGCGTTCCCTAAACAGCTTGTGCTATTTCCTATAATTAGAATAAAACATCCTGCTAATACCACTGTAAAGGTAACTACTGTTTGTGGCAAATATCTGTTTTTTTATTGGTACTCATGGTAGCTGAACAGAAAGCAAATAAAGAATACAAGGGGCTGGCAGGGGAGAGATGCTTGTGCGCTGTGCCCCTTTCAAAGGCCCTGTCCTTCAGGGTGCTGAGTGTGTCCAGTTCCTGCTGAAGTCAAGGGCACATTGGCTTCTCCTTATGCACATTGCAATCTTTACTGCAGGCAGATATGGCCTTGTCACTAGGAATATTTTACAAAAATATGCCACCATTACTAGGGATGTTTCCAGTTCATAACTGTTAGAAACTGGAGGGAATCTAGAGGGTGGGAGCACAGTATAAAGTGGAGATTGTTAGTGCAAGGGGAGTTGACTCAGCATTCACTTGGTTGGAAACACTGGAAACAACATTTCCAATAAAGCTCATGAGGCATAAATTATCTGAGCAAGGCAGTTGGGCTGTATTAGCCCTCTGAGGTCTGCAGGAAGAAGTGGGGCCTGTCTGCTGTTCTCGCAGCTATGAGTCAAGAACTAATCATCCTCCCCTAAGTCATAAGACACCCGTTGTGGTTTGGGTGGTTCAGTGCCAGGCTTCTGTCTGAATCCTGGCTGCTAGTTAGTATGTGCCTTGGACTATTCAGAAGCAGTTTGACTTCAGGAGTACCATTCGATTTAATTAGCTCTATAGATAGTAAATGAGAGGATGGTAG
The DNA here is from genome assembly GCA_030014935.1 of Caiman crocodilus. NCBI lineage: Eukaryota > Metazoa > Chordata > Crocodylia > Alligatoridae > Caiman > Caiman crocodilus. The sequence continues at coordinate 184,542,166 of JAGPOW010003316.1, forward strand.
GAGGTAGCACATTTGTATTTTTGAGGAGAAACTGAGCGGCTGTCTGAAAAAGAAACACCAACCTATTTATTACATTTGCTCTCTGGTTGCAATTATCCTGCCTCTTTCCCAATCTGTTATTAAACCCTGATAATTTTTTTTTTCAGCTATTTTAATAAACCCTGGGCTTTTGACTTTTTGTTTAACACTTAACCTTGCTCCTTTCTTCCATTTTCATTACTCTGTGATGCAATGAGCATCAGCTTATGTAACAGCAGTTGTCTGTTGATGGGGGAAATTTTATATGCATGCAGGGCTGGTGGAGATGCACGGAGCATTGGCATAAGTAACTCTCATCATCTTTATGTTAGCAAGAACCAGCTGAATGCTGTTGAGAAGACAAATAGGAAATCAGCCAGTGAAATCTATTAACAATAGCAGTGTTGAGTATTAGAGATACCATCACTGTATGCTGTCTGTATCAACTAGACTAGAGCACTAAATGCCAGTTATTGTAACTGTCACATACAATCTCATTTGGTGTAAATTGACATGTCTTTAATGATGCACTAAGATATGCATCTAAGAAATTATATGTACTTAAATAGTAAGGGAGGCCAAGCTTTTGTCCTCATTTATACCTGTTCCACACCAATGGCCAGAGTAAACAATCATCTCCTATGTTATTTATTCATTAGATGTATATGCTGCATTTCCCAAAAGATAAGGCTTACACTAAGACAAAATTGCTTTGTAATCAGATAAATCGTGAGTGTGTGTGTGTGTGTGTTTCAGAAAGTAATGACACTTTTTAAATAAAACCTTTTTGCCTGCAGAGTGGGAAACTACACAGCAATGGGGAATGCTCATTGAGGCACTATTGAACATACTCATCATTTACAACTATGTAGAGAAGTGATGCAACCTACTAATCATTTTATGTCAAAATTGCTGTCATTTTTGAAGTCTTCTTCATGCATATGCATTATATAACAAAAATTCCCCAAACCATACCCTAACTGACCTTGACCTGACCCTCCCAAAACATATCAAAGCCCAGGCCCTGAGAGGTCACAAAGGGGACAGACTTTCACAACAGAAGGGCAACTACCGAGAATGGTGTCCCATGTGTCCAAGTGACCCTGGCACACAAAAGGTACAGGCAGAAGGTCGCTCTTGGCTGATCTTTAGCAGCTGACATAGAGCGTAAAAGAGAAAATGGGCCTTTAGATAGGTAAGACCTAGGCTATTTAGGGACAAAAGCAATACCTAGAATTGTACCCAGAAAGCTATTAGAAGCCACTAAAGGAGTTGATTTTCTCCTGTAAAATCTGAGGATGGCATTATCAGCCCAGTTTTATAGATGGGAAATTAAAACACAGCTGTTCTTAGAAGTGACTTGCACAAGGTCATACATGAAGTTTGTGGTCTGGTTAAGAATTGAACTTTGCTTCCCCACATCCTGAGTCTAGTACATAGTGCTGTCCTCCCAAGGGCCTCTAAAGCCATGAAAGAGGGTAGAATTAGGTTCTGCTTATACATAAGCATCTATTCTTTTTGCTTAACAGCAAGTAATTGAAGATAAATGCCAGTGAAGAACTTATCAGTGTAGTTCAGACTTGATCCTGAAAGCCTCCAGGGTTTTCTTAGTGTTCTCCACATAATATGCAAGTGGAGCTCTTCCACTGTAAGTAGCTGGAGAATCACGCCCTTGTTTTGTTAAGCATTTGAAATCCAAGCATTGTTACATTGATATGGTTAGTTGCCCAATCTCAGGGCAGAATTGGGTCCCAAATGCTTACATACAAAGTTGCTATGGCAGATGTACCCTGCTGCGATTTCTCCATGTGTGTAGTGCTAATTATTGTAAATGGGTATTACAGAGTTCTTGAAAGGGGGAGACTAAACCCCTTGGGGTCTTGGTTCCAACTTGCTTTAAGAAGCACAAAGTAATCACTCCTTGTTCTGACACAGCATATATTATCTGAAAGTTCAGATAAACTGTTTCATCATAAAAAGGGAAGTCCTGGCTTACAGCTCATACGCCCTTAGAAGATAATTTGTTCAATTTAAGTTCTGGAAATTAGAATTACCCCAAATGGCAACTGGGTTTGACCTCCCCCCTCATCACTGCTGAACTTGCTCCTGGCATGGACTATCCCCCTGCTGTCCCCTCTGTGGGATGACACAGGGAGGGAGAATAACCCCATTCCTGCTCCCCCACCAAGGGGCCTTTTGGGCAGGTTGTGTCCCTGCCAGGCCACTGCAGTGGGAGGGGGTTGGGCCTTTGGTGGGGGCAGCAGCCCATCATAATGTCAAGGAACACGAGACCTTTCCTGGTGAGGGCCCTGCTGCAGGGCGGGCAGAGCTGCAGTGGGCTACACACAAAAGCAATGGGCCGGGAGGGGTCCAGGACTCCTTCCTCCCCCCCACACAAGCACCACTACCATGGCTGCTTTTTTTGCCCAGCAGTGTGCCCCCCAACCGGCAGCTCAACACCCCCAACATGTCTCAGTTGGTAACGGAAATGTGGGACATGCCATACCACCACGCAGGTGTGAAGCTAAGCACAGCACAGCAAAGTAGTGTGCATGGGGTTTATAATACAATCTGCAGCAGGGTTGTTGATGCGAGGAGCTCAGCAACAATGTACCCTGGAACACCCACTTGGCTTTTGAGCTCTTGGCCTGCAAGAGGCAGTTGTTGTTGCTCAGCGGTTGAGCAGGACAGAGTCTATTAAGTGAATGTTTGCTGTGTGTGTGGGTGGGTGTACAGGGGCTTGAATCTTTCATTATTACATCAGAGCAAGGGATCCTGTGAAGAGCGAGACTAGTTTCAGTTGCTTTTTTCTGAGTACGCTGTACCCCCGCCCCCACCCTGAGACTATTATTTTTCAGAAGCTCTCAACTGACTCTGTACAAACTTCCCACAAGGTTTCTCCACCAAGTGAATCTTGACAGTGTTTTCAATCACAAATGAACTCGTGTATATATATCTACATTATATATAGAAGAAAGAGCTAAGTTTTTCACATTCCCGAAGTGTAGACTTTAAGAACAACACCAAAAATCATGAGAGTTGGCAACACTGTAGGTTAAAATATCTTTCTTTCCCTCCACAATTTTTTAATTCACCTGTTTTATGTCTTTTCTTTTAGGCAACATGATACTTTGGCTACCACAACGTATAGATTTGTCTGAAGCCTCTAGGTACTCTCAGGATGTAATCAGTCTTCCGGTGACTTCCAGAAATCCAGGTGAGTAAATCAGCAGCTCTAAATGTTTGGCCGTGGGATTTCATGTTTGTTTGTAGGAATGAAAACTCAAAGCAAAACTAGAAGTGGGTAGGAAGGAAGGGAAGTGAAAATGCTTGAATTTAAAAAACTTCTGCTGAACGTCACTTGTTTTCTAAAGCTATTCAAAGTAATACGATATCCCCTAGTTTGCAAGAGTTTGTATCCGGGAGATGGCTGTAGGAGTGGAAGTAGGAATGGGGAACTCCCTAATATTGCGTGATCTCCATGGCTTGAGTGTATCAAATTCTGCGGCAGTGTGCTAGGAAAGGGATGTGTAGGGGAGGACAGGATTAGTGGTATCCTTATTTACTTATTTACACACACACACACACACTACCAATATAAATACACAATAATTGTAAGGGATATTGATTACTAGGACTGTGCAAAGCTTTGGGTGCTGATTCAATTCGGAGGAGATTCGGCCTGATTCGGTGGATGAATCTCTGAATCTGAATTGAATCATGAAATCAATTAAAAGGTCCGAATTAATTTGGAAAAGATTCAGAAAACATCAGCAATTCAGGCAGTCCTCGCTGACTGCCACAAGGAGCTGGACCCAGACTCCATGCTGGTAAGCAGGGGGTGGGGAAGGAGGGGCTGGAGAAGGGGGGGAAAGGACCATGGTGGGACTCCTGCCAGGCCCCATCCCCTGCTTGCTCTCCCAGCCCTCCTGAAGACCACTTGACTCCCTCCCATTCTCCCACCACCCCATGGCTGCCCTATCCTTTATTGTTTTTGAAAAGGCTGGGAGCTGGGGCAGAGAGGGCATCCATGGGGGTGGGGGGCTGAGAGAGCAAGTGGGGGTTTTGGGGCTTGTGGCAGAGCCCCTCATTCAGTGGAGGGCAGTGGGGATCACCCTCCCTCGGCAGCAGCCGGTGAGTGCGGGTTTGTTTGTTTTTTTTAAAGAGCCGGGAGCTGGGCCAGGCAGGACTAAGAAAGTGGGCTGGGGATGGGGCCTGTGTGATTCAGAGATTCGGCTGATTCGGCAGCAGCCAAATCTCCAAATCAGATTCAGCTGAATTGATTCGGGACAGTGATTTGAATTGCTAAATTGAATCACTGTCCCCTGAATTGGTCAAATTTGAATCCAAAGCAAATACTATCCACTTCGCACAGGCCTACTGATTACATTAATTTTCTAATATTTAATTAAAAAGCCCTCTGTAGTTATCTTTTGGTTCCTTTCAGGCTTTTATTTTCCAGTTTATCATAGCACAAAAGCAACATAAAAACAAAAGCAAATGTTCTTGCTGTATCTTTCAGACATAGCATGAGACTAAAGGCTAGCCTCATGCACCTCTGTGCTATTATTGTAATAACCTCTCTGCTTTCAAAGGTGAAGTCATGGTAACCAATAACTGAGAAAAGGGTAGCAGGAAAAGACAGCATTAAATCGAATGTAAAAGTTACCAAGTGTGTGTGGGTTGTGGGGCAAGGCAGGGGAGAGGGATGGAGAAGCAGGTAAGCTAGTTGGAGCAATATGGGAAGGTGCCTAGGGAATGGGAAAGGCAACAGTTTACTGGAAAGCAAGAACATAGTAGATTTTCTTGACTGTTTTCTGGTATTTCTTTGGCAGAAGATTTGTAAGACCTTGTCAAATCAAATACCAAAAAGTACTGAAGACCGTTGTGATGCCCCTGGTAGCAGATGATTCATGAGAACACCAATCCCCACAGCAAGTACTAACCTATGCTCACTTCCTCTGCATCTTGGCAAAATCGGGAAGGTTGTCATTTGTAATTACAGCACCAGCCCAAGACTTGTTTGACCTACATTTAGTTCTCATCTCAGGTACAGACTGCTGTTAGCAACTCTGTTGATTCAGTACAAATCTGGTGTGCATGTGTGTATTGTTTAGAAGCCCAGGGATTGTGTGATCATTTCAGCTTGCTTTTTTTTTTTTTTTTAAACAAAGGAAGCTCCCAGTCCTCCTTGTCACAGACAAGCTTGACAAAGAAACCTCAAAAGCTCAAACAGCCCGAGTGATCATCTATGTGATACTTGTGATTTGTTTTACACTTAACACTTACCTGTTGCCCATTTCTCACAATTTGTGCCACATTGTTCCAGCCAACTGTCTTGGTTTTACACATCAAGCATGACTATTACACCCCAGAAGAAAGGTATAAGGAGCAAGCTGGACTTGTCAATGCATAGGAAGAGAGGTAATTCTTTAAGTCAGGATGCTGCTATGTACATTTTGTAGATGGAATAACAGTTCTTATACTATTGAGTGTCCTCAGTTGCTATGGGGTTTCTCCAGTGGGGTCTTCATGAACCCCTGGCTAGGGACAGAAATTACGTGTAAACCGCTATAGGTTGATTGGAAACTGGTTCAAATCTGTAACACAACAGTAGTTCAGTGCACATAAACCACTTTCAAAATGGCAGAAACCTATTTACGGAAACTGTCATTTAAGATAAACCTGGATGGATGTTGTATTAGATTTAATTGATTTAGATTAAATCAGTTTATGGAACTTTTGTTTGAGATCTCCTCCAGATTCAAATTAACTCAGTCCCCCAGTATCCCAGGATGCTTTTCCCCTTTCCCACAAATCCTCCCCTCACAGGGTGCATGGGCTAGCCTTGACTCAAGCTGTCTGCTCCAGCCTAGCAGAGAAGCATGCTATAATACCCCACTACCACCCCGGCTTCTGGCCTGGCCCACTGCAGGCATGTGGCTGCATTTCCCAGATCAAAAGTGAATGTCTATTTACATGCTTCTCAGTTCAATCTATACAGCTTAGACTATCCTGCAAATATTGAATTGATTCAGCCTTGGACTTTTTGATTGTCTGTACTTAGCCACTTAGAGCAGTGGTGCTCCAACTTTTTGCCCTATGCCTGGATGTACCTAGCTGGTGGGCTGGATCTGGTGTGTGGGGCTGGTGTCATGGGGCCCTATCCAGCCACATGTAAAGTAGCAGGGGGTATGGCCCAGCCCAAATCCAGCTGCATGGTGGGAAGGGGGCAAGGTCCAGCCCCAATCTGGCCACACAGGAGAAGGGGGAGCAGCCCGGCCCCAATCTGGCCATGCAGGGGAGTGAAGCATGCCTCAGCCCCAATCTGGCTGTGAGAGGCTTGGGAATTTGGCAGCAATGGAGGCATGATGGTATTAATTACCATGGCTGCCCTGCCACCAAATTTCTTACCCTGTGGAAAGCCCATAATTCTGTAGGCCAGATTTGGCCCATGGGCTGGGGGCTGAGCATCCCTGCCTTAAACCAATGAAGAAGAATAAAAGGGTCATTTTAAAATGGAGAAATGAGCTGAGAAATTCTTTAGGACTCTGCTTTGATAGATGATGCCACCAATTAATCCATGAATCTTCTGAATGCCATAAAAAAATATAGGGACTCAGGGGAGAATGTGCTTGGGACATCCATATGAACAGTTCCACAAGTGCTGCCTGGGTTCCTCTCCATGCTGCTAGGTTTCTGCAGCAATCATGTTACCCATCTGTTTCAAAGAGCTCATAATGACTAGGCACAAAAGCTGTGCAAGTCTCTGTTGAGCCTGTGAAATTATTCTCTAGAGTTTGGGGAGGGAGGGAAGAATTATGAGGAATGAAATTGGTCTAGACCCAAGGAACCAGCTCCAGCAGAAGACCTTCTGGAGGAGTCAGTGGAAGGAACATATATCATAGACTTTCTGTCCCTGTTCCTTGACAGAGACTTGTCCTTGCTCAGGTGATGGCAGGAGTGTTTGGCCCTGAATGGATAGACTAAATATGCATATGTACTGGCAGTCCCTATGCGTGTGGATAACCATCCATCCTGAAGTGCATAACCTCTCTAGTTCTTAGGCTGGACTCCATATGACAGCTTGTTTCTTGGTCTGCCAGATCCTGAGCTATGTTCTCTCTCCAGCAGTCCCTGTACCTGAGCCTGAATCCTGCAGAAACTCAAATGACTACAAAACACTGCAGTATGTCTCTGCAGCAAAGTAGGGTTCGGTGAGCACATCAAACCAGGCCTCTGCTCTCTACTCTTGCTAGCCACAGAATTTCAAACTGAGTTCAAATTCTCAGCCTTTTATCTTCAAGGCAGCCTGGCCTGGTCAGAGATTTCTTTAAACAAAAAAGGTCAATAAACTTTCCCTTCAAAAAGGAGTCTTCCATAGCAAGAGTAAAGCTTGTCTCCCCAGGAGAAAGCATTTTATGAGAGGCCTGTGTAATGAATGCCCTGTGGGACAAGAGACCATCATAGACCCAACCACCAAATGCAAGGTGCCTTTTTTGCTCTACCCCTCTCACAGAACCACAGAGCAACTGATCAGATTTGAAACATACAGAAAAACAAAAGAAGGGAGCTCGAAGGGGGAAAACCTCTACCAAGGTGCACGATAACCACTCTCATCCCAACCCACTTGATAAAGAACAACTGAAGGACTGAGATAAAGACAAAGGCCTGACCAAATAATAGTTCACAGAATGACTCTGAGTTGCTGAAATACAAAGAACCCTTACACACAAAAAAGTTTTACAGTAATAGGAATTACTTCTGGAAGTCCCTGTAGTACGCAATATATGCAGAGAACAGAAAGTAAATGTGACAGACGTTTAGTCTAGTGTTTACTGCAAAGCTGGAAGGGGGCATAAGAACCTATATAGAATATATAAGAACATATATTGAATAGAATAGTACATACACAATGCCTTTCATTTCCTTCTTATTGTTTGGTTTGTTTTCTTGTTTTCACTTGTATATAAGGGCCATCCAGCATTAAACCACTGAAAAGATAACAGGTTGGAGTGATGCTATTGCCAGGATGGTCCAGGAATTTGGAGGCAGGGGTTTTATAGGTAACATCTTTTATTGGACCAACTGTCTGGTTGGCAAAAAGCTAGACAAGTTTTTTGAATGCAAGGCGTTATTTATCAGATCACTTGAAGAATAAGGTCATGTGTTAGAGAGCTTGTTTAACTTAACCTAACTATGCATTTGGTCCAATAAAAGATATCAATCAAAAAAATCCTTGCCTGAAAAGATAACAGAAATAAAAATAATATGTATGTATATATTCAAAAAAACCTAAGATCTATCTATTTAGTGCCAAGATTTTATACATCACCCTCGCCCGTTGTTTAAACCAGATTTGGGAAAGTACCAGTGCTAGATTGAAAGTGTTTTGTTAACCACAGGACAAGTACATATTGGGTCCACACTAGGAATTTGCTCTCCAGAGGTTTACCTACAGCATACTTATAGGGTTAAGAAAATACTACAGGCTTAATGTCAGTTTGATCCTGGGTAACCAGTGAGTGGCGTATGTTGTGAAAGTGGATGTCATTTGTTTATTATCCACTAGAAAATGGACTGAGACCATTTAATTCATGTTCATAAATGCTGCTGAACTGCCATCTTGTAGTAAGAGAATGGCTGTAGGTCCCAATAGCCTCCTGTTGAAACCATTTCCCTTCCTGCCTTAAATCTTTCTGCTCTCTTCGTGTTGCAAGCTCTTCAGGGTATGGGCTTCTCTTACTGTGTTTGTCTTTGTAAATTTTCTACTACAAAGGACCCCGATACAATTTGTAGCTTAAAAACTATTGTCATGCAAATAATAATTGCGACTATGTATCTGAGAGAAGTAGTTATCCATGTTATCATGAAGTGAGGCAGAAGGGAAGGCAAAGCAGCTTCATAGGCTACAGTCTGCTTCATCAGCCTATGATTAACTCATGTATCTCTGAACCAGTTAGTCCATAAGATACCACCCTGCCCTGCCTTCTGCCTAACTATATATCTGATTGTCTCCAGATGGATTTGAACTAATGTCCAGAAGCCTTCCCAAACCCAGAGGGGGAAGTCTGCATCCCATAAAACTATTCCTGAGCCAGGCTTACCACTCTCTAAAGATAAATGGTTAATCCTACAGCACCAGCTTATGCAATGTGCTACACAGACAGACAAGAAGTCAGAGTCCCTGCACCAAAGTGTTTGGCATTTCTCTCCCACTTGAAGATATATAGGAATTACCAAATGATTACATTTTAACAGTACAAACTGCAGAGCAAGTACTGCTTCAATGAAAAAAGATGCTCACTTCAGAATTTCATTCCCCATTGTTTATGTTCAGTCTGACGCCTATCATCTATGCTCAATTCACATGGACGAAGAAAGGATCCTCAATAAATCTGAAAAACAGCAGCCACAACTTTTTATGTGCCTATGTATGGCTGTACAGCCAGCAAGCAGATACTTGTTTGTATGCACATATTTTTGTAGGCCAAGCTCAGTGGCCCATTAAAAGTAATGCAGCCCAGAGGCTTATGAAATGAAACAGCATGAAGGAGGATATGAAAACAGATGAAACTGAACCCAAGGAAAATCAAACCGATGCTCCTCATGTCAGATATTAGATATCAAAGTGGAATGGGGTTTTGTTTGTTTGTTTGTTTTTAATAAATATATTTCACGTTCCAGGTCAAACCATCCAGATCAGCTCCAAATCATATCAATTAAGCAGAACTCAATCATTCCAAAAACCATATCAACTGAGCAGGCAGAACTCATTCTAAACACCATGTATGGTGCTACAACCAGTGAGCATCCTCTGTCCCAGGCTCTCACCCTGGGACTTCAGATGTTCCCAAATCCATTGGTAGGTATCCTATGTATAGGCCCAAGCCCAGAAGTCTTGGGATTTGGGTGGCCCTGCTTGATCTTAGCCCAAGAGAGATATCAAAGGAGAATGTGCCCAGGCTTGTCCCAGCATTTCCTTCTTTTTAATAAAGGGAAAGTTCATCAGAGGGCCACTGGGTTTAATTTAGTGCAGGCCCCTTACCCGTCCCTGCACCCAACCCCCCTTCCCAGCTCTTCCAGACAATAGTGATCTGATAAATATAGGCCCATGACTTTTAGAGTGCAAAGTGAGATTAGATTACAGTGAAGAGCAATATTGCAGGCTAATGGATAGGCATCCCTGAGCTAGTAAAGAATGGAAAAGTGTGATTGTCAGGACATACATACGGGATTCTGCAGACGTCCGGCTTTGGGCTGTGGTGCCTGTCTGCTGACAAACACAAGGAGGTCACGAGACTGATGACATTAAAGCTGCAATGAAAGGATCCTCAGCATATTGTTGAAGTTCAGTGGCTAAGAAAGACGTAATGTGTTTCAAGTGTCTACATAAGTGCTAATTTACATGACCGACGCAGCACAGAGATTTTAGGGCACTTAAGCTTAGTCTAGACTTGGAGGCTGCTGCCACTTTAATTGCATCAGCAGCTAAAGGCTTCAGGGCTTGCTCTGGTGTAGACACAGCTCTCTGCCCAAAGAAGGGAATTTCTGCCTCCAGTTAAACTTACTCCTCCGCACCACAGCAGAAGCTTTGCTGGCAGAAGCCTTCATGAAATATGCTTATCCTAAGGATTTTGCCAGCAGAGCCATGTCTGCCAGGGGGGTGAACTCTTTATACTTCTGCTATGTCATGTAGACAAAGCCTTGAGACGTGTCAACACAGATGGAGTACCTTGCACCATGCTCCAGGAGTCTTCTCATCCCTGATGAGACGATTTATCCTAGCGATTTATCCACGCTAGGAGGGGGTGTGGATTCCATTTGATACAAAAAGAAGAAATGCACATATTCCTTCAGAATGAATTAAGTTGAGGATTCATTTTAATGAAATTTTAACTGGCTCTGTGCATGCTGTGCTACTATGAGCAATGATGCTTACTGTAGTGCCAAGGACCTCATTGCGTTAGTGCTGCATAATTACAGAAAAAGGATGGTCCAAATTGGATGTAAAGAAATTCAAATTGGATGTGCCTTAGTAGGATTGGGCCTAGTTTGTACCTGGAAAAGGAGATAGGGGTGAGTTCATGGGTGTGGGTGGATGAGGGGTGGCAGAGGGATGTGGTGGGGTGGCCGGGGGGATGTCCCCGGGGCTGTGGGGGATATGGACCCAATCCAGCCCCTTAAGTCTCGCTAGTCTGTTTGCACCGGAGTGGGTTGCAGGGCTCCAGGAGGCATGCACAGGACCTGTGCCTGCATGCACAAAGTTGCACACACAAAGCTGTGTGGTAGGAGCAGCCCCAGGGCTGGCAGGATCTGTCTGGGAGCAGCGTGCAGTCCCAGCCCAGCTGTGCGACAGAGGGGGCCCGAGAGCAGCAGGACCCAGCTGGGCCCTGCACATAGTCCCCACTTGCCATACTGAGTCCTGCCACCATGGCCTGGCCCGGCTGGGCAGCAGAAAGGCCCCAGGACCCGGCTGGGCCCAGCACGCAGTCCCCATGTGCTGCGCCTGGTCCTCCCACCAAGACCTAGCCTGGATGGGTGGCAGAAAGTCCCCAGGGCCAGCAGGACTTAGCTGGGCCTGCCATGCAGTCCCTGTGTGCTGCACCAGGTCCTGCCACCATGGCTCAGAGCACCCCACTCCCACTGCTGCTGCTAAAGGTAAATTATGGCCCGGGGAGGGGGCAGGGGCCCTCCAGGATGCCTGGGACCCTGGGCAGGGGGGCTGTGGCCCTCCAGGGTGCTTGGGACCCTGGGCAGGTGGGGGCTGTGGCTCTCCATGGGAAACTGGGACCCTGGGTAGGGGGGCTGTGACCATCCAGGGGGAGCTAAGACCTTGGGTAGGGGTGGCATTGCATGTGCTATTTGGGGGGGAGGGGGGCTGCAACCTGTGAGGTCCAGGAGATGCACCCCTCCTGAGAAGCCCCCCACAAGGTCCGCCATGCCCAGTCCCCCCCAGCAATCACCCCACATCTCCCACACACCTCCACACACACCCATCCGCCTTCCCTCACACCCCTTCCCATGTCCTTCCTGCAAACACCACATCCCCCATCACACATCACACACCCATCATGTGCGAAGAAAACCAAAAGTACACATCAACACGTATAGGTATTTAGAATTTAATTTATCATGATGATAGAGATACTGGTAGGCTTCCACATTGCTTTAACATTGTAAATATACCAATAAAGCATTGCCCAACTGATTGTTCTCTCTCTCTCTCTCTCTCTCTCGATGTGTGTGTGTGTGTGTACAGGGGTCTTTTATTTTAATTGTGGAAAAACATGGATTTTGGAGTATTTTTTAAAAATGGTACCCTGGGTACCAATTGGCTGGGCCTGCGAAGGTCCTGAGAGCAAGTAGCCCTGAGCTGCTTGCCAGGGCAGCTTTCTGTATGGATGAGGCTAGGACGGGGCAGCTTTTTATACTGCTGGGGACAGCGCAGGTGCTGGCCCCAGGCTCTAGCTCCCCCTACCTGCAGATACGAGAGGAGCAAGGCAGGGTTATTTTGCCTCAAGTGGCACAATTTGCTCCACAACAAAGTGCATGTCCAAGCACGTGAGCTGAGGCAAAAAGCCCTGGCTCAAATTTGCACCACTTCTAGTTGAGCTGCTGCAAGCGCATGTGCTTGCATATCTGGATGCCCCCTAAGGGTCCTCTGATGTCCTTGTTACAGAAAGAACAACTCAGTTTGAATGACAACAGCTCTTCTAGATTTATTGCCTGCAGAGCACCTAAACACTAACATGCATGGCCAGGCCATATACAGTGTTGGCCAAGATTATTTGCAATAAAAGATTCATGGATGCGCCTTCCAAGCCTCATACAGACATCAAGCGTTCCCAGATCCTCTTTTATCCACTAATCAAAACAACTTCATGTTTACAGTATGCACATCCTAGTTTTCTCCAAATACTAAAACAGCTTTTGATTTGATACTACACACAGTATTTAAGATATAGGTGCACTGTGGATTTATATAATGGTATGATGTGATTTTCAAGTCTCTTTGTAATGGTACCCAACACTTCATTGGCTTTTTTGGTCACTGTTGCACATTGAACTGGTGTTTTTAGAGCACTAACTACAAAGTCTCTTTCCTAGTTCAGAACCCAGCACTGTACATATGATTCAGGATTTTTTCGCTGTGTGCATAACCTTAAACTTGTCCACACCAAAGTTTACCCCTCAAGAGATTTCATGGCACCAACCATATTGATTTGTATTTTAGGGGCTCTGCTGTAATTAGTACAAATTTCCTCACCCGCAGCATATAGTTTTCTGCTCTGTAAAAACCTTGAGAGTTCCACTTCAATGGAAGATCCATGGAAGGTTATTGTCCTTTGATAATAAATGTTATGGGATATTGGAGTTTTGCAGACTTGGAAACTGTATGCTGATGTCAAAAATCAATGTTTTGTGAGTCACCTAATCATGTCTGAACCCAAAGTTTTATAAGCCAATTCTCAGAAAGGAGCAAAAGTTCAAATTCTCGAAAATTGGTGGTTATGGGAATCCTTGATTGATCCTTAAATGCAGTGGGCCTGATCCATGTTCATACTATACACTCTTTTGACAATTACAAAATTACATGATATGACTTGAAAAGAAAACATTCGAGCTCAGTTTACAGTCTCTTGAAGACTTCTCATTATGGTCCAGAACCCCATTGTGCTAGGTGCTGTGCAAACTAGGAAATACTGTCTTCTTGTTTTCTAAGAGCTTGTGGTCTAAACATCAGACCAGAGAACAAAGGGATACAGATGAATCTGGAAGCACAAGGAAAATGTGAGATAATTTTGGCTAAGAGTGGTCTTGGTACACAGACTTTTTAAACAAAGTGATGGAGAGCAACTTTAATGTAAATGAGAACCAGACAAAGGCCCAGTTAGTCTGATATTGCTGTCACTGAAGTAAATTCATTCGGTGCAGTGTTGCTAAAGGGTTGCAGGAAGCAAGGGGTAATATCGAGGGATAATATCTATGTTTATTTTTAGGCATTTATTTTGATTTGAATAGATTTAAATTTTTAGGATTGCACTCAGTTATGGATGTGGGGGGCAGACAATGTATTGATAACAGTATGCTATTATTATAGTGCAGTTTAACTGCCCACCACGACAAGCATAGCTACTGTAGGACTACTGCCAGCTGAGCAGCAAAGCTGCCATCAGTCCCAGCTCTGCTCACCCGAAACTCCCTGGTTCGTTATGTCACTTCCTCTTCTTTGTTCCCAGTCCCCTAGGGATTCTGGGAATTGCAATCCAAACCATGCTCCTACTGTGAAGTTAGTTTACTCCCTCCTAATAGCACCATATGTGTAGATGGGGATGTTTTACTGCAGAGGTAACTAGTCAACTCTTCAATAAACCTCTCATGCAGACATGCCCAGTGTCTCCAATCACAACACTTATCTCTAAGTCACAATTTATTCCTCAAGCATCTTTTATTCCATTTGTGACTTGCTGGAAGTGTCTATGCTGAACTCACTTTGTGCTTCCTCAACGTGTGATTAAAAATTAGTTAGTAATTAGGTAATGTAAACTCTGCTGCCCGTGATAGAGGCCTCAGCTGATATCGGGTTCTTTTTTGCTAGCCACCTCAGCACACTCAGCTTCTGTTGCTCTGTAGACAAGATCTCTTAAGCAAGATCTCTTAGGAGCAGGTTGGACAATTTGGCTGCAGTGGTTTAGTCATGAATGATTCTGCTTTGAGCAGGGGTCGAGACTAGATGAGCTTCTGAGGTCCCTTCAAGCTCTGCTTTCCCATGATCCTATCCAAAACTCCAATGTGAACAAGAAGAGTGTCAGTCAAAACTATTTACCCATCTATATAACTAAGACCTGAAAGGGAAAGTGGAAGTATGCAGGGATCTGCCTAGGAGAGACTTTATCTTTTCAACACAGTGTCAGAGGATGAAAAGTAATTAGAGATTGAAGTTTATGATAAACAGGCAAGCAATTAGAGAGAGTTTTTAGGAAAGGATGTTACCTTTTTCTCCAAGCCTTCAAATCTGATGGAAAAATGGAATGTTAGGTTTGACAAGATTTCAGGAAGATTGCAAGACATTGACAGGCTTTTGACATACTTAAAAATGCATCATTTGTATAAATTCAATTCACAAGGCAGCTTGGAGCAGCAAGCAAAGAAATAAAAGATAAAAATAAAAAGGGGAGAAAAAAAGAAAAGCCTAGCACACATTTTCAAAACCTAGGGGGGAAAAAAAAGCAATCATTAATATCTAGTACATTCAAAATGGCTTTTAAATGCATACAGAGGTTAATTGCTACTTGGCTTAGAGGTCACACTATGCAATTCAACATGAATATCCATCATGTGTGCTACCTACCCTACAGGTAATTCATTTTTAATGCCATACAGGATTTGAGCTGAAAAAGGCAAGCAAAAATAATAGAGTAAGAACAGTTCTGTTGAGCAGGTTTTATGATTGTACATTTCCCTTGGTTTTGATGTCTCCGAAACAAAGAGTGTGCTGCCTTTAGTACCAGAATGGAAGCTTTTGTCTTTACATTCTGGAGGCAGCTATAAATAGCAAGAAGAACGAAGGGCTGCTGTTTGACTGATGGCTTGTCTAGTTTGCATCAATCTTCCTGATCAGTAAAGTGCAATTGCAGCTTATGAATGCCATGTAGGCCCCTCTCAACTTGTCATGTACAAATAGGTTCTGTGTTTCCATTGCAGCAGGGGGGTTCCCCTGCCTTGAACAGGGGGCCAGACTTGATAACCTCATGAGGTCCCTTCCAGCCCTACTTTCCTATGTGTGTTCTGTTTCTTTGAGAATTAATTGTATAAAGGTGGTGGAGGCAGCCCGTCGGGCTAGGGACACAGGTTACACACAAACTGGTATAAGAGATAGAAAACCAGTTCAAATATGTAACATAACAGAAGTTCAGTGTGCATAAACTGCTTTCAAAATGGATGAAACTACTTTAAGATAAACCTGGATAGATATAGTATCAGACTATCATAGGTTGGGTGGGCTAGCCTTGCCCCAAGCTGTGTTCCCCATCCGAGCAGGAAGCTATGCTGTAGCACCCCAGCTTCTGGCCTGGCCACTGGGGCCATGTGGGTGCATTTCCAGAATTAAAAGTGAATGTTTATTCACTCACTTACCAGATCAATCTACACAATAGACTAGCCTGTGAAGATTGAATTGATTCAGCTATAGGATTTTTGATTGTCTGTACTTAGCCTTGTGGTTGAACCCTTTGTCTCTTCCCCTTTCCCTCTCAAAAACAGGAAACAAAGCAACTGTGCTCTGTGTATTTCTTTTTGAAAATGCTGATTTATCTTTTTTTTTCTATCTAGCCCCATTGCAGAACCCCTCATTTTTGCCTCAGAGGAAGTGTCTGAAAATTTTGATATTGCCATAAAGCAGGAAGTTCACCACTGAATTTCTTTTAAAATATATGCACTTAAATTTGCTGCTTTGGCTCCCCATATGGTAAAAATTGGGGTGAGATTTGCAAATAGCTAAGAAGTCATCAATTTAATAAGCACTTTCAAGGAGAATTGCTACAGACTTTAAATGATATATTCACTTGAGAACTGATAAAAATTCCATATTCATTCAATTTCCTTTTTTTATTTTGCCCAGATTAAACTGGCAGTTGTTATCTGGATTTCTCCTATGCACAGGAATCCATTTTTATACCTGACCCAAACACTAAATCATTAGCATGTAGGATTCAAAAGAAACTGCAAATTAATTTAACTGCTCTGACTTACTTTCCTAATCCTTTTACAAGTGAAAATAGTAGTCTTTAGCCACTGGGATTGTGTGAAGAATTAATTAGTGCATGTGTGTAAAAAACCTTGAAGATTTTTTTTTTTAAATATTCTGTCTGATTAAATACCTGTAGCAATACCAGTGAAATAAGCTTTTAAACTTGAGTTTTCTTAACATTTACTACATTTAAAAGACACTAAGCTCCAGGCAGTTTCTGAGATAATGGAAGTTTCATGTTGTTTTAATTACAGCATCATTCCTTTTATTTTGGACTCATTAGAGCATTTGCTGAATATTTCAATAGTTTCCTAATCAACACTAAATTTGCATTATTATTTTGTTCGTTCTCAAAACAACCAAAGTAATAGTGTCAAGCAGACATCCCTCTAGCAGACATATTTTAAATAGTAAAAAGGTACAATAAAGCATCATTCATTGAACTGTAGCCCGATCCATACATGTAATCTGGAACCATGTGAGCTTGCTTTACATGATAAGTTGGCAGGATGTATAGTCATTAAAAGGCAGAATACAGATAAGCCAACAACTAGAATTATATCTGATATTTAACTTATTGGAACATATTCTGCCATACATAATCTGTTAAATAGCAGTGGGTTCTGCTAAATACCTTGTGATGGGTATTAAGGAAGATCATCCATCAGCCAGGCTACTACTCTATACTAGCATTGCTTATATATATGGGAGGAAGCAGGAGGCCAGGGATCTCAGGCTGTGTGGGGGTAGAAGCCATGTGGAAGGGAGAAGGGAGGGGTATGGGGAAAAGGGGAGCAGGGAGCTGAGGCTGCGGGGAGCAAGCACAACCGCTGGGTAAATGGGATGTGACAGGTAGTAGGGGGCAAGCTTCCTGCCTGCCCCCTTACTGCTTCCCCCACCATCCCTCACCACCTGCCCCATAACTGTTCCCTTCATCACCTCTCCCCACACCACCTGCAATAGTGGGGGGATGATACTCCGATCATTAGATTCCATACATGGAAAACTATAATACATTTAAAAAATCTCCATGTAGTAGGGGGTCCTCTTAAACTGAAGGTCATCTTTTATTTGGTAAATTTGGTATGGACTATATTCCTTCCTTGGTCTGGCAGAGCTGGACAAACATAGCTGAGTAAACTTTTATGTTCCCATTCCAAACATGGCATTTTGTTGAAACTCATGTGTTTGGAGGAAAAGTACTGGTTTTCCTAGAAAAAAAGTCTTTGCATCCAGGCTTGGGGTCCTGACTTCTTGGTTTTGCTTTTATTGTGCATTACAGCAGAAACAAATTTCAAATTTGTGAAGCAGAATTGATCTTTACAGCCAGTCCTGAGCTCCAGTCATGAATACGAATTCATTTGTGCCCACTGCTGTACACAAAATTAAAATGAGAGGCCTTCCTTCAGGAACTTTCAGTGTAACATCTGTCATAATCTCAGTGTTATTGGGATGGCAGGAAATTTGCCTAATATTGTCAGGGTAAACAAAGCCTAGTAGTGAAGCTTTCCTATGCTGCTCTAATAATGTACCTCAACCAAAGGGATTACCTCCATGGCACATATGCCAATACATAGGTATATGGTTTTATTTAAGTCATGTAGCTCTCTCAAGATTGTTATATCTGTGTACAATCCTAATAGAGCCAATGCTCAGAGAGTTCTCTAGTTGTAGATAAGTAAGGTAAAACCCGGGCTAGGGCTGTAGGACTGTCCTTGAAAAGTTGGGCTGAAGCAAAAAAATGTGTCTTGGCTCAGGATTTTATACTCGACTGTTTAAAAAACATATCTGTTTGTAATAAAGACACAGCCTGACGCTTTGATTCCGCATTGATTTTAAATAAACCCAGTGTGATTTGGTATGGAAACAAGCCCTCTAAAAGCTACAGTGGAAACTGAGACACAAAACATGCTCCAGAGAAGAGCAAATATATAACCATTGTGGCAAAGGAGAGATGGAGAAAGAGAAATGCTTTCTACTGCAGTGTCCAAAATGCGTGAAAGTGTATTTCCTCAAATAGTAGCTAATTACAGGAGACTCCTCCTCAAAAAATAATGGCATAAAAAAACTTCCTTAGGGGAAAACGGTGTAGTGGGAGAAACAAAAAGAAAAGAGCATTATGCTACACCACCACTTGACTGGAATAATAAAAAACAGCAATGCTCATGGAAATCAAATGCTAAACACAGCAGATTGTTTCTACTTCTGAGATCTAGGGGTTTTTTCTTTTTTTGCATTATGACAGTTTTTTTATAGTGTATCATCCCAGTGGAGCATCACTGAATTAAATGTGTGCCAGTTTCTTCGTCCATAACAAGAGGGTAATCTAGTTTATCCATTTATATGAACACTTTAGAAGCCTGGTAGTCACTGAATAAATGCAATATATTATTGTATTTCAGCTGCCCTGAACAAGGACATTTACTAGGTGGTGGTTCTAACATTAAGAAGCAACACATTGATGTTGAAACTAATACCTCCCAATGCAGGCAAAGAAAGGAACTAAAGCAGAGAAAAGTTGGCATTGAAATTGTACTGCATTGTTTTAACTAAAGGCTTAATACTAAGCTGATTTAGCTGAACTAGGACAACAAGTCTTCATGAATACTCCAGTTCATTGAAACCGGGTTTATATTAAGTCACAGAGAAATCAATTTAAGCTAAACTGCTGTAACCCAAAATTAGCATGCAACACTATGGTTTGCACTGGTTAACAATATCAGATGAAACTGTGTTCATTGTTAATCTAGTGCATTTGTTCCCAGGCCAAATTGTCACCCCGTGAATTTCTGCAGTCCTACTTAAGTTATTTCTAATGACTAACTGTTCTATTTCAAAACCTATTCATTCATTAACATGTCAGGTGTCTGGCTTTTTCTGGTTATAGAGATAACCTTCAGAATGTTAAACTATGCACATTTTGAATCTGCAGACACAGTGAAACAACAGCCCCTAAGAGCAGCATGAATACAGTCTTTCCATCAGGTTGCATTTAAATGCTTATACTTAAGCATTTCACTTTTGATCCTCTTATCAGGAAGAGTCACCTAATGTGCTAATCCATTGTTACTGGATATACCTATCATGTGCTGACTGTCTTCATCTGACAGATACTTGTACATCATTAGGGCTTTTGATTTTTACCCTTCACATGTGCTGTTTGGGTGGTGTTTTGAACATTTAAAAAGACATTAGCTACTGTCCATACGTAGGTCTGTTTAGGCTATCTAGATTGAAAATCTTCCAGGCCAGGATCTGTCTGCTCCTCTGCATTTGTACAGCGAGAGAAAGGACAAAGACCACAATTAAGATACCGTGCCAAGCTGAGCCATAAGACACCAGGCTAGATAGACCTGTAGTTTGCCCCAGTGAAGTGTTTATGGTCTACTTTCTTGTGCTCTTAACATGAGATGCCTTTTTCAGTAGGTCCTTAGGCGCTATTGCAATAACTGTGATTAGCAATGAACGGAAAATGGTGGAAGCACCAGTAGATGCCATGTAACTGCTGTATCTTCTGACTAGAATATTTTTTTAAAACATTTGAACACGAGAAATGAATGCCTCCTCACAGACTCTTCGAAGCCTATCCATACTTCTATGGCTGGGCCAGTGAGATGGAATAGTTGTTTTATCAGCTGATGAGCTGGGGGGAGCCTAGGCTTCCCTTGGATGCTAGCCCAGGGGCTGGTGGGGAGCACGGGGCCAAGAGACAACTTATGCCTCCTCTTGCCAGCTGCCAGGACAGGCTCTGCCACTGGAGCTCAGGCATGTACAACGGCCCCCGGCCCAGCAGCAGGGAGCTCCCAGCCCCCACTTCCTGACTGCGGTCACAGGGCTGGTGCTGGCAGATCCTTATCTTCCAGTGCCAGCTCCCAGGTCACTGGGCATTGCTGGGAGAGGGCTCTGGTGCAGCAGCGCCGGGAGATGCCAACCTCCTAGGCCTGACGTCCCATTGCGACCACAGAGCAGGGCCTGGGAGCTCCCTTTGCTGGGGCGTCTGAGCCGGGAGCAACCTCCCAGACCCTGCTGCCCGGAGCACGTTTGCTCCCCATTGACCGTGTATACGTGCCCTACCGTGCAGTATGTAACGGAGAACAACTTTGCTCCTTGTATTTCTAGGTAGCAAAACTACTTGTGACAAGATCAAGTGACGGCGCATCGTCCGCCCGTGTAGACGGCGACTCTCACTGCGCAGTCCTTGGCTCTCAACCGGAGCGTAGATGTGCCCGCCGGGAACTAGGTGCAGCACGAAGCTGGCAGGCAGGGAGAGGAAAGGCAGGGACGCAAAGGGCGTTGGTCCTTCAGGGGTGCAAGCCCCTGTCCCCAGGGGTGCAAAGCCCTGTCCCCAGGGGTGGGGGCAGCTGAGCGCAGCCGGATGCAGGAGGGGAGCGGACACACCGCGGGAGGAAAGGGGCTGGGAGTCGCATCCCAGGCCCGGGAGCTGCGGGGCAGAGGGGCGGGAGCCCGGGCAGCACGGACCCCGCTCCGCCCCAGCCCGTGCTGCAGACGAGCCTCTCCCCCGAGCGCCCCGGCGCTGTGCAAGCCTGCCGCGGCATGGGCATGGGCATGGGCATGGGCATGGGGCCGCGCGGATGCCCGCTCGCCCTCGCCGTCGCCCTCGTCCCGCTGCTGCTGCTGCTGCTGCCGCCGCCCGGGGCGCGGGCCGACACCCCCGCCAACTGCACCTTCGCCGACCTGCAGGGCACCTGGCTCTTCCAGGTGGGCAGGGGCCGCGGCGCGCAGGGCCGGCACATCAACTGCTCCGAGCTCGGTGAGTGCCCCGGCCCCGGCCCCGGCCCTCCAGACATCACCCCCCACCCCCGGCAGAGCCCGCTGCTCCTGGCCCGGCCCTCTCTCCATTCCCCACACCCCTGGTAGAGCCCATTGCTTCTGGCATCGCTCTCCATCCATCCCTAACATCCCTGGTAGAGCCCATTGCTCCTGGCATCGCCCTCCATCCATCCCTAACACCCCTGGTAGAGCCCATTGCTCCTGGCATCACCCTCCATCCATCCCTAACACCCCTGGTAGAGCCCATTGCTCCTGGCATCACCCTTCATCCATCCCTAACACCCCTGGTAGAGCCCCTTGCTCCTGGCATCGCCCTCCATCCATCCCTAACATCCCTGGTAGAGCCCATTGCTCCTGGCATCGCCCTCCATCCATCCCTAACACCCCTGGTAG
>JAGPOW010003316.1:184564220-184586770 GCA_030014935.1 Caiman crocodilus
CCCTGGTAGAGCCCATTGCTCCTGGCATCGCCCTCCATCCATCCCTAACACCCCTGGTAGAGCCCATTGCTCCTGACATCGCCCTTCATCCTTCCCGCCCTCCCTAACACCCCTGTCAGAGTTCACTGCTGTTGGCCTGCCCTCCATCCCTCCCCCCATCCCTCCAAACACTGCTGGCAGAGTCCACTGCTCCTGGCACTGCCCTCCATCCCTCTCTCCATCCCTAACACCCCTGGCACAGCCCACCCCTCTATCCCTCCAAACACCCCTGGCAGAGTCTGTTGCTCCTGGCCTGACCCTCCATCCCTCCTGTCCTCCCTTAGAGCCCTGGCAGAGCCCACTGCTCCTGGCGCTGCCCTCCCTCTGCCCCTAACACCCCTGGCACAGCCCACTCCTCCTGGCCCGGCCCTCCATCCCTCCAGACACCCCTGGCACAGCCCTTGGGGCAGGGTGGATTCAGTGCAGCCTCGGCCCCTTCCTTTCCTCTTCTCTCCTTTCCTTGATCCCCTTCCCAGTGGATCTGTGGTGTCCTTTGGACCTCTGGGGACCCTGGTGGGATCAGGCCCTGTCTCTGTTTTCCCTGAATGATGCGTTTGTCAGTGCCTCTCAGGACAGCTGAAATATTATGTGCTTGCCAGTATCTTTCACGTAACTCCTGGCAGGATGGCCCGGTTGGAGTCAGTGGTTATTCCTCTCCTAGGAGAAAGCCTCTGTGAAGGAGCACTTGGGGTCAAGAGGAGAGTTTTCCACCGGGAGCTGGCAGGACTTCCCCACACATTATTTTCCACCCCCTCCTATAAACATGAGATGTGTGTCATCTCCTACCAAGAGATGCTCTCCAAAATCTGGACCCTGGTGGGATCCAGCCGTGGATCTGTTTGTTTCTCTGAATTACTCCGTGTTTGCCAGTGCCTCTTAGGCCAGCTCCTTTGGGGATTGCCCAGTTGGAGTTAGTGCTGATCTCCTGGGACAAAGCCTCTGTGAAGGAAAAGTTTGGGACCAGAGGAGGGTATCCCACAGGGAGCTGGGTGTGAGCTGGCAGGACTTCCCCGCACACTTATTTCTCAACCCCCATCCCCTGTATTAAACAGAGCTTCTAGGAAGAGATGCAGTCACCGCTCGCCTCCTCACCCGCCTCCACATTTTGGAGAGCAAGTGGAAATTCCCGCCAGTCTCCCCATATGATGCTGACAAGTACCTCACTTCCTCATAACCCAGTCTTCTGACCACTAGGAGTTTTGAAGGTGTCTTTAAATCCTAGACTTATTGCCTGCTTCTCTTCAGCTGGACATCTCTGCCCTGGCACGCAAGAAAGGCAGAGCAGAGCAGGCTTCTGTGGTGAGAAAGTGGCGGCTAAGTGGCCTTTCCTTTCTGCTGGGGGCAGAGCCCTCTCCTTGCAGCCCAGTAACAATGGCTTGCTTGAAACCTGGCTATGTGGAAGCAGAACTGCCAGCAGAACTCAATATTGGTAGAAGAAAAAACACTAACTATTAGATATGGTTGTGGCCCTAAACTGAATGAAGCCACAACCATCACTTTCTGCCCAGCTGAGTGTGGGGAATTCAATAGGCTGCTTGCAAACCTGGTGAGAAAAATACTCAAGGATGCTTTACTTTTAAAATTCAGTGTGCTCCAGCGCTGAGCCCAGTACACACCCAAAAGAGGCAGCACTTTAGTTGCCCCTGGCTTTCCCAATGTGTGTATTCATCAGGCACTTTAGTGGGGCTTTTTTGCTGCTTTTATCTACTGGCTGATTGAATTAACTTTAGCGAAAAGTGCCAAAAAGCCTGGCTGAAGTGTCCGATCTATACAGACACTGCAGAGCTGGGTGGAAGTAACACAGTGCTGCTTTGTTTAAGGCATGGTGTGGGTGGTTGTTTTTTTTGTGGGGTGGGTTGTTTTTCTTCCATGTCTGTCAGCGCCCCTTAAATTACTTGGGTTATTTTACTTAGGATTGCTCTGCCCTGAATGTGTATCTCAACCTGAGTACCATTGCCTACCTACTGTTTTGGTGGTGTTCTTTTTATCTGTTTTTATCTGGGTGTGATAGAACGGGTTCTTTGTTTGAAGTGGTTTTATTGAGGCTAATCATTTCTTCTGAAGTTGATTGAAAACCAGACTTCCTGGGAGAGGACATGGGACCTGCCCTTGAGACAGGATTAGTTACAGGAAAAGGGAGGAAAAAAACCCAACCACCTAAAACATTTGAAATGCCAATTTCTGCTACCAGTCTGATTAGGTAAATGGAAAAGCTGAACTCAGTGGAGCTGGGGTGGGTGGTAGCGAGGTTCAGAGCAGAAATGAGGACCAGTGTAATCCTTCAGGTTTTTTGTTTCCTGCTGCAGTTTTTGCAGCGTCTGTGCCAGGCCCTGGAGCGCTAAGTGCTCAGACCTCTGACACCAGTTGGCAACAGGTATGCTTTGCTGCAGGAAATTGATGATCCCACCAGTGTAGTTACGTGCTGGAGTCAGGAAACTTCTGTAGTAGCTCCTGGCTAAATAAATCTATTTCTATAACAGAGCTTCAGCATCTGTTTTTCTAAACTCAGATGCATTGTTACTTTGCAATGCCTTAGCATTTAATTTCTACTCCAAAAGGCAAACTTCATCCAGCAAAATATTGATCATGCCATGTCTGGCAAACTGTTTTTTCTCATGTGACAAGCTCTGTCTATTAACTCTGCCAGCATCTTTTGTTGGTGTATGGTTAAATATGGCAGAGTAAAGTTTGTAGGCCGCACGGGAAAGCTTTAATGAGTCTATGTAACAACTGCCTTCTTCTGCAGGACCCGTGGAAAAGAAAGTGGTTGTGAGTCTTCAGAAGCTGGATGTGGCACAGGATGACTTGGGCAACTCTGGCTTCTTCACGATCATTTACAATCAAGGGTTTGAAGTTGTAATTAATGACTATAAGTGGTTTGCATTTTTTAAGGTGAGTCAGATTTTTCTTTTTTGAATATTAACCTTTTTTCCAGAAGTCTGTGCATGCTCTGGCTTTTTATTCAACGCTCTGTGGCCCTGGTTTCAATTCTAATTCTGCCATTGGCCTTCTAGGTGACCATGGGCATGTTGCTTCACCTTTCAGCTGCTCTTTGTAAAATAGTGGTGATGAAGCTGACTGCCCTTATAAAGATACCAGTGAAGTGCTTTGCAAAAGCTAGGTACATTTGAATAAGACTTGATGCTACAACAGTGCAAGGCATGGTTTGCACATCGTCGTGTTCTTTCTGTGTCAGCCATGTCGTAGAAGTTCTTTGTTTTGCCTTCTGTTTGGATCAGGGGAGTTGACAGCCCTTCATATGGAAAACGCTTTTCTGATGGACTAAATCTCTGTTCCAGCTGAGAAATTTGGTTCTCCCTCATTTATTTGTCAGACCCAGCAGCAACAGGTCTGATGTGCACATATTTGGATTGAGTGGGGCCCGCCTGGCAGTGCAGATGCTGAAAAAAAGCATTAGCCAAAATAATATGTATTACTTCCCTTGACTTAAATAAACCATTTACAAACAGTGAAATAATGGTAAATATTCTCTCTGATTGATAGATTAATTAAAAATATAGGAAAGGTAGTGAAAAAGGTATGTGTTTGAGGAATCTTTTCTTATTTTAAAATAAATAAATATATAGCTTTTCACACAGTACAGTCTAAGTGCTGTCCTCTCCCTTGGGTAGAGAACCTTTGTAGGAGAGCCAAGCCAGAAGGGAAAGTATTCTGCAATAAGATGAGATGTGAAACTTCTTAAGATGCAATTTTTTTCTTCCTGTGGATGCCCTTATTCTGGCATAAGAGTATTTTTTCTAGTTCATTATAATAATCATATAAACCTTATTCCAGACTAAGGGGATCCCCTTAGTTCCCAATTCAGTGCCTGAATATTGTGGAATAACCTGCCCTCTCAATCGGCTTCCCTGTATGAACTAGTCCTACGTGTGGAGTCATAGCACATGAGGCAGTGAACTGAGCTGCGACTTCGTAACACTCTAGGAGGAGCCTGAGTTTGGGGTCAAAGTCTCTTGTATTAGTTTGCCAGTCCAACAGTGGAGTAAATGAATTTTCCAGCACTTCAACTTTAACACAGGACTGGGCAGTTCTTTCAAAGATGCTATAGCTCAGCCAGAAGTTACAAGCCAGATGCAGGATTCCTTAGATAAGGTTCTGTATCCTGTGTTATACAGGTCATCAGACTAGTTCAGCGTTTCTCAACCCATGGGTCGTAACACAAAAGTGGATCGCAAGAATATATCAAAGGGTCATGAACAAACTTTAAAAATGAACTCTCCTTTAAAGGAGATGTTCACAAATGGGGGCCCTGGCACAAAAAAAGGTTGAGAACCACTGGACCAGATGACCCTAAGTGTCCCCTCTGGTCTTATGCCACTCCATAAACCTTGTTGAAGTAAAGGACACCAGTGCTCTTCCTTTCATGCAGCCAGGTCTCCCAAGTTAATTTTCTCTGAATATGATAGTTACAGCTCCTGGGCAAACACACTTTGGAGGAATTAAATCAGTGCAGACTTTGGGAGTCCTCAGGCTGATTTATCAGGTTAAGTATAAAGTTGCTTCAAGTGCCAATAAACTGAGCAGCTGAGAAATCAAATATGAACGTGAGGGATTTTAAAATCTCAAAATATCAAGCAGCTTGCTGAAGAAAGGTAAATAACACGGAGTGCAGCAGCTCAGTTTTACGACACAAGCACTGGGGACAGTGCTGCTTCAGTGGACTTCATGACAGGCTAAATATAGCACATCTGGCTCTTGTGAAATCAGAGTCCATTTGCAGAGTACTGACAAAGCCGAGTGACTGGAAGACAGGCTTGCAAAAGCTCCAAACACATTCCCGTATGCGTGTGAAAGCTGGCTGACAGGTGCCTTGAAAATGAGGAAGAGGCCAATTGAGCTCCCAATCAAATTTTGATATGTATAAACTGGGGGTAGGCAGCTATTTTGGGTGGGGGGCCACTTACTGAGTTTTGGCAATCCACTGAGGGCCACATGACAGGCAGCCAGGGGCAGATATATATTAACTTTCTAAAATTTTTAGGGGCCCCGCAGGCCATATAGAAAGGCCTGCTGGGCTGCATTTTGCCCACCCCCGGTATAAACAAAGACACTGGAGTAAAACTGAATAATTGTTGGATGACTCCTTGATCCATTCCTGATTTCTTTTTCTTTTGTGTATTTATTGTCAGTATTGAGAGAGACCATACGCTGAATATCTGGGTTCGATCACTGATAACCCTCAGGTCTCCCTTAATAAGACATGCCTAGGTTTAACACTTTGGTTTAAGATTTAGGAGGAGGTATTAGAACGGAGTGTTTTAAATCGGGCCTGGCCAACCGGTGGCACGAGTGCTAGAAGTGGCATGGGCAGCCCGTGTGTGGCAGCCTGGTGAGGGAGCAGATGGCACAGTGTGCAGAAAGAGCAGCAGATCAGGTATGGAACGTAGGGCAGGGAGGAGAAAGCAGAGCAGCAGATCAGTGGCAGTCGGGGAGTGCATAGTTTAGCTTGTGGCATGCCTGCAAAAAAGGTTGGCCTTTGCTGTTTTAAGAAAATTTATACTTTATTTGCCCTAATGTGTTAACCCCATTCTCACTTTGATACTAGCAAGCTGGTTAAAATAACAGATTATAAGCAATCTAGAATTGTTTTTAATACAAAAACATTGTCGGGAAAGCATGAATCAATAAAACACAGATGCTTTAGTCCTTGCACTCTGTAATATGATACACCAATTGCTTTTCTTAGGGCTGGACCATTATTTTCAGTTTCTACAGTAGCTGCACCCTAGGGAGGTTTTGCAAGTGTGAAAGATTTATTCCCCCATTGGATTCTCATTGGCCCTAGTCTCCCCATAATATTGGATTAGATATGAAACAGCCTACAGAACCGGCACCAGGTTCTCACTTAGTATATGTTAACATAGTTTCCTTTAAAATAGTGAATTTACATTCACACCTCTTGGGATCTGGCCTACCTGCCTTCTGCAGAGTCTCTGGGAACAGAGCCATTTTACCAGCCTGTGGTGCTGTTCATGCTCCTACTGATAGTGCTCTATGAATGCTTATTTTAAAGTGTTTAGGAAAGGCCCAAGATGCAAGCAAACCAACACCCTTCCTCCCTTGGAAGAGGTGTTTGGCTATTCCTGTAAAAAATAAAATGGTGATGAAAAGAAAAACAGGGCTTGGCTTTCTTAGCTTTGTGATATGGAAAGAGCCCTTGAAAGTTTGAGATTTCACACCCCTCAATTTGGTGTTCTTTGGTTGAGGGGGTACTTAACCTTGAAAGTATCTAAGAATGTAAAATCATCTTCCTGTATCTTTTGGAAAATGCAGCACTGTAGACTAAGATTTTTTTTTTTAATGTTTTTGTTTGGTCCATAATTGAACAGGGGACAAGTGTTTGTTCTTTAACAAAGAACCTTCCTTCCCACTGATACGTGCAAAAACAGCTTAAGACATTTTTAAAGTGCTGCATAAAAGTCGCTTCCTCAGTGATAATCATCTAGCAGAAAGGTCTTCTAGATAAAGAAGAGTATACAAGAACTGTATTTCTAATGAAAACATCTTTATTCTTCCATTTACTATTTTTTATGTCTAAATTCCAACCCCAACCCCCTTTTTCAGGTTATTTTTTTTAATTTCTATGTAGAGTGAGGGGAAGTAATAGATGGCAACATGCTCCTCAATGACTGCATTTACACATGTCGCTTATTGCGGTGTTGTTACTGTGCTGTTATTTAGTGCTTCCTTTTGGAAGTATTAAAAGACAATGCAGTAACAGTCTATACTGCGCCGTGCATGCCATGCCATACATGGTTATTTTTAGGCACGATGTCACCATAATGACATGCTATAATGAGGTAGTGTGTTGCTGTGGTGACATAACTGCAGTGTCACAGTTCTTGCCTGTGGATGCTACATCACTGCAGTGCATTGCCACGGCGACATAGCTTCATGTGTAGATGCGCTCACTGGCATTTTAGCAAAGGGAGAGAGGGTAAATGCCAGTGTCAATAGTATCTGGAAATCATTTAGAAGGCAAAGGAATTTTATTTAGGAAATTTGTCTACACAGTGAAACCGGCTGGCATAATAAGTGCTGAATAAGCTGTTCTGCAATAGTTTGGAAATAACCCTGGAAGCCACCACTGGAACAAGTTTCTTATAAAAGTGACTGAGGATAATTACCCACAAAACAGCTCACAAAACAAGTAATGTTTTATCGCTTTTAATGATTGTTATGTGTCCGAGGGTTACTCCAAAGTAGCTAAATTAAACCAGAATGGTTGCCCTGGGTAAACCCCTGCTCAGTTTCCTTATTTTTTTAAGTTACAATTTTTCATGTATTGCTTAAGTGGGGCTGTGAAATTGGTCTGCTTTCCTGTCAAATGAATTCAGCTGCTGTTGCTCAGTCTGAAAGAGGGTTTGCAATTTTTATAGCAATGCATCAATTCACTGTAGGAAGGGTGCCTGGCTTCGAAGGACTGCCTACTACGTCTTGTTTATGGTGCCTTTTGACTATTCCCTGTTTGAAAATTTGAGAGTCAAGTCCCCAGGTTTAGGCCTCTTCTGCACTGCAGCTTTGTCCTGATTATAATCATGTGGTCAGCCACTAGGGTAAGTTGCAGGTGTGTAATTCCATTATACTTAATGCAGGGACAGATCCACCTAATCTCTGCCAGCATAGTCTAACGATTGGTATGAATTGCTGGTGAAGAAGACCTTTGGTCTGAAAGTTCCTCCATCCTTTTTAGTATAGAAAGGGTGAACTGCTATTAACTCCAAGTTCCATGGAGGTAAGTGGTATAACTTCCGTTTCCCCTTTTGGTTTAAAATAGGTATATTTTCCTATGCATAGAATAGGATGCATACAACAGTTACAACACAGCATTTTGCCATATGTAAACACAGGAAGTTTGACCATTGTGTATGTCTGAGATTGACTTTGTAACTGTGTTCTTGCAACCTACTTACCAGTCACCCACTAACATTTCCTTAGGATCTCACTGATTTTACAAGTCATTTGTTCTTGCGCCTGGGCACTGTGGGGAAATGACTCTCCAAAGGAATGGACTCGGTGAGCTTATTCCATATATTTTTGTAGCTTGTTTTCTGTAACTGTTTCCTTGCAAAGGAGAACCTGTTTCTTTTGCTGTATTATAGAAGAAAGACCATCTCCATTTATGAATTTATTTTTTTCCCTTCAGCCTCTGAACCATTAAATATTTGGCATCCTATTGCACTTCCATGGAAGCCCCATTTGCTCTGAGCCCAGATTCTCATACTCAAGTGCAACTTGTAACAATAGTCTTAAGCACCAGTAGATTTGTAGCATGCTGCAAAAATCATGTCTTCCTAGAGATTCAGACCTGAACTGGCAGAGTAGCTTCTAAATCAGGCCTTCACTTGCATGATAGTAATCTTTCTGTTGCTGCAAGGCATCTGCTTTCAGTGGCCTTTTATAAAGATGAGCAATAAATCTCAGCTCCTAAAGCTGAATACACACACTTCTAATGAATGCTTGAAGAATCCCAAAAGCAGAGGCATATTTAGTTTCTTTAGACTGAGCATTGTTTCTTCAGTAGGTCCTGAAATTTAGGTCCATATAAGACTATTGCCAAGTCTCATATTGAAACCTGCTTGTAAGGTCCTGATAAATCCAAACCCTCCACTTCCCATTTAAACAAGCTGCTGTAATACTGGGCTCTTTCTGAAGCTTACCCTGTGCAATAAGCCACCTTCAGCTTTGCAGTGTTACTGAGGAACAAACCCAATTATCAAGCTTACTTGGCCAAAGCCACTGAATTTTAGAACAAAACATTATTGTCCTTTGGTTACCAAGTTAGAAGCAGCATGTGGAGCAGAGCAGAGTTACAGTCAATCACCCCATTCTGAGTGGAGGTTGCTATTTGTTCTCATTGGGTCCTTGCCTGGGCTTCCCTCTCAAGGCACCCTGCTCCATGGTTTGCCTCTTTGTAGAGAATTATTTATTTCTCCATCATTCCCAGCTAACTTTCATAAAAATATTCTGTATTTTTACATCCTCCCTCATTGTATTGGGAATTTTTGTGTTTTATAAGTATTGTTATATAGCTTTCTAACCTTGTTTACTACTCGATCTCTAGAAACAACTAGAAAATGAGTCCTTGTATCAGGGACTTTCCAGTATGAGTAGCATTCTCCTGCTTATTGGTCTGTCATGTGATATGCTCCACCCTTGGCAATTTATAAGAACTTGCCAAAAGAACAAGCAGTATTTTAACCAATAGGGGTAGGGAATGACCCACAATAACCGTACAATGCACACCTTGGCATCCTGGGAAAAAGCAGTAGAAAGTTTTATCCCACGTACTTCAGCAGGACTTGAAGTGGGACAGTGGACTTGTACGTCTGTAGGGTCTCAGAACAAAACACTTTTTCCCCAGGATAAACATAACCTCTACCATATTTATTTGAATACAAGACAAGGTTTTTTCCCTCCACTTGGAGAGGGGGGTTGGGGGGAAGCCCCTTGTCTTATTGCATATAAGGAAACCTCATTAAATTCATACCCATTGTCTGTTATTAAATTGCTGCTAAAGGCTCAGAAATAGAAACCAACTGTACAGTTGGTTAAATGATGCAGACAGCACTGAACATGACTAAAACACTTAGCCTATTCTGGGCAAATGTGTTAATGGGAGCCTATCACAAGGATAGTTTAATGCAGCCCATCTGAATAAGGTGTCTGGTAGTGCCCTCTAAGTACAGTCGCTCTCACCCGCAATTCTTTAAAGTCATAGTGAACCTCTACACTACATACCTTTTGACTTCCTCTTCACTCCTACAGCTAAGCTGTGTCTTTCTTTCCTATTTCCAGTTACTCCTGTTTCTTCTCCAGCCTTAAATGGTTTTGGATTAATATCATGCCTAGCTTGTATAATATATAAGTAGGTGCCAAAGTGCAGTTTAAAAAATAAATAAAATAAAACACATCAATTTTGGATGTAGTAAGTTTATAGATACCATGTGCAAAGTGTTATACATCCATGTTTAATGTCAAGGTCATTGATTTCAATTTTGTTCTTCACTTTCAGGGAAGGAGCTGCTAGGTGGAAAAGTTGGGGAGAAGCAGAGAGCAAAGGGTCTACCTGACCCCTCAGACTTATGTTCTATGGTGTAGCAATGGGAAGTGCAAACATCCCTTGAATTCAAGGCAAATCTCAAATGGTTAGATTTTTTACCTGGAAAATCATAATAAATTTGTAAATTTTCCATACATAGAATCTAATGGCGGGGGGAGGATGTCATCTTATGATCAGGGTTACCTATTTGATTTGAATGTAGTATTTACAGCCTTAGTTAGCCCTAAAGGCTGATTTTTTTAATTTTTTCTTTTTTTGAGGCAAGAAACTTATGGTAAGGGCTTGATTATTTTTGTGCTATAGTTAAGTTTAAGAGCTAACCTGTATCCTCTGAGACTCCCAGTAGATCCTCTAGCACAACTGGGAAAGACGAGACTGACATTCCTGATACCCATATTTTTTTTTTTTAGAGAGAGTTAAGGACTTCATTATCGATTGAGGTCTTCTTAAAAACGGCAAAAATCCAGTTTGTGTTGCTTTTTAAAAATGAGAGCTTAGACTGTAGAGTACAAGAGTGTAATGGGGGGGTCTTGGGACTTCAAGACGGGTCACTGTGAATGCACTTTACTCAGAAATATTTAAAACTGAACCTTCTTAGCATTAAATTGGCTGATGCCCCTTAATTCTGCTAATCAGTCGGGACTAATCGTCAGCCTTTGACTTCAGTAGGTTGATCTCAAGACTTGGGCATGCACCTGCTGTTTGCTTATCATTAATGGGCACTATAAATATATTTTAGTAAACTACCTTCTGTTGTGGAATGGCTGGCTGGGCTGTTGAAATGCTCTCTTTTGCCAGTGCATAAACAGGTTGCCTCATTTATGTAAATAGTGACACTAAAGCAGCGAGACTGCGTGTTATGTTTCTCTGGGTAACGTGTTCTGTCAGCATTTAAGCATGTACAGTCTGTTTCCACAACCTAGAGTCCTGTTGAAATGATGTGTTTTACTGAGATTTTTTTTTTAGATGTAGCACAGCCCAATAGCAAGAAGTCTTTAATTCAAGGCAGTGCATCAGACCAACAAGAACTTATGAGTTAGATTCAGGAATCCCTTTCATATCTGTGGTTCTCCATAGGTCACCTTTTCACCTCAGACTCTGAAGTCAGAAGAATTCATATTGGAAACTAGATTCAAATTCTGAGCAATAAGGATAATTATCCAGTGGGAAAGATTACTGTCAAATGCAATGAATTTTAAGATTGGGCACCTTTCTGAAGCACTGTTTCAGTTGCAGGTGGTATGATGGATGCTCTTCATTCATACTTTAGGGAAAGGGAGCTTTTGCAGTTGCATGTCCTGCTGAAGGAAGTCCTGTGGTCTGTGCTTTTATAGGATGCTCATAACAGCCCCTTCTAGCTTCTAAAGCCTGTGAACTTGTGCTCTTAGGCTGGAAGAGGTAGCAAGATGTCGAGGGTTTTTAATGTTGAAGTATTTGATGCCGTGCCCTCTAGTGGCCACTGCTCTCTGTAGCTCTTTTTTTTGAGAGCAAGAAGGGTCTTTAAAGGCAGGCTGGAGGACACAGGGGAAGCAAGCTGATGTCAGTACCATTAATTAAGTCTGCTAATGCTTATTCTGGTCTTTAATCAACTAAGTAAAAGTTCATGTTCTCACTTTTCATGTAAGTAAAGCTAGTCCTTTCTTTTAATGGTGACCTGGAAAAGATGAAAAACAACCAACAGAAAAACAGGTATACCCTTTTTTAAGCTCACTAAAAGAAAAATGCCAGAGTGGCTTGTGATGCTGCTTTACTTATTTTTGACAATTACTGTCAGTCTGGCAACAGATTCTGGCTGGTTTGGGTGTAGAGGCTGGAGGTTTTCCAAGAACATCTGTACTTTCTGTCCTCAACTTAAGGAGCAGAATTGTTGAGTCTTTTATCAACCTCTATCAAAATCTGACTTGGTGAAAGCTAGAGTAATTTATAACTAGTGTGAATAAAATGTCTGTTTTCTTATCCAAAGCTATGCCACTTAGGTAGATTTAACGAAGTAGCTAGCAAGTTAAGAAAATGCAACTGATCTGGTCTAACCCAGGAATTTTAACAAGTAGCTAACAGATTGCAGATTGTTTTCATTTCTCGTGAATGGAAAACCCAAATTAACCAGCTACTTTATGATTTTAGTATATTGCCTAAGCTAAGGAGGAGGGTGGGCAGTGAGCAAAGCTTCTCCCTTGTCTTTTGGATGAAAAACAGGATTTAAAAATACATTTTGAAGAAATATAAGGTCACAACCCCCATTTTATTCCCTCTGCTGCAGATGAACCTTTTTCTGAGTTGATGAGAGAGCTGTTTAGGATTTTCACTGGTTTTCAAGAATGTTAACTGATTCTTTAAAAATAAAAATCCATGTTTACATATTCCAGTGAATAAAAAAAATCTTGGCTTCTAACAGTACCATATGTAAGATATTATTGCAGGAGATTGAAACTCCTATAAAAAATTGACTCATTTTTGCGAACAAGCAGCCTTAGACCCTGCTGTCCTTTCTTGCATGGTACTGAGTAAATTTGTGCATCAAACAGTGACACTAGCAATTTTTGCTTTAATCAAATCTGAAGAACTAAAGAATTAAATAGAGACCCTGTTTGTGTTCAGACCTACTGGAATACATGCTTTAAAGTTCTGATTTGTTGTGTTTTTTTAAATGAGTATCCTATGGTAAAGCTACACTAATATACTAGCCCTCTCCCAGGCTTATTTTAAGCTTGTATGGCTCAGAATCTGAATAGCC
Source organism: Caiman crocodilus (assembly GCA_030014935.1). Taxonomy (NCBI): domain Eukaryota; kingdom Metazoa; phylum Chordata; order Crocodylia; family Alligatoridae; genus Caiman; species Caiman crocodilus. The sequence continues at coordinate 184,577,078 of JAGPOW010003316.1, forward strand.
AGGTTTTCACAGAACAGAAGATAGGCATTCACTTCAGACATTTGACATGGCTGTTAAGCAGCTGTTGCCACCATTCGGTTTTGAATGCAAGGCAAATATTACAGACTGTCTAGCTTGTTAGAATGAGGATAGTGAGCAAGTCGCATATGGGTTGTTAAGATTCAAGGTCAGTACTCATGATGAGCAGCACTCTGCCTAGGTGTGTTTGTTCTGCGGTGGCTTTTAGAAAGCATGGGTAAGCATTGATTACCGAGGCTATTATGTAGAGCCCAATACAGTGCACTCACCATGACTGATTAATAGTGAAGTCAATAACTTTCTAATTGTGATGCAGAATTTGGGGGTTTTATCAGCACTGTTGTGGAGAATTCCTCTCAACATTTCTGCTGTAGAGCAAATCATTGCTTCCCCCAGGAATTCAGCTGAGTGCACTTGTCCCTTGAGCGCGGTCTGTTTATTTCCACTGTGAGATGGGCAGAGTAGAGCAAGGTAACACTGCTGCCTTTCAGTGCCTCAATCTGCTCCCTTTAGGAGGAGACACGCTTGCGTTGTGAACGTAGAAGTACTACCTCTGCAGTCCTGATATTGGTAACAAATGTGAACTTCCTATGTCATAAAACCAGTGGAGGATTAACACTCTCCAGCTCTTCCTCTTGGATCCTGCCAGACTTAATTATATTGCCAGGTATTCTTTTCCTTCAGATTCCCTGCAGAGCCTGGCAAATGCACCGTCCTTTTAGTATTTCTTTCATTGTCCCTTGTTATCCCTGTACTCTCCTCTCCGTTACAACTAGCATGTCACATGTAGAGTGGATGTTGCCTTTTGGGGAGAGGAGTGTCAGAAAACCCCTTTGCAACTCTGGCTGATTATATTTTACAGCAATGATCCCTATTAATGGGACTCTAGCCTGTTCTGATAGTATCCTCAACTGAGCCAGCTGCAGAATGACCCAGAAATGTTCTTAAACAGTTACTTCTCCAGTAAGGAGGACCATTTGAGCAACGCCAGTTTTGGGGTGGGGGGCGCCTCAGCCGCTATTTAATATTGATTAGCTCTAAACAGAATCTAGGACCACCTGTCACTTCATGCCCCGTCTTTTTAAGGCTAAGTATTATGCTTTCAAAACACTGTTAACCTGTGAAGTAAAGCTTCACTATTTTTCTGTATATCTAAACAGCAGAAGACTAGGTCATTAGACAGGCTGAACTCATTAAACAATTTTCATTATCATCCCACTTTAAGTAGACGAAATGCAAAAGAACATACTGTTGACTGAATGTTGCCTTTTGGAGGCAGGATCTGGGCAACAGGAAGGTGTTACAGGTTATGTTCCTGGAGTAACATTTGCACGTGCAAATCAGTAGATTTCAGCAACACCCCCCAACCATACTGAATCAACACAACTTCTAGTTGGAGTGTAACTACCAAGATGAATCAGTTTCCCTTTTCACTTATCACTTCTTCAGGAAAAAACTTACTTTTTCTTGCTTCTTGGAAATGGGAAGTTCAGGAAGTCTGGATCGTGAGATACTAGCTGTCCCTTTATCTTTTTACACATCCCCAACAAATCTTGAAAGAGCTGGCTCAGTCTTATGTGGGCCTACAGCTATATGACTTGGGTTTCCACACCAAGTTTATTGCCAGAGTACCTGAGGAGTAACATAAATGCAGAAGATTATAATGCCCTGCCCAGATGCCTGTTATGAAAAACTGAGACTAGGTTAGTAACTGTGGTAGCTGATCAAGTTTTGCCCTTTTCAGAAGCCATAGATAGAACAAGACTGTGTTCTTGTTGAAGTTCATAAAGCTCACTTTCTATTTATTGTTGTTATATGGACAGGCTCTTCTAGCTGCCTGTAACTTATTTGGCTGTTCTACCTTCATCTGAATTATAGTAGGACACCAGAAATGTTCATTTGTACCAGTATCCTCTGTACACCATCTAGGTTGAAAGAGCCTGAATACGTGGACAGAGTTTCCTCTGTTATATAGTCAGTATGTAGCTGTAATGTGTGCAGGTGCCAAAACCTGACATGTAGCAAAGTGCAGGTGTTGTGTCTCTGCAGTGCACGGGATTTAATGTGGCTGTACATGTATATTAATCTAGTTCTGCTTTGCTTTACAGTACACAAAAGAAGGCTCAAATGTAACCAGTTACTGCCATGAGACCTTTCCAGGATGGGTGCATGATGTACTTGGTCGTAACTGGGCATGCTTCTTTGGACAAAAAGTGTCTCCTTCTCCCTCCAGTATTCGTGTAAATCAGTTGCCTCTCCAGAAACCAAAGGGAAGGTGAGAACAAGAAGCAAATGAGGTTGCTTTCAACCTAAGCTAATTGTAGCATCCAAGTACATCTGTTAATGTACAAAGGAGGCCAGACTTGTTACTTGGAGCCATAGTTAAAAGTTTATTTTTTTGTACCTTTTTAATTAAGCATCTTTCTGAAGTGGACATCATTCTTTGTCCTTAATGTAACTTTAGACTGTCATGTTATTAATCCAGCTGTATTATGGGAATGACGGGATGCAGATATGTTGCAGCTGTCTTGCAAAGCCTTTTTGGTAGTAAGAGCTTATATTGTATTATCACAGCATTTGTGCAACCAGTGAGAGACCAGCCTTCAATTCCAACCTTTCTGTGCTGTTTCCAACTCTTTTTGCAGGTTTTCAAGCAGACCTTATTTGCAGAACCTTGACTTTGTGAATACTATCAACACTGTTCAGAAATCCTGGACTGCAGCAGCCTACCAGGAATATGAAACTCTGACTCTGGAAGAACTGACTAAAAGAGCTGGAGGCCTCCACTCCAGATCCCCTAGGTATGAAGGTGTTCTGCTTGTATCGCTGCAGAAGGGTGTCTTCTTGGCTGCTAGGACTCTGTCCATCTCCCTAGGGATCTAGGGAGTCGTGCTGATTTCTTGCCAGTTGAAGATTTGGCTCCTAGTTCAGATCAGATTATACGCAGTCCAGATGTAGTCAGCTTCCCGGCTTTCTGATGGAGTGCCAGTGTATTCCCCGGCTTAATTCCTGATTATCCAAACATCTGGCTGTCTTGAGCAGTTCACAAATAGAATTATTTCTGGCTTGATTTTTTTTTTGGCTTATTAAAATGTATTAGGGAAAGAGGTTGTGACAGGGCAGAAAGTATAGGTTTGGAATGACAGCTGGCCCTTTTTAAGCACCAATCACCCAAGGATGAGCATACACCTACACCAGCAGGTATTTTTATTCTTTGTTTAAAATGGACAGTTCATAAATTTCACTTCCACAGCAACTCTGGTTCAATATATAGGAGACCCAGTTCCAGGGCACATCGTCTGGGGAGAGGTCTCTGTGGATGAACTGGGGGAGAGCACTGTTCTGGCATGCACAGTTAAGGTGAATTCAGGGGCTCTGGCATTCCACAGGAGCCAGGAGAGGATGTTGTCAGCCTATGGTAACCTTCAATTTCAGCACAGTTTGAGCAAACTTGTAACTAGTTATAGCAATTATCTGCTTTGAAAAGTCCCATTATGCAGCTGCCCCCTGGTGTCAGCAAGAAGAGTGTTATTATTATTATCCCATCCTCCTTGCCTATTGTCTTCTCCAGTGCTGTAGTGTGGAGACTTTTTTTCTCTTTCACATTACAGTCACGGATTGTTTCCTCATGTCTTGGAATTGAAGTGGCTTTGGGGAAGAATTTCCATTTAGAATCCTTCCCAAATTTAACACAGCTGACTTCTAAATTCCACTGAGTAGAGGGATTTCACCTTCTAAATACAAAATGCAATTGCTATTCCAGTGAAGCTGAATTCTAAATATTTGATCTGTGCACGAGAATACCACTAGGATTTCCAGTTTCAAGGGGTGGTTGTAAGTAGTTGTGTTACCTTATAAGCATAGGAGAGCAGCAATAGCGATAGAAGCCGCTGCATTTACAGGCATTCTTCTCAGACAGTGGTTTGGATGCTAGATTTCTATCCTGCACTATGTCCAGAACTTGCACTTTGTCAAAGACCTGCTAAAAGTAGAGAGGTGGCTGAGTGCTTGGTTTTTTAAGATTATCCAGAATAAATTCCTGACTCGTTCAACTACAAATAGCTACTCATTATCCATGTACTTCAACAGTGGGTGAAGGGTGGCATCTACATGTAATAAATAAAGTGAACACCATTAAGAGGCAAGATAAGTACAGCTGGTATCCAGGGTATAGCTGCAGCCAAAACCTGTTTCAAGTGGCTGTCTTGAAGTTTAACTAGAATTAATGTTGATAAGCACTGGTCTTGTCTGCTCTTCTGCATCTATAGCTGATAAATTTTGTTCATATCAGGAAAGTGTTTTGGTCTTTAGGAGCTGTGTACCTCCTTCAAATGGAGTTATTTGGTACGTGTTCAAAGTCTGTTAGGGATTTTGCACTGAGGTAATGCCAAATAGTCACTGAGGAAGATGTCAGATGTGGGATGCAACAGGGGGCCCATCTCCAGGGGTGGCCATGGAGCCCCTGGAGGCCAAGAAAATTTCTTGCACCCTGCTCTCAGGGCAGTCCACACTTCTTTTGCCAACTGCGCCTTGATGTAAATTGTTATTAAAATACAGGAGGCTGCCCTGATCTCCTAACGATCCCCAGGAGTAAGGAGTTGATGCCCTGGGGGCTAATTGCATGGCTCCATTCCAACATTACACCATGCCCAATGCTTCTCAGGTATTTTGAATCACTCAAATGAGACACGTGTCCCTGCATGTCCAGGGCACCGCAGGCCTGCCTTCCCTTGTTGGGGTCGTAGCCTTCCCAGCTTATGCCCCGCTACTCTGACTGGTAAGGGCCATTTGTCTGCATAACAAGTCTCTCTCTCTCTCTCTCTCCGCCCCAGGTAACTCTCTCTTGTCCCCAGGTTTGCAGTGCTGCTTCATTCCAGTCCCACCATAAAATCAGGAGCCCTGTCAGGAGCTCCTCACTTCACGACTCTTGGGGCTAGGTTTTTGGCCGACTTATATGGCCGACCTAAGCCCTCTTCCAGTCGCATGGTTACAAGCCTGCAGATAAAGCCCTACAAGGAGAGACTGAGGGACTTGGATCTCTTCAGCCTCAGCAAGAGAAGGCTGAGAAGGGATCTTGTGGCCATTTACAAATTCATTGCGAGGAAGGAGCAAGGAATAGGAGATGCTGTTTACCAGGGCATCCCTTGGAATAACCAGGAGCAAAAGCCACAAGTTGACAGAGCACAGATTTAGCTTGGACATCAGGAAGAACTTCTTTATGGTTAGGGTTGCCAGAATCTGGAATGGGTTTTGAAGGGAGGTGGTACTTTTCTCTACCTTGGAGGTCTTTAAGAGGAGACTGGACAAGCACCTGTGCAGCTTCTCAGTTACAGGGCTAGGGTCCCCTGTTACAGGGGGACCTCAGAAATTTTGAACTGATTTAATTGCCCTAACCAATATAATAATATACTCTTTTTGCTGTAGCAGGGATTATGAATATTTTTCTTTTTTTTTTAAGTTTTTCATCCTACTGAAGCCAAGGAGTGATCACTTAAACATGTCACCCACTCAGCAGGTGTGGACACTACTCCAAACAGCTCACTGTAGCTACTGGTAGAGCTAGAAAACAGGCTGTGGAAGCAAAGACCTAGAGTTGTCAGTGCTTTATGCACTCTAATAGTCTACTGTCTAGACAATGACATGTTAATATCAGAAATGTATTCGTCTCTTTTTAGACCAAGGCCAGCACCGCTAACACCTGAAATACTTAAACAAGCTTCAAGTTTGCCAGAATCCTGGGACTGGAGAAATGTTAATGGTGTCAACTATGTCAGTCCTGTGCGAAATCAAGGTACAAGATTTTCTTTGTGAATCTGTATATAATGAAATTGCCTGGAAAAAAGAACCACTTTGCTAATCAACTGGTTGTGGCTGGCAGGGAAGGTCAATACTCACTTTGTACTCAAAGAGGGCTTGAAACAGTTTCTGATTCTTCCTGTCAAACTAGAGGATACTCCTTTCGATCAGAGCATCTGAGTTACTAGAGGAGTGAAAGTAATTTACCAGAGCACTTTGCATGGTGATCTGCATCAAATTCTGTTTGTCCAAGCTGTCACAATGATGGATTTCTGGTATCTCTAACATTAGAATTGATACAGTTCAAGTTCAGTTATTAATTCTTCCACTAATTACAGCTGACAGCAAATTATCATACAGGTTTAAGAAATAACCCTCTAAAGGATTGCTTCTACCGCCCTCAAGTCTCATTACTGTAAATCATTTTAGGGACAATTATAGTTACGTGATTGATCTGTTGAGAAGCAAGCGTTGGTTTGAACCTTGAAGTGTGAACAGTGCTAAACGTCTGATACCCTTATACAATGAAGGCCAACCTTTTTTCCTTGCTCATACAATGGGAAAAACTATTACTGATTACTTAGCCTGAAAATCTATGAATAATTTCTAGTCTAGAGTTAAAATTAGTTTGGGGCTACTGTTTTCCAAACCTTCCTATTGATGAAAATGGGATACTGTCTGCCATATAATGAAGCCATATCCTTAAAGCATTGCTCTCTTGCCAACGCTGAGAGAATGTGGGAAGATTGGCTCACAATCAAAGATGTTAGTAATAAGAAATATCTAAACCCCTGCCCAAGTGTTCTCAAGTGTTAGCCACTCTCTTTATACCTGTCCTTTCTACATATTCCCATTTACTCAAAATTAATGTCTTCCTTTCTTCAGTGAGCATGACAAGATCCAAGGCTTTTACCTCCTGAAGCACTGTTCTCAGTATGATCAATCTTGCTTTACTGCTTCTTGGCAAAGGGATTGCCTCTAGCTCCTTGCATTAAAACTGCAACTTGAATATTTTAAAAAGTTTTGGGAATATGTTTGCATATCACAAGTAACAAGTCTTTCAGTCCTTCATAAGAGATCAAAGGCAATGTTAATGCAAGTACCACTGATATCTACAATAACAATCTTGTTCACAGTAACAAAGTTTAGGCTTAGATGCTGAAAATCTGGCCCTTGAGAATGAATCGTGAACTTTAAGAAGCATGTCTTCCTAACACCAAAATGTCCATGTGGAGGTTTTGAAAACTGCTGAACTAATAGCAAGATTACGCTTTCTCTCACAGATTGTATCTGAACTACACTAGTGCCCTGATGCCACTAACAATATCTTGTTCAAGAAGTAACATCCCAAATGGACATATTTCATAAGGATGAGGGGAAAGGGAATGTAGCAACTTGCAGGGACTTAAAGCTGATCCCATACAACTATGATCTTTCTCTAGTGAATTGTATTCCCAAGTATAGTCAGAAAAAGAAATTGGATAACATTTTTATTTAGTATCGTAATTTCAAGAGGCAATGCTCAGTTTGAAACTAAGTGAACAGAACAAACAGGATTGTGATACAAATTAGGCTTTGATTTTAATATTGACGTCCATATGTATGAGGTAAGAAAAGCGTATCCCTTCAGTGTGTCTAGAATACCCTACTTTTTTTTGGAAAGGATATATTCCTCTCCAGTGGTTGTTGCCATCTTATTTCTACTGTTGGAAAATATTGCTGAGCAAATACATCTCTGTAACAGATTGGACATGGGGAGCTACAATTCTCAAAACTCTGTTCTAGCTCCTGTAATTTCTGTGCAGAGTAGGTAAAAGGATAATGACCTCCTGGTTCCTCACCTTTGAAATTCTGCACTCTTCAGTCATTATTCATAATTTAATGATCCTTTGCCACAGTGAAATCTAATGCAGTTAAGCCTCTAATTGACTTGGAATTGAATTTGTGGGAAGCATTGGACATACAACAGCTCTAGCAATTATCTTTGCATCTCTGCTGATATTCCACTTGTGTGGTGCTCATATTGGAGGCTTCTCAGACAAGCATGCTATTACATTTAAGAGTGGGGGGCTTGAACAGAGCATTCATGTTAAGAAAGGGCCTTCCACCCCCTTCTTGTCAGAGATGCAGCTAAGTTCACATTCGAATTACAGTACAATTTCATAAAGTCCTGCTTTTATAATAGCCCTGCTTGTTACCCACCTACACATTTAGACAAGGTATTTTGTTTTTCTTTTTGTTCCCCCAAACCTCCTTCCTTTTTAAATCTTTGCCATATTTCCCTCTGTTTCATGACAGCAGGCAAGTCAATCAGGCACCTTGGTGGTGAGCAATAGACAGAATAAGACCTCATCCAAGCAATTTCCCCTCCACAGCGAGTCTCACATTCACGGGTTCTTTGTGCATTATAGAGAATGCCGATCAGATGAAAGCATGAAAACTGAACGGTGACACTAAACGTTGGTGTAGAACGGAGGCTAGGAAGACTTCACTTGTAGTTGCCTGGCAGCAGAGGACAACTAAGTACCTCTGGAAAGCCTATGTAACTGTTGGCTCCTTAGGGGACGATAATTATAAAAATCCATTGCATCAAACCATCGCATTTACATTACTGGACTCTTATGTATTCTTCTCAAAGCAGCTGTAGAGGTGGAAATATAGGGGGAATTTACAGTTCTGAAACGACTGATGGGCTGTTGCTTATGGCTAGAGTTCACTTGATACAGATTGTACCAGGCATGCCAAGGCTCTGTAAAGGGTGGTCTGGGAAGTAGTTGGTTGAGAGCATCCTCTGTGACTTACTAATGCACGTCTTTCTGTAAATCTATGAACATTATGAAACTTCAGAACTAGCTAACTAAAACTGATTTTGTTTTTAATATTTTATAATAAGAAAGCATATTTAAATTTCTTTCAGGCAAAAGCATTTTCTGTGATCACCTCAGCTGATTTTATTAAGGATTCTCTACATATTTACCTCTGTGCTTAAGGTTAAATGTACATTGAGAGACTTTGCTGAGTTTTTGAAGCCTAGCTTGCAGTCATAGGCTGCATCCACTTGTTTCCCTGGGGACAAGAAGAAGTGCATGCCTTTTTCTGCTGCTTGTCCCCAGGCAATGCCTATGCCACGTACCATCCTGTATGCAGCAAGTTACCCCAGGTGAGGTAGGAGAGGCCTGAGCCTTACCTGTGGTCCTGAGGGTCTCCTGGGGCTGCAGCAGCAGTGATCCGGCCATTCAGAGCCTGACCAGCAGCTGGAGCATGGCTGTGGCCAGCCAGGTGTTGGGTGGCATGTGCTACCCATGCATATGCCACTCCCCTTTATTTTACAGAGGTTTTTTGACTCCTGCATCTCCAGCGGTCAAAACAAACCCCAAACAAACAAACAAAAAATACCACACTGCTCCATTGCAGCATGGAGAATGCCTGAATGTGTGGCGTTGGCACTGCAGACATGTCTGCAGTGCCATATACCACACAACCATTCTCATCTGGACGTGGCCATAGTATACACGGGGTGGGGGAAAGCAAGCATGGTTTAATCCACTTGGTGTGATGCTAGGTTCACGTCCATGCAGTACACCAGCCTTGCTTAGTTTATTGATATACTGCATTTCCTGTTTTTCCCCAGCATCATGTGGCAGCTGCTATTCCTTTGCTTCTATGGGCATGTTGGAGGCAAGAATTCGCATCCTAACCAACAATTCCCAGACACCAGTTTTTAGTACCCAGCAAATTGTGTCCTGTAGCCAGTATTCTCAAGGTAAGTGCATTGGATACCAAAGTGTTAATCTAGTATTCAGCGGTGCAGGAGGAATACTCCATCAGATCTAACTGCACTAGTAAAATCTCTTGTGATGGATCTGTAACCAGTTTTTT
>JAGPOW010003316.1:184587231-184642836 GCA_030014935.1 Caiman crocodilus
TGAAAGCAAGAAACCTAAGCTGTTGGAATAAGTTGACATCATGACTGAGAAATGTGGTTAATTCTCGACTGTCAAACTGAATGACTACATTTTATGGTAGCTGATGTCCTTGACTACACCAGAGTGGACTATATTCCAGCATCTCTTCTTCTGTTTGCTTGGGCATGTTCTGTTGGCTAAAATCACTGGTGGGAGACTGGCTGGCCATTTGCCATCTGCTCTTCCTCTTTTTATTCTACAAAAACTCTTAAAGGCATCCATGCTCTTCACCTGCAGCCTGGCTGTGTGCAGCAGTAGCTGGAAATGAAAGGAACCCGCAGAGGGAAATATAGTGAAGTAGGATACAGGATGTGAACTCCATCTGCAGACAACAGAATATCTAGGGGAGTCACTAAAAGAGCCAGGTTGCATATTGGGCCTTGGGAGGAAGGAACCAAGAATGCCAAAACAGTAGGCAGGTGGAGAGGAAAGGAAAAAGCAAAAACAGTGACTAACTTACCCCCACTCCTTTTCTGAAAGGGCATAGTTCCCATAATGACAACTGGAGTATGTGGTATTTTTTTAACTGTAGGTTTTCATGAAAATAATTCAGTTGCTGTAGTTCCCAAGACATCATCCTAATCAAAAGTAGAGTAGGAGATGGCTTGTGTGTTTCAGAGGGGAAGTTGGGCTGTCTTCTGAATAGGCGTAGGAACACTTCTCTGTGCTGGAGGTATGTTAGGCAGTTTTCCCTCTTTTTCCAAGTTAAGGTTGGGGAAGGGGAATGACTGTCTTCAACTTTAATGTGCATTTGCTGTGGTCACTCTGATATGAGATGTTGGGGATAGTAAAGATTTAAGCTAATTTTAAAAAATGTTTTTTGCAACCTAATTCAGGAGACTGATCGTTCTCTCTCCTACTCCAAAAATCTCCCTGAAGAATAACCAGATACTTTCTGACTTCTTAGGTTGTGATGGTGGCTTTCCATACCTCATCGCTGGGAAATATGTCCAAGACTTTGGTGTGGTGGAGGAGGATTGTTTCCCTTACACAGGCTCAGATTCTCCATGCATTTACAAGCGGAACTGTTATCACCACTATGTGTCTGAATACAGCTATGTTGGAGGCTTTTATGGTGGCTGCAATGAGGCCTTGATGAAGCTCGAACTAATTAAAAATGGGCCAATGGCTGTTGCTTTTGAGGTTTATAGTGACTTCGTGTACTATAAAGAAGGGATTTACCATCATACTCAGCTGCAGGATGAGTTCAACCCTTTTGAGTTGACCAATCATGCTGTCTTGCTTGTGGGCTATGGCAAAGATCCAGGTACCGGTGAGAAATTCTGGATAGTGAAAAACAGCTGGGGAACTTCCTGGGGTGAAAATGGTTACTTCAGAATCCGCAGGGGCTCCGATGAATGCGCTATTGAAAGCATAGCGGTGGCTGCAACTCCTATTCCAAAAATGTGAATGTAAAGCTCTTCTGCCTGGTGCTTCAGTTGAGAAACCATAAAAACGTATTGATTATGTTTATGTACTTGGAGAATTTTACTGCAGTGCTTTCTATCTTAAAAGAATGAGCTTTAATGAGATTCAGTGGAATAGAAGTGAGCAGTTTTCACTCACTATCACTAAGGACAGTTGAAAATACTGCTCTTTGTTTACAACATACAGGGCACATCTACATGTGCACATTGACTGCGCAGTAAATATGTCGACTTATGTAAACTTGAGCGTAAACTTGATACCTGCATTATGTAGGTATCAAATTTATGCACCATTAGTTACTGCGGAGTAACACGTGTAGATGTTTTACTGCGCAGTAACACTGTGTGTAGACGGACTTGGGACCAACTTTAGTCCCAAATCAGCCCACACATAGCATTAATGCTCCTTAACACCTGCACGTTTAGACAACAGCCTAGCGCAGTAAATTTAAGTGAGCGTAAATGCACGTGTAGACATGCCCACAGAGACTAGCCTATATTTTCTCTATAGAGACTGGCCATAAATTGCCTGAGAATACAATTGCCATTAGATAAACAATAGTTGACAATAGTGATAGTTATTGATCTTGGTTATAAACACAATCATTTTGTGGTTTTTGTTTTGTATTTTTTTTTCTTCTTTGGACAATCGTAAAACTGTAGATCTCGGAATGAAATGACTGCTACAAAAATCTATAATTACTTAAAAGGACACTTGTTGAATATTGTGCCTTACTTCTGGGAAATCAGGAAATTGTTACATTTTAAAATTGGACACAAATGTGTGTTGTGGAAGACTATTACACTGTGATTAAAGGGAAACTTTAAAGCTTTAAAGTGTTTGGCAAATATGCAGGCATAATGTCACTTGGGAAACTGAGCTTGAAATTTCATTTTGCCTATGTGGCTTTTATTGAGTATGTGTTTAAAGTTCTGTTTTATTAATGCCTTTTTTTAATTCAGTGCTGAGCATATCATCAATAAAAAAAATCTGACTTCACTGCTATGGGCGCTGTTCTTACATTCTTTGACTTTCTATTGCTGTGATCTGCACCAACCGTTTCAAAATTCAGAAGGCATGTTCTATCTTTTTAGGATAAGAGGCAAATTATGTGCATGTTGGGGGGAGGGAGAGAAGAGGAGGGGAAGGGAAGATTTAAAAATAATTTTGGCTTCCAACAGATTCTGTTCTTTGTAGGTTCTTAGGCCAGTTATTAAAGGTTGTTGCAGTTGAAAGAAAATGCAAGTGGAATCTTTGCATGGATATTAATAAGGCTTAATATCAACTGTTTTATTCCTCTCAGCTAGAAAAATCAAATGGGACAGGTATCTGTTCTCTCACTTCATGTGAGCAGAGTCAAATCCTAAATGAAGAACCCAATTCATATACCTACCTCCTGCTACTAGATAGCGGTGAGTGTCCTGCTCTCTATCTGCACAATTGGTGCAGGTTGGCTTTCAACCTTCATGACTGATGCATATAGTTAATCTGTTTACTTCTGTTGTCCACCGCTGGATCTCCTGGTGTCAAAACTAAGTGCTGCGCTGCAAATTAGCAGTGTGACAAACATGTGCACATCATGCAGTTTGTGGTGCCGTAAACCATACGTGCATGCTCGTGGGGACATGCCCTACTTCTCTGAATTTGGGCTTGTGATCCTCCCAACCTACTATGTGGTTGGAAACAGATGCAGCACCAAATCTGCAAGAAAAGGAGCAAAGGAAAAAAAAAGCTTTTTGAGGAGGGTGGTGAAGCATTGGAACAGGCTACCTAAAGAGACTAAGCAATCTGCATCTTGGAAACTTTCAAAAGCAAGTTGGACAGGCACTTGGCTGGGATGGTTTAGGAAAGGATGATGCTGCCTTGAACAACGGGCTGGATTAGGTGACCTTGTGAGGTCCCTTCCAGCCCTACTTTCCTGTGACTCTGTAAGATGCTGACCTGTCCAAAATGTCATCCTTATCCTTCAGATTGCCTAGAAATACTTGACCTCAAAGAACCAAAATAGGATAAGGGTACTCTTGTTGCCCTTGAATGATTCAAAGCAGGACTTCTGCAATTCATTTAATTTCTTCCTTCTTCCTCATCTTTCTTTAAAGGTAAGCTAAATTGTCAGGATATGCAAAAAAGGGCTTTCTTGCACATTAATTTTAGGCCACTCAGAGAGCTCTTAACCTATGGATGGTCTATACATTAAGACATTTAATCTAGTTTTAAGCACCATTTAGGAGTCTTAAAGTTATCCCACTCAAGGGCAGGTTTATCTTTGTTCTATGTTATTGAACTTGTGGTCCACAAATGTGCGACCACTCCCCAGAGAGAAGCCGCCCAAATTTATCCTTCAGCATCGCAGGATGTAGTGTCCCCTTCCTTCACCTTCCTGTTCATTGTGGACAATTCACAGCTGTAGCTCCTAGTTAGGCCCTTGCTTGCCAGCTGTCTAGGGGCAAGTCAGCTCTGCAGGTTGGGAACAAATGGAGAAGGTTTTTAGCCAGAAAGTGTAGCTATAAAGTCGAACTAAAACTAACACCGAACAACATTTGAGAAGCTTAAAGTGCAGCATGTAACAAGGTCCAAATGCACACTAACCTCCATTCTCTAAAAACTATTTTTTTTATTTGCTCCTCTCATATTTCAAAGCTTCAGGGAGGCTGCTAGGTTTTGAAACTTAAATTGAATGAAAACAAGATGGGATTCAATACTGCCAAGTGCAGGGTGCTGCACTTGTGCAGTAGGAACCAGCAGCATACCTAAAGGCTGGAGAACTCCCTTCTCAAAAGCATGGTGTCAGAAAGATATTGGAGTCCTTATTGACCTTAAGATGAACATTGGCCAATAATGCAAGAACACGGTCAGAAAGGCTAACTGTACCTTGTCCTGCAGCCACAGATGCATCACAGCAAAGCCAAGGAGGTGATCCTCTCCCTCTATGCGACACTGGTCAGGTCGCAGCTGGAATACTGCATGCACTTCTGGGCACCGTACTTCAGGAGGGATGTGGGCAGGATTGAGAAGGTCCAAAGGAGAGCCACTCGCATGATCTGGGGACAGCAGGGCAGACCCTATGAGGAGAGGCTATGGGACCATAACCTGTTTAGCCTTCCCAAGCGAAGGCTGAGAGGGGACCTGGTAGCCATCTATAAACTTACCGGGGGGACCAGCAGGGTTTGGGAGAAACCTTGTTCCTCCAAGTGCCTCCTAGAGTAACAAGGAATAACAGCCATAAGGTACTAGGGAGCAGGTTTAGACTAGACATTAGAAGTCACTACTTCACAGTCAGGGTGGCTAGGATCTGGAACCAACTTCCAAGGAAAGTGGCGATGGCTCCTACTCTGGGGGGCTTTAAGAGGAGGCTCAATGTTTACCTACTTGGGGTCATTTGAGTTTAGTATTCTCTCCTGCCCAGGGCAGGGGGTTGGACTGGAAGATATACAAGGTCCCTTCCGACACTACTTCTATGAATCTATAAATTGCCAGGTCCACTATGAGAAAGATAGTTTTCTGCTGGCAGTGTGTGTATGTTCATTGAGTCAACAAAAAGCCAATTTTGTTTGTAGCTTAAAAGACTATGATGGCCATAGTAATAGGCAAATGCTATGTGGTTGACTGCCTCCAAGGGGAAAGTCTACAATTTAACTCAGTTCTTACCTGTTAAGTTGCTTTTGTTTTAGGATGCTTTGTATTTTTCTGGTTCCCTGTCATTACCACTAAAGATCCACATCATATAAAGGTCTGATTTTATAATAAGACTGCCTTTTTAAAAAGACCCCCAAAATGTATGGGGCTGCGGGGTGTGTGTACGTGCGTGCAGGCTCATGCAGGTACAAGGTTTCCCCTGTTCCTGTTGTCTCCCTTGGAAGCATTCAGAAAGTTGTTTTTTGAAGAATAGCTAAAAATGTTTAATGAAAATACTTTTGGGATCAATTTTTACAGCTGAACATTTTAGTTCAAAATTGAAGGATTGGTGCATTGCAGGCATATGACCTACTCTAGCTTCATCTGGGGTAATCCTGTTGTTTGCTGTACCTAACAGAATGGAGCTTGTGTAATGTTAGACATTTGGGTAGCTCAAACCATAGTAACTGAATATTGCGTGTTGATTAGGCACACTGGCTATTACAGAGAGTAATCATTGGTGTATTGTCTTTTCTTGTGAGGCTTGCATTACCATCGCTTTCATACCACTTCAATGCAACTGTGTAGCTTTGACCTAACCCAGGACATGCCAGGTGCATCTCCATGTGCAATTAAGGTGCATGAATAATCTCCAGAGTTTATTGCTCTCGGGCACCAGAGTAGTCCAGGCTGGTAGGGGCCCCAGGGATCAGACTTCAAGCCTGAGGATGCTCCCCACAACTCAGCATGCTGCAGAGGGGCTGCCTGGGACAGGAGGGTGCTTTAGTATGGGGCTAGCTGGCAGGCAGCCCCCACACTGAAACACCCTCTCGCCCCAGGCAGTCAGGGCTACATCTACACATGTGCTGCTATAGAGTTCTTTACTGCCGAGGAGAAAATTAGTTTGCTCCAGCCTAATGGGGGTGCATATGTAAACATGCAACATTTACTGCACAGCTAATTAGTTTACTGTGCAGTAAATGTCTCTCATAGATGTGCCCAGCTTGTTCTAACCAAATGCAGCAGTGCTGGCATCAATATGAACACTTGCCTGTGTGAACAATGTGTGTGTTGCATGTGGAGAAGAGGTCTTTGACCTTGTCTCAAGTATTCTGTAAGCTTGTCCCGTCAACTACGGGGCAGCCATAGGTTCATTCCTGGTAATCCAGGGATTTTGACTGACTTTTCAGGAATCTCTTCTTGTGGCTTATGTGTTGTGAAGTTCATATAATAACATGTATTTTCTTAAAGTTCTGGAGTCACATGAATGCATCAACTTTCATTTAAAAAAAAAAATCTAACCTTTAAATTTGTGCCAGTATGCTACAAACTAGGAAGATTTACACTTCCACAGGCACTAACAGCAGCCCTCCTGAAGAGACAGTACTGGTGCTTTCTTTTTTAATCACCTTTGTTTTGGCCAGCCGACCGGTCAGAGCCGACCGGGGGAAGCAGTGGTTAACTAAGCAGATGTCAGGCGGGCTGGTGGATGGAGAGGCGGGATACAGCATATTGTTTGCAAAAATAACTTTTACTTAAGCTTTACTTACGCCGCTGGTGGCCGCAACGCAGGCGGTCAAGTTGCTTGCATAGTTACAGAGAGAAGATAAGGCAACGAGTTTACAAGAGGAACCTGTAGACGCAACGAGCATGCGGGACAAGGAATACATTGGGAACAGACGGGGAGATGTTGGTGGGTGATCAGTCCGCCAGCTTTTCTCTGCCGCGTGGCGAGGTCCTCTGTACCTTGCTACGTGTTCAGAGCTCTCCTACTTGGGTAGAAACAACACAAACGTTTATACCTTTAGAATAGCCAATGAAAATTTGCCAAATAGGAATACTTAATTAGGTGGAACATACCAAATTTAAGATGATGCCAATCATTTGGAGGGTGGTCTATTGTGTCAGGGACACTCACTTGCTTTGGTTATGACAACCTTCTCATCTACATTCACTCTAAGAATGATTAGACATGTTGATAAAAATTCCACTCTCCCTTTATGTCAGTGCTGCCACAAAGTCAGCTTCCCCAGGTGGTAATACCCTGATGCGAAGCTTCTCATAATAGTTCAGTGTAGTCACAACCTCTAATATTTAAAACCAGACCCGTTTGTTTTCCTGTGGCTTGCCGTAATTATGTAGGTGCTGCAATGCACTGTATTTCATCATCAGGCATCAGAAATGTCAAACACCCAGCCCACTTAAGCTATTTATGTGGCCAGCATGACATTTGGATTCTAAGCTTTCATTAGCTTTCTTTAGGAACTGGATGCTAAGAATGGAAAGAACATTCTGCAAGTTACAGGATGACAACAAGACGGCATGCTGTCATCCCGCAGCCAAGAACGAAGATGTGGCTGAAAGATTGCATAGGCTTATGCACTCAGCAGGTTAGGTTCTGCTGGGAAGGTGGGTACTGGCACTGCAGATGTGGCTGCACATGATGGCTCTCAGATTATCGATTACTTGGGAGAACATGGAAGAGCAATGATCAGTCCTTTCCCAAGAGCAGAGGAAAGAAGATGATTCTGGAACTGAAGCTTGGGCTACATAAATTGTGTAAAATGAAGGGTAATGTTTTCTTGTGAAATGTAAGCCCAGTTTCTGTAGGGAGAGAAGCCTAAATTGTCTGGAGAGCCTCTATCTCAGGAAGGAATGAGTCTTCTAAGAGAGAGGTTGGTTGGATTCATTAAGGGTAGTGGTAATTTATCTAAAGGAAAATCTCGAAATAAGGAACAAATGAACACCCACAGGGCATGTTTACATGTACATTTAACACTCAGTGTGCATAACTATAGTATGTGCAAGTGCTAACCTATGGCAGAGTTTATTAATTTACTCAGGCCTGATCGGGCGACATGTGGAGACTATCGCAGAGCTTATTAGGCAGCTCCACAGTAAACTTCTCATATAGACGTGCCCACCTAGTACAAGATCAGTATGCTCTGAAGGAAATTAAGGTACCATGGCAAACGAAGAGAAGACTATTTAAATGTTTTTAATGCAAAGAGCTCCAGTACTAAAGGAATAGGAATTGCTCATTTTATGAGCATAAATTTGATGTAGTTTGTATTTCCAAAGTCCATCATGAAGGGTCTATGGCTGGAATGTGAAGATCACTGGAACTACAGATAGCCAGAAGTTTTCTAAAGGACCGGATTTATGTAAGTGAAGGTCAATTCATTGAATTAGCGATGTTAAGAGAGATTTCATTCAACAGAAGTCAGACAAAGCAGGCAGGATTTCATTGAAAACTTGACAGGTGTCCTTTGTTGCCCACCCAGCAGCCTTTGTATTTTTAACAGTACTGCTGCAGGACTAAGGGCAGAATTCCCTAGCTTCTCAAGTCCCAGGTTCCTCAGTAGCTCACCTTGGTGACCTACTTTCAGGTTTAGGAGGATCCCGGCTTGCCACATAGGCTGAGCTCCAAGCAATTCTAGGGCTCCCCACCTGGTGGCCTTACTGAGAGGTTTTTGACCCCAGAGCTTTTCTCTTTCATACTATAGAACTTTTTAACTTTTTGTTCCAAATCATCCTTCCATGCATGTCCCCCTGTTTTTTTCCAGTATCCTAAAGGTTAAAGCACTTGCCCTAGGTGCTTAGCTTATCAGCCCCACAGGCTGCATAAGTTGCGTGGGAGTGGTCCACAGGCTCGATTGCGTCTGCTGGCCAGATCCAGCATGGGGCAGCAAGAATCGTTGGTCTGTGGATGCAACTGAGCATGCTGCATCTGGTCTGAGTGAGCCTCCATGCCACCACAATTTGGTACTTGGGGCCATGCTGTCTGACCTTCAGAGTTTTCCTTGGGCCACCTGACATGGTCTCATGGGTCAGGTTAGCCTGCCAGCTGGAGTTTGAGCACCACTGCTCTATTTTAACCACAGCTCCTGTAACTTAGATAGAAATTAATTCAGGAAAATCCTATAGCTGGTGTTATGCAGAAATTGAGATCAGACACCAAAGTCATCTGTTACCTTCCAATCTGTGCGTGCAAAACCAAGGAAAGTTTCCAGCTCTTATAACTATAACGTTAAACTTGCAAATATGAGTAAACCAAGTAGAACACCATAGTGTTATCTTTTTATCTATTATGAGGATTATTTAGCCTCAGTTTCAGCCAACCACAGTGAGAAACCAGTATAGCAGCATCAGTGCAAGACTGTAGCCGAGAAAAATGAAAATTCACTTTCTACAACTGGAGTTTATTAGAATAAAGGCTTTGGAAGATGTTATACAAACTAATGATATTCTGGGACTCAGTGTGTCTACACGAGACATTTACTGTGGAGTAGACTAACTAGCTCTACAGTAAACATCTTGGTATCTACATGTGCAGAGCTATTAGGCTGGAGTAAACTAATAAACACCGCAGCAAGGATAATACTTGGAAATACAAGTACTATCCTGCTTTGGAGTTTTTTGCTCCACAGCAGTGCACGTGTAGACACTGACCCAACATTGCTGGGGAACAAGGGTACTTCAGTACCCCTGGGGTACAAGGGCTGCTTCTGGCTAGCCCCACACTGGAGCACTCTCATGCCCCAGCCAGCCCCTCTGCAGCACTTTGAGCTGGCGGGCCCTGCCAAATGGGGCTGCTCCAAACTGGCTAAACATCCTGCACTCCCAGGCACACATGTAGACATGGCACCCAGGAGTAATAAACCCCAGCATGATAAGCACCAGAGTTTGGGTCACCTTCACATGCACATGCAGACGTGCCCATTATTTGTTTTTTATCAGCTAGGAGTCTCGTCCTTTTCTCCTCTAGTGTTAGAGCTTTGCATACAAGGCCATAAAGATAAGTGTTTATACGACAGCTTTGTTTTATCAGGTTTCACCCCCTTGAATTGCTATTTGTTCATGCTAAGAGTAACTGAATGAATGGCGATTTTCAGTGGTATTTTAACTGAAGCAAGAAATGACTTATGCCTACATCCAGGTTCAGCTCAAAATACTCCTATTCTTGCAAAGGAATGAATGGTCTGTACTCCAGTTTCTTGAGAAAATGTCACATTAGAAGTAAGATTTTGTCATTTTTAACCTTTCCATTCCTAGAATTGCCCTTTCCACTACCAGCAAAAGAAAATACCCCAATGTATTAGCAGCAGAGAGCCATATTTAACTGCATGGTCTCATGGAACCTCTTAGGGAGAGCAGGTTAGACAACAGCAGCTGCTTTTACACAGGAAATAAAAAAAAGTCTATTTTGTTGTCATCTGAGTTTCTCACAGAATTAAATACAAAGAATCATTTAAAGAGCTCCTCACATTATTTCAACACATAGCTAAATGTTTCCACAGCTTGGAAAGGTCATATCACTCCTGATCTGATATGCCATGACTACTAATCCCTGTAAATTGCTGTGGTCACTAAGGGATGCACAAATGAAGCTGGTCAGAGTCACTTAATTTTGCGTTTCCAGCAGGCACAAGACTGGCAAGTTGTGGTGCCCTCAGGGCATGGTCAGTGCCTCCCCCCTGAGACTGAGGGATGTAGAGTGGGGGCAGGACTGGGCTGCGCAGGGAGAACATCTATTGCAGGGGTAGGCAATTATTTTGGGCAGAGGGCCGCTTACTGAGTTTTGGCAAGCCATCGAGGGCCGCATGACAGGCAGCCAGGGCAGATAAATATTAATTTTCTAAATTTGGGGGGACCCTGTGGGCTGGATAGAATGGCCTGGTGGGCTGCAGCTGGTCCCTGGGTCGCATTTTGCCTGCCCCTGGTCTATCGTATGCCTGTAGCATGGATGTATTATAAACTTCCCTGAAGATCACTGGGACTTCAGTTCCTAGCTTATAGGTTCACACCACAATGTGCTGTGCAGAGATACCGAAGCTAGCTCTGAATCAATTAGCCCGGGCAAAGCACAGCTGTAATGCTGTGCTACAGCTCCCGGTATCTCTGCACTGTGCCATGCAAACATACTCCTGGATGCTTTGGAGGATTTTATCCCGGATTTGAACTGGAAGCAGACCTATGAACTTGAGAGTGTGTATGTGTGTGTGTGTGTGTGTAAGCGCTTTCTAAATCCTGAATTACAGCAAGTGATCAGAGCATAACCAGGGACTCAAAGTTGAATGCCTTTCACCATAACGATGTACTCTATTTGCCTAGCTGTTGTGAGAAAAGTTTTAACTGAAAGGCTTACAGCCTAGCTCAGATGCACAAAATCTTGTTATCAGAAGAAAATGCCAGTGAATTCAATTCCAGCAGGCTTAGGTTTCACTGCTGGTTGCCATGGTTTCCATAGGTGACTGTGGGCTGAAGCAGGTTTAAAAAAAAAAAAATCACAGAATACTGTGGCAGCTGGGAAATGATTACTGATGTGAGGAATTGGATGGAGGTGTTTTCCTCCTTGCTATGACCAAACGCGGTAGGCTGACGGAGCAGAGCCTTGTAACTTTGTTCTGTTCTCTTTGGGGCACAAGTGGGGCAGGTCACCATTTTTTTCCATGCAGGTCAGGCTGGAATGGCCACATGTGGGAAAAGGACACAGAAACCTTCCCTACCTTTCATTGAAAAGTGGTTAACATAAGCTTTCTGCCATGCCTGCCTTCCTAGTTGCTTCATTCAGGTCAATTAAGCATGAGACGTGCCTGGTAAATTAATCATTGGAATCTCTTATTCCAGTTAGTCTCATTTTCAGAAGTTGATGCATGGAAAATAGGAGTGCCTGGTCAATCTCAGCCCCTCTGCACTCAGTATGGAGGTGGTGGGGAAGCGAGGTCTTGAAGTGTCAAGAGCTACAGTTATGCGGAGTGGCTCTGATAATGCACCCCAGCATTATTTCTAGGCTTTCCATCTCGGGTATGCTGCTGCTTGGTGCACATTCAAGGCTGCTGTAAGGTGGCTATGCTGCCTCATGCCCAGGATGTGATATGGGCAGAGAACAAGCAAGTGGGTCGGGTCAAATTCACAGCCATGGTCCCGGGCTTGGCCTAGAGGCAATATAGATACTCTGTAGTTATATATCCATGTTTAGATTTCCTGAAAACATCTTTCAGCCCCCCAGTTCCACTCACTGAATGTTTTTGGGCTGAGAAATTAATTTAATGGATTGACCTGCTGATAACATTTGGGAGATGCATCAGTTTACCAGTTCAAGCAAAATCACCTGTGTAGTAGTGATGGGAGGTAGGACTGTGCGAAGCTTCAGTCCTTGATTCGATTCAGCCTGATTCAGTGGCCAAATCTCTGAATCCAAACTGAATCAGAGGACCCTTTAATCTCTCTGAATTGAATTGAAACCCTCTGATGCTGGGGTACATGCTGGGATACGTGCTGGGGTGCATGGAGTGCCCCACAGAAGTGTGGGGGGCTTCCCAGTGCACTTGGCAGCAGACCCAGAAGTAGACCAGAAGCCCTTCTGGTCCACTTCCAGGTCTGCTGGCTTGGGGACTGGTGCCTCCTGGGGCCCTCCCCACCCTGTGTGCTCCCCGGTAGACCCAGAAGTGGACTGGAAGTACTTCCAATCCACTTCCAGGTTCACCAGCAAGCACATGGAGGTCCCCCCCACCCCCACACTCCTGTGGGACACTTCACCCATCCCAGCATCACAGCATTCATGAGCTGCACTGGTACCTGGAGGTATGTAGAAAGAACATTTAAAGCCGTGTCTATGTCTGAATTGCTGATTCTCTGAATCAGCATCAAACCTTCAGATTTGGATTCGGCTGAATCAAATCAGGGACAGTGATCTGAATCAACAAATAGAATCACTGTCCCTGATTTGGGCCAAATCTGAACCGAATAGGGCCTACGTCGCTCACCAATAATGGGAGGTGTAGCTCTGGCAGCTGTGAGAATATCATAAGTAGCATCTGGATTCTTCCTAACGCCCAACAAAGGACAGAAGTTTCCCTGTTGACTTGTCAGAGAAATCAAATAAAAAATAGATGAATAGCTTCTGTCCATAAAAGGATAACTAAATATTCTGTTATTTTTAGCACTTGGAGGTTACGGTGTGATTGATCCAGGCCTTTTCTTATACTGGATTGTTTACAGTTTCATTTGCAGCTCGGCTTTAGGGAGAACCATGGGATATAAAATCATGCTCTCCTTTCCTTTGCACAGGTGTCCTGCAAACAGCAGACAGGAATAAGTTACGTACTTTGGTAAGATCCTGCAGTGTGAGCCCCTTCAACTTTACTAAGTACAGAACGAATTGAATATCTTTTGCAAGAGTGGCTCCTTGGAAAGCAGAAAACCCATTTTTGACTTTAACAGAGATAGGATTTGCCCCCAAACACTAAAGAGTCAATCCTGCACACACTTAGACATAAATGGGCATAGTCACAAAGTGAAGTATTTCCAGGTTAGAAATATAAATTTGCATTTTCAGTCTTTGTTGGGTTGGATTGGGTTGTCACATTGCACAAGGATTTCCTTTTCCTCAATCTTCTACACTAATAAGGTTGCTGAGGCTGTGAATTTTGTGATTCAATTGCAATTCCCTTTCCTTTCCCTGAGCCCTGTATTAACCTGGGGATTATATGCATATGTTTAAATTTCAAGCAGGATAATAAATTGCAGAAAACTGCATCCAGTTGTGAAAAGACAATTACACAAATTGGCTCAGAGGCTAAGTTAAAAATATTAAACTCAACAGAGGGAAGATAAATTACAAGAAAAGTGACACTTATTTTCAGGGAACCTATTTATTTATTTTGTGTGTGCCAGCCTTGGGGAAAGCAGCAGGAAAAGACTGATTGTTTCTTTGCAGTTGTTTTAGGCTGACTCTTCAGGCAGAACATTAAGATGAGCAAACATTCAAAACTTGTAGCAAGGTCAGTCAGTACATGAGGCCATTTTAAATAGACACAACCTCTGTCTTAAGAAATTAGATGGTACCTGTAGTACTACAACTTATAAAGTATAGATGCCTCCTAATTGAGAAAAGTTGGGAATTGGGAAATGTTCCCTTAGTTAGAGAAATAGCTAGCTAGTTAGAGAGACAAAAGGCCTGCAGAATTTGCCTGCTGCTCCACAATAAAACTTGTTTAGTTCGTCTCATTCTCCATTAGACCTGAAGATCACTGCAGTATCTAGAGAGATTGTGGACTTTCTATCCTTGGAAGTTTTTTAAGTGAAGATTTGACAAACATTTGACTGGGATGGTTTAGACAGAGCAGAGGTTGGATTAGTTGACTGTGCATGGTCCCTTCCAGCCCTATTTGTTTATGTTTCTATGATCATCTGTTATCCAATCCCAAACCATCAGAGCAAAAACTGAAACTGACATGATATTTGGCCAGCAATAGGTTAATTCTGTCTAGCGTTAATGAAAAAAATGTCTGTGGAGCCAGCGCGCTGAAACAGCGGTGTCAAACATACAGCCTTCAGAGCCACTCTGTGCAGCTCACTGGACTACCCTTGGGGCTGAGGGAGGAGTGGCCTCAGCGGACCTGACCCTTGCCACTGCTGCAGCTTCCTTGTGCCTGGGTCCAGAACCAGCCTAGGGCATAAGGGTGGTTTGACCCTTATGCAGTTAATGTCAGACACTCAAATATTGGGTTAATTTTGACAACATTTGGGAGGAGCAGTTTGGTGAGATGAATAAAAAAGGAAAAACAAATGCCCTAGCCATGTCCAAATACTCCATTTTAACATTTCTGGAACTGCATGCTTTGATTTTTCGTTTGCGAATGACCTCCTATTTAGATATTATGTTCAATTTGTTGTGCAACATACATTAACAATTCAACCTGAAATGAAAACAATGCTTTGGTTCATCCAAAAAAAAAAATTAATTTTTTGTTTGTTTTTGGAGAATTTGAAATTTTGGTTTTGTGACTATGCTTAAACTGTTAATGGCATAGCATTACTAAAAATCTTTTAATTAGTTTCAGACCATTTTTATTTTATTCTAACATGCTTTCCATGTCACTTCCTTCTTCATTGTTTCTTTTAATGCTATATATATATATTATCTTTTGGGCCTTATTATACCTTTGACATTATGTACCTACCAACTCCACTGAGGACATAGGTATCTGCAGAACTGAGAGCAGAACTTGCCCTTTAGACTGTAACTTCCAGTGGGCAAGGACTATGCTCACACATCCAGATTTCTATTAGGCGGAAATTGGTGGAGATCCACTAACTTCAATGAAGCTTTGCCAAAACCCACCAGCTGAGAACCTGGCTGTATGTTTTTGCTTACCACGCACACCGCTGCCACCATGGAAATCATGATGTGTTTGAGATGAAAAAGCATTTTGTGATCACTTTGCTCATCTGCAGGGAAATATTATACATGTTCTGGGATGTTTTCGTGTCTAATGAAGCTTAAGAAGAGTTCAGCACTCTAGCATGCTGGGATAGACTGTAGAGCAGAAGTGTCAAACTCCTTTGGGTGGCAGATTGGATCCAGACCGTAGAGCTTCTTGCTGGCTGGATGACCCACCTCCAGTGTTGGGACAGGCAGCAGCAGCAATAGCGGCATTAACTCCACGTGCTGATCTTGCTGATGTGGCTCAGGCATTAACTCCTTCATTGACTCCCTTCACTCGCCCTACCTTGGTCTGAAGTATCCCCCAACAGGGATCACAACCCAGACGTTTGGTGACAGGGTTACCAGAGCCCAGTGGGTTATTGCTGCCACTTAACCTGGGTATTTTGCAGCAGGGCAGGCAGTGATGGGATTAACTCTTTAGGTGCTAGACCCGCTGACAGTTTCCGGCGCGGTACTCCAAATTCTGGATATGGTTCTTCTGGATCACAAGAAGGCTGGAGAGCTGGCTGACTCTCGTCTGCAGGCTGGATGTTTGACCCCCCCGCAGCACAGAACAATCCTTTGGTATAGTACTTCCTCAACCTGAAAATATAGGACATCATTAGGCAAAGATGCTCACTTTTTTTTTTTTTAAAGGGAGGGTTAACTATGAAATGGGAGAAATGAAGAGCTGGATGGATAAGGTGAATTCACAGCATTAATGAGTTTCATTCAGGCAAATGAAAGACTTTAATGAGAGCTCTGAGAGATACAAAGCTTGTGCTTGCCTTTTCAATCCTAGGCTGTCTCTCAGGCGGAACATTGTGAAGGGGCCTCCGTCTAATCCTTTTTGGGGGCAAAGAGCCCATTGATTTTAAAGGCATGTTTTTTCCAGGTGTGGACTGAAGGCTTTGGTCCTTGGAAAAGCACAGTCTTTGTTTTCTTGGGACCACGTTCTGCACCGGAGATGTATGAGCTGTGTATGTAATGGAAGAACCTGGTAGCAGTCTGCTCTACTCCCGATTCAGGGCCTGGTGAAGATGGTAGCGATCTTCAATCAGAATCAAATAGTTCCTTTGCATAGGTGACGCTTTAAGGTCATCAGAGCAGGGACCATCTTATTTTAGGTATCATGCAATGCTAGGCCAGATGGAATTGTAAACCTGGCTGAGGTCTCTGAGCTGAAATGTAATATGGGTAAAAATCATATTTTCACTTGTTATACATCAGAGCTCCAAGCAAGGTAGGTTATTAGCATTCATGTCACCCATGCAAGGGGCATGTCATGAAAATTCGTTTTAATGTAACAGAGAGACAGATTATTTTTATTTAACAATAGGATCCTAAAAATGTTTCTAAATTAAGATGCATTGAATCACAGCACTTTTTGTGAGGGACAAAATATAAAAGCCCTCATCTCCACAGGTAGAAAGCAATTCCTTTTTTGCTTGACCTTTCTCTTGAAGGAAGCAATAATAATCTTTTCAATGGCTCCTATAAATGGTAATCTAAAGTTCTCTGTGTCCCTTCAAGGTAATAGGTATGCCATTCAGTATGCCTCTGCCAGGCTGTAAGTAGTGGCAGGGAAAAGGTTGCCGCTTATTTAGAAAGGGTTGAGATTGGGTTATCCCTTGTGCTGTACCTTCCTTGCATATACTGATCTTACGTCTAAATATTTGAGATCAGCGTCTCAGGAGAGAGAGTGTGTGGAAACCAATTGGTTGGTGACATACCTCCTTAAACTGCTGAACTTTAAGTTTTAGATTGCAGCTGGGGCAAACTGTCCAAATTTTGATTTTTCGTCATTGGAAAAAAGAAAAGAAGATCAATTTTTCTGAGGGAAAAAAATTCTTGTTTCAACAAGTTGAAATCCTGGCAACAAAATCACAGAGAAGTAGGGCCTGAAGAGCCCCTGAGAAATCAGACCGTCCAACCTCCTGCCTCAACACAGGATCATCTCTGTCTGAACCACTGGTCTCCAACTTGTTCAACCCTGCAAGCCAGCTAAGTGGCACAGGGGCCATACGTAGGCCATATCCAGAGAGAAGACCTGCATCATTTGGCTCATGGGGCTGGAATTTGGCTACGGCAACATTAATTACTGCAACCCCCAGATCTGTGACAACTGCTGCTCCTCCCACGACCAAATTTCCAGCCTCAAAGGCAGCCCTGTGGACCAGATTAGATGGCCCCAGGTACTTGATGCAGCCCAGAGGACTCCCCACAGGACTGGAGATTTGGTGATAGGACAAGCAGTGAAGCGTTAATTACTGTGGCTCTGGGCTCCCACTTCTCACCAAATTTCTGGACCTGTAGGTACCCCAGTAGTCTAAATCACATACATTTGGAGGCTGGATTCAGTCCATGGGCCATATCTCAGTCACCTTTGGTCTAAACCATACCGGAAAGTCAAAGTACATGTACTCCCACGGAGTAGTTCCCTGCTCCTTTCGAAGTTCTGTTGACTTCAGTGAGCTTATTCAGGAGTAACACTCTTATAGAAAGAGTAATAACTACTGTCCCTTTTTGGCACCATGACCTGAATATATTGCACTTAGCTGTTGAAAACAGCCATCAGTGTTGGATTTTGCACAATTAGTGTTATATTTTTTGCAGTTATCTTAATGGTTAAGCTTGTTTTAAAATATGTAAGAAGAAAACAGCCTTTTTTTTCCCTAAGATTTCAAAAATGAAACTTCCATGATGCAAACTGATAAAAGGTTCATCTCCCATGCTTTATAGCTTCTGGTAGGATTTATCACTTACATGCTGAGATGGTTCATTAAACTTCCAGAAATACTTGGAAAGGAGTGTAGTCTTGCACACACTAATAACATAGTGGGTGTTGTCTAGGCAATTAGTTTGGAGTTCTTTCACTGGTCATTTAAGCATTAACAGCTCATAGCCCCTGTGTGGGATATAGTCTAATTATTCTTATAAGACCATTCAATACTAGACATTGTAAGGGTGTATAAAAAGGATATTTTATAATGAAAAACATGTATTCATTAAAAGCATGCAACTTTTTGTATACTACAAGGATAAACCAGAAAATATTTTTTAAATGTTTTAAAAATATTTTATCCTTTTAATATTTCAACTAATCAGCACAGTCTTTTTTTACAAAGCATGGCGTATCCGCTGATGAGTTCTGCGATGGCTGCTGGGTCCGATGCGTGAGTGACAGACACCCACGGATTGGCAATGCTCTGAATCTGAGCAGACGATTCTTTCCTTCTCCGATGCTGGTCATCACAAAACTTGCTTGTCTGCGTCGTGGTGTTTTGCTCCATCTGCAAGCTGGCTCCACCAACCAGAGTGGTATTCTGCACTCCTTTCCCAAGTATCTATAGAGAGGATGCTAAGCTGTCTTTGCAAGCATCCTGAAATCTGCACAGTGGTCTGCCTCCCTTTCTAGACCCTTCTAGAGTACTGTACTCTCAAGTACAGCACATACTTTGGGATACTGTGATCCAGCATTTGCTTGACATGAGCAAGCCACCTGAGTGGGGTCATTTTTTTACTAATCAGCATTCCCATGCATAGAGGACTCCTAGCAGGGACATAGGGGGGAGGGAATACATGCCCCTCACCCCCGAAATTGGCCACCATCGCCAGCTTCTGAGGGCAGTCCCCACTCGCTGCGCCCCCACCACTGCCAATGTCACTGCTAGCATCTGCATGTGGTCGCCGGTCGCCACCGACAATGTTGCCTACAGATGGTGACCCCCCGTCCTCCGTCTCGGGGGGCACTAGTCGTTCATGTTCCCATGAATGACATATCACCATGATTTAACATTTCCACATTTGTCCCCCGTCTTGACAACTTATGTGAAGCATTTAACGCAAAGTTGAATAGTCCTCCATCATGACTGCTGAGATCAGACACCCTCTCAAACGTTACAGAACACATCTTGAAGCAGAAATGAGAAGTAAATGTTAAACAATGTGGGAGATGGTATGCAGTCCTGCTTCACTCCATTGTTGAGGGTGAACAAGTCAGACTCTTGTTTTCCATACATTACCGTTACCTTCATGCCATAGTGTAAGGATTTCATGCGGTTTAGCAGCATAGGTAAACAACCAAACGTCTTCTGAACAGTGTAAGGCTCTGACCAACTAACTGTGTCAACAGCTTTGGTTAAATCTATAGAAATCATGTATAGTTTGATACACTTCTCTTTGCCCTTTTCCTTCAGTTGTCTTACAGAGAAGACCATATCTATGGTGGATCTTTCCACTTGGAAGCCACACTGGCTCTCAGGATAAATTGTTCACCTAATGTTTAAAGTCTAGGTAAAAAAATACAGTTTAAGATTATCCCCACAATGCTGAGATGAGAGAGACCTGTGATTATTGCGCTCACTTCCAGTGAGGGCAGAACTTCACACCCAGGCAATTCATCTAGCACACGCTGGTTTACTACAGACTCCCTTGTGTATATCCTTCCATAGTGCTCAATCCACCACTCCACTTGCTTCCCCTTACGATATAACCCTCCAGGTCTTTCAATGGCGCTCTCTTGTACTTTGTCAACCCGATGGCCCTTCTAATGGTCTCATACAACCATCTGCTGCCACCTGTGTCAGCTACCTGTTGGATGCTGTTGCAGAGATCCAGCCCGGATTTGTGAGTACACCTTCTGGAGGCTGTTTGAACAGCCTTATGAGCTTCTTTTAGGTTGTTGTAGTCAGTAGGAAGAGGCAATTACGACTTGTAGTAGAAATGATAACCTTTATTAGACCAACCAGATTTTTGCAAAAAAAAAATCATCTGGTTGCAAGCTTTTGGGCACAAAAACCCTTCATCAAAGGCTGGAGAAAAGATTGTAAAAGTTCTCCTGGGTAGAAATGAAAATTCATATTTCATAGGATTCCACAGAGTCAATAGATGGAAAACTCCTCTGGGTAGTCAGTTCATAGCTATATGGAGCCTCTCACCTCCTGTGAGGATCTGTGATGGTGGAAGGTAACTAGGGCAGTTCTTTTTTTCTTGATGAGTGGCAGCATGTTTTAATATGGAAACGTCTTAAAAGTGCTTTAAGGTTTTCTTTTTCCCCCAGTTAGAACCCATTCTGTTGCACAAATTATTCAACAATTGTCATATATGCCTGCTTCTTTTTTCTCAGGACCACAGACACCATTCTTAAGGGGAACAGGACCCCTTTGGCAGCCATTTTATACAGGTCTAGAATTTAGATACACATCTTGCTATGAAGAGTCAGCGATATAGAATCCTGTTCACCATGATATAACTTGCATCACAGTTATCTACAATAGGGAACCAGACGTATTCAGGAGTTTGTACATGTGTATCCTTTAGTATGGCTCAGAAATTGTGATAGAGATTATATCTTTTATTAGACCAACTCAGTTTTCATATCAACTCTACCATGAGTTCTGATTTATTTTGCCTCTAGACCAATATGGCTACAACTTGCACACCCTTAGTATGACTGGAATCGTGGGCACCTACCTGTACATTCATTTTCAAGTGAAATTTACCATTTCAGTCTGGGGAGAGGGAAAAGCAGAAAATGAAAGAGGGGAGGGGGCAAGGTATACAGCCCCACGCCAGATTGGTGCTCACTCTCAAAATGGCAAAAGCAGCTTGTTTTCATGCAGAGCCCTAAGAGAAGACTTGTTCACGATACATCACCTTGACTGTTAAAAGATTTACATGTCCTGCTTCTGACCTAATAAAGAGAAGCATGAGTGTGAAGCACAGGTATTTTTAAATTGGAGAAAAGGAGACACTGTTGGAGAGAGGTGGTTGTATGATAGCAACCACCTCTCTCCAACACTGTTGATCTCCAACCACTGTTGGAGAGAGGTGGTTATATGATAGTCTTCAAATATTTGAAAAGCCGCCTATAAGAGGAGGAGGAGGAAGTGTTCTCCTTTGCAACAGAGGCAAAGGGAGGTCTAAACAGCAACAAAATTGTTATAGATTCAAAAAAACTCCTGACATGTAAGAACAGCCATTATTGGCAGTTCCTTGATATAAGGATGACAGTTTTCCAGTAAATAGGGAAGTCATTGGTGAGTCTGCAGATGACTGAGGTGGCCCATTCAAGATTTGCATGCTTGACTGCAGACAAGGCAAATAATTCTGGGAGAAAAGAGTAGCTCCTGGTGATGTTGGGTCACAGTGCCCTTAGTCTTTCTCGTCTATCTGCCTCCATAGCGAGGCAATTTTGCTCAAAATCAATGGCTTGTCATACTTCATGGCACCATAAGTGACAATTCAGTGCTTGAGTCACCCATGTATTGATATTGATATCACATTTCTTCAGACTGGCCTTCAAGGTATCCTTGAATCTCTTCTTTTTCCCCACCTCTAGAGTGGTGACCATTGCTGAGCTGGGAGTGTGTGGCCTGTTTGAGAGCTGGTGGTTGTCAGGCATCTTTAGGATGTGTCCTGTCCAACAGAGCTAGTACCCTACAAATGTGACTTCAATGCCAGTAGTATTTGCTTGATCCACTGCACTGGTATTCATTCTTCTCTCCTTTCAGCTGGTAGAGAGGATTTTCTGAAGACATCACTCATGGTAACAGTCCAAAGCTTTCAGGTGTTACTAATGTGTCATCTGAGCTTCACACCCATATAGCAGAGGTGGGATGACAACAGCCTAGTAGACAAGAAGTTTGGTTTGGGTCCTGATGTCATAATCACAGAATACATGATTTTAGAAACATCCAATGACAGCACTGGCAGATTTTATCCAGTGTTGAATATTATTGCCTATGTTTATTTTTTGGGAAGGATGGCTGCCCAGGCAGGGGGAAATGGTCAACATTTTCCAAGGATTGTCCTCTAATGGGAATATATAGAAGGAGCAGCTACCTGGTTTATAGTGGGTTGGTAAAGGATCATGGTTTTTATGAATTAGACAGTGAGTCTAAGCGTTTCATATGCTTCACAGAGGCAATCAAGAATGCCAGTGAGTTACTCAGTTGACTGGGCACACACAACACAATCATCAGTGCATGGAGGATCAGTAATGCAGGTGTTGGTTATCTTGGATTTGGAACATAACTAGTTGATGCTTAAGAGATTCCTGTCCATGCAATACTGGATGCTGACCCTAGATGGAAGTCTATCAGCAGTGAGATGTGGATTAGCTGTACTGTTCCACCTACCCTGGGAAATCTTCAAAAGGAGACTGGACAGTCACCTCGCTGAAGTCACTTGACCCCAGTTGTCTTTTTCTTGCTTAGTGCAGAGGGAATTGACACAACGTCCCTTCCATCCCCTAGTAATCTATAATCTATGAATGGAAAAGAGTATTGATGCAATTACACCATTGTTGACTTCTGTGCCTAGCCGCCAGATGGGACAGGACCCGCTGGCAGAAGCCATGGCTGCAGAGGCAACTGTCACACTTCAGCCTTGTCCCATGCCCACACTGGTGCTGGGACATACAGCCCCAGCCTGTGTGGGCTCCTGGTCCCAGGAACCACTTGGGGGTGTGATGGGCTGTGGGAGGAGTGGAGATGGCAGCAGGGGTGTGTGTGTGGGCGAGAGAGAGATGGTGGTCAGGGGTGGGGGAGTGCTTCAGGTAGGAGAAGCCACCAGAGGTGGGCTTAGAGCCCCCTTGACTCTCTAAAGCTGCATGTGTGAGGGGAGCGGGGGGCCATGTGGAAGGAAAGGTGCTGGCCCCAGCCTCTAGCACCCCCTGGCTGAAGATCCAGAAGGAGCCAGGAAGGGTCAGTTTGCCCCGAGGGGCACAATTTGCCCCACACCACAGTACATGTTCAGGCATGTGTGATGAGGCACATATTTGTGCTGCTGCTATTTGAGCTACTGCAAGCGCACATGCCTGCATGTGTGGACGTGCCCCTGGAAGCTAAGAACAGTAAGACAATGGGTCAGGCTATCCAGAGCAGTTGTGGAAACTCTTCCACTGGAGCTTTTCAAGAAGCTGGAGAAGTGCTTATCCAGGGTACCTTGCAAATAGCATATCCAGCGTTAATGTAGGGGGTTGAACTACAGGGTCTTTCCAACCCTATGATTTGGTCATTTATGGAGCTCTCAAACTGCTAGCCACAGAGCAATCATGCTTATGGATTATAGCCCAGAGACAATCCCAGCTAGATAAGAAGGCTGAAATATCCATTATTCATTGGAGAAAATTCTCTCTCCCTCCTGTCACACATGAGCAAGAACATCATAGTTAGGCATCTTAGTCTGAATGACTGGTGCTCCTCCCTCTTCAGAAAGAGGAATTTGACATTAGAGAGCAGTGTGGATATGACTTGGCTGTCAATAGACCCCGTCCCTACACACACACTGCATTGTTAACCCCATATATGGAGCCCATTGGCCCGCTACTTCAAGAGTCTGAGCTCCACATCTGAAGTGCCAAGCAGCCTCAAATTTCACTGAAAGTACTTAGCACCTACCTGACACGATCAGAACTTCATTGGATCAGGCCTCCTGAGGAAAACGGTTTCTTTTCTGCTACCTATTACAGCACATGCTATTATAGTACACACACTATTATAGTACAGCTTCCTCAGGGACTTCGCTGTGTAGGCATTCCCCTATGAGATGGCAGCAACAGAGGACAAATGAAGCAAAGGGGATTGTATCTGACAGAGCTGTATAAATAAAATGCACAATTTCCTGTATAATGGGCAACCAGTCTAAAGCTCCCAATCCATAATGACCCAAATCATTTTGCTGGATGTTTCTTAAATTGAATCTGTTCCTGCAGCTCTTCTTCTGTGGGTGGGAGGAATAATGGTAAGTTTTCTCAGCCAAAAGGAACACACACACACACACACACACATCTTTTCACAGCTGTTTGATAAAGCAGTTCAGGTTAGTTTATCTGTTTTTAGTTTTTTAATTTTAGGGCCAATTTTTCAGCCAATTTAAATCAGTGTAGTGCCAGTGCAGCTCTACTAATTTCCTTAGGCTTAGACTCTATCCCTTAAATTAAAAATCTTATTGCAAGCAAAAGCAGGGCTGAATAGAGAGTCTTAGAGAAAGAGGTGTCTATATTAAAGGAGGTGGGGTGGTACAATATGTACCCTACACAGCTTTTTGAAGGTACCATCTCTAGGGAGGAATGGAGTTCAGTCTTTGTAGCCTTTTTGATGACCTTGCTACTAAGACCAGTGATGGTGGTGGATCATGCTGTGGGCATCTGTTCATTAGAAACTTTGCCATCTTAGTTCTTACATAGCTAGCTGGCATACTACTACAGCTCATCTCCATCTCTAACCCTCTTTTAAGCCTGAGATTGGTTTAAAAGGATCTCCCCATATGTTAGATGTCCGGTCCATATTATTGTTGGAGTTCCATAACAGTGAGACTGCAGCTAATCGCATTGGTTCATTGCAATGCTTCATCAAATACAGTCTCACCCTGTTTATTACATCTAAGAAACAATATAGTTCATCTGGAATCTGTCCATTTCAGAATAATGCTGTATTGTGTGATAGTTTTACTGCCATGCTAGCCTCAGGGAGCACACATTTCATCTTCCCCACAGTAATATTGGATCCCTGGTATTAGATTTAGCCACGATAAACATTCTGGCCCTTCTGTTTATTACTTTTCAGTCAGAACACACTCATGCTTTCCTAGGTGTGTGTCGAAACGTACTTGATCTAGGCTCAGTGCAGCCCATCCAAATGTTACAGTCCCGTTCCAAGGGCCACATCACATTAAGGCCCAAGTCCTGAGAAGGAGATCTATGAAGGGAAAAATGTTGTCTGCCTTTTTTGAGACATGCACATGGCAGAGATGGGCACTAATATAAAAACCTACATAGTTAAACCTGATGTGTTGTACTTAGCTCCTCTTAGACTTCAATGCATTTTAACCTGGTTTGAGAAAAAGAATTCAGATCTAATTACTTTTTTACTAGGATGTACATTTTCAGTCATTTGCCATTCATTGTCCCTCATATGATTCAGTCAGGGTTAGTTGCAGGTTATATAATAGTGCTTTCTGTTTTCAATATGACAGATGTGTATGGGACTGAACAGACTGCTAGGACTAATCAAGGACTTTGCATATTACTATAGTACATAGTACATATGCTAATGAGGAAAATACTAAGAAAAAAGATTAACAAGGAAAATAAAATTATCCTGACTGCTATATACTATGTCTTATATCACTTTTGGACTTTAGGTTTTCTTGTGTATTAGAGACAGAATTAGTAGGATTCCCTAGTCACAAGTTTGCTTGATACTTTGCATTAAAAGAACCTATTTTCATTGCTTGTACCCTTTCCAAACTTTAACCATTTAGACTAATGTTTTTCATGTTAGTAACGGTTAGCAATGGAGTTTGAGAGGTCTGCTTTATTCAGTGACTGAACTCTCACGAATCAGCACTCCTTAAATGAGCCTTCACACTCTAACACAACTGGTTTCAAAGAGCTCTGAAGAGAGCCTTTTAAATGTATAGTTCCCTACATTTCCCCTACTCAGCCAAACATAACATTTATAATCATTAATGCAATGCAAAATTAGAAATACATGTAAGCAACCTTTGAATTAATAATGTTTGACTAATGTATGGTGTGTCTCAAGCTGTCATACTGATCTTTGCTGAAATAACACCACTATTAGATGGCAGTAAGTCCAGGAATTCTGGTTTTGTCATGTCTCGGGCTCCTGTGTTTTAGCCTACTGGGACTGTTGCTTGTTTGAGACCTTCTCAGAGAAGATGGTAGAGAAAAGTAGTCAGCCGTATTATTGTGAAGCCAGGCGGAAAGAAGAGCAAGGTGGCACCTTAGAGACTAACCAGTTAGCCTCCAAGCACCCTACTTTGCGGTCAAGATAATGAATACAGTACTCTGATCTCTTTCTGTCTTGTGGATTTTGAAGTGGTCTTGCAAATTCCTTTACCGCTTGTAATCACGTGGGTTGACAACCTCATTTGATCTTATGACTGCCGGCTGCAAGAAGAATCCTTGTTTCAACAACCAAGTCCTCTCATACAGAGCACAATTTTCTAGTCAAATCACTTTTGGTTTGCCTTCTTTTTCTCTCTATACAAGTCCCCAGTGATTCTCATGTCATTTTCTAATAGTACAGGTATTCTTGTAATCGTGTTTCTGTTTAACAAAATAATGGTATGTAAAAACGCATGCTTCACTGGAGCCACTTTGAAATTCAAGGGAGTTACATAGGAAGCAGTTAGACTCAGTATCCAAATAAGACCGTGCTCACCATGAGTTCTTCAAATGTTCAAAATATGATTGTGTGTAATTCCACCAGGCTCCAACCTCCTCTCCTGCCTGTCTCCTGCTGCCCTCTTCATGGGCTATGACTTTGCCCACAAATACCCTAGAACTTTTTTCCTGAACTGGGATTCAAAGGTGGTAACATGCCCTCCCTACTTGTAGCAACCAAAATGAGTTGTCACTCAAAGTAAGGAGTTAAATTCTCTCTTTTCCTGAACAAAAAGTGAAATGCTGACGTTTACATTTTAACAAAGGGCTTTCCTATGCTATGGTGGTGGCCTGTCCTAGCCAATGCATTCAAGTATGTTCCACCCCCTGCTCCTAGCACACTCCAAACCTGGAAGTACACCAGTTAGGCTTCTTGGGTGTCATCCAAGAAGCTGCTCCAAGGACTGCTGCAAAGTGATGCCTCAAGCAACAGCACTGATATATTTCCTTGTTTAGAGTGTGTCAGCAGGTGTGGTGAACAGGGCATTGGCAGTCCCTGGCAAGCTCAGGAACTGCCAGCCTGGCACACACCCATTTTCCACTATTGGTAAGCCCTGAGTTATCATCCCACTGCAAAGAATGAGACAGTTCAGAAATCCCAGATTAGAGTCTGTGAAAATTTGCCAAGCTATAGCTTCATCTATCACTTTTGGTTTTTTCCCCTGAAGTTTTCCTTGCAGTCATGAATAATAGAGATTTACTTTTTAAAAAATATGAGTTTTGCTTCTGGAAAAGAACGGGGCAGTCTCAAAAAAGGCAGGCAAGGTAGCTGGCATGTTATCAGCTATTTCCAATCCCTTGGTTATAGCCATTAACCAGCATGTAATTTAGCACACATTACATCTTCTCTCTGAATTTGGCCCATTTCCTTGATTGATTAATAGATGTACTGCTATGGCAACTGTCATCATACTGTCTGAGAAACGAATAACCTCCAGCATCTTAATTCTGTTCATTTCAGATATGCTATGTACATGGTATTTTTCAGTGCAGGAAAGTGTAAATGACTTTCAGACATCAAGCAACCTGCTTAATTTGATTAATAATTTGACATAAGGAAAAGAGAAGATGGTTTGTATGGATGAAATTGTGTCCTCTAATAAGCATAATTTTGACTTAATGGTAGTAGCTCGCTGATGCTCTGTTATAATTCACGTAGAAGGTGAACTGGATCAAGGCAATTAATTGAGCTTTGATGTAAGGGAAGGTTTGAGCAGCCAAGTGAGTTTTTCTCACCAGAAAGAATGTTTGGGCATGGGAGAGAAGACAGTCCAGTCCCATTTTTTAAATACCATTATTAATGCAGTAATGGCTTTTTAAAAACTTCAAACTTGTTTCCAATGGGATTTTTGACTACAAGGAAACTGTAGAAAAATGAGGCCCTTATCCTGCAATAAATTCCCTGCATACACATTTCCTTAACATGTAAAAATGCCTGGTGCCACCAATGGCTTCTGGATTTCACCTGGACAGCATTCAGGTTCAAGCTACTAGTTTCCATCACTCTCCAAATTGTGAATGAAAACTGTTCTCATCTTTTGTGGATGGGATTGTTTCTGGTGTTAGATTAAAACTATTCTATGAACTTCCACTGTTGTCCAGAACATAGCCTGGTTTAATAATTCAGCTGGAACATAATTCATGGGTTGGGAACCTCTGTCAGGGAACTCCATGGAAATCAAACTTTTGTACTTTGTAGATAGCATGGTTTTAAATCTCTTAAGGATTGGGCTGTGAATGTCTTAGTGTAAATGTACATAATAAGGAAGAAGGCAGAGCAAGGTGGCACCTTAGGGCACCTATACATGAGCCGGGAGCCTGCTCCAACACACTGTAATTACACTGCATAGGAGCAGACTCGATTAATTAACACCAGATTAATCAAGTCTGCTGGAGCATTCCAGCCAGCCTCCACATCTTGTATATCAGCGTCCCCAAGGTTCAAAACACTGTCAGGGATACTTTAATTCAAGATTGTTTGATGAGTTTTAGATAAAGTGCCCCTACCTCCATTTTGACGTGCGGGGATGTTGATGCATAAGACACTTCAGCCTCTTTAATTGGACCAGCTCCTGGAGCCTCTTTAATTAAAGTGCCCTCCTCCTCCCTTCCTCCACTCCCATTCCTGAAGGATGTTTAAAAATGCCCATAAAGACTAACAGTATGTAATAAAAATACATCAGCATAATAACCTTTGATATTTGACCAAGGAAACAAGTTAGTAGCCCCCTCCCTGGATTACTTAAGACATTGTTTGGATCCTCACCCAAGTGTCTTCTGATAAAGGTAAGTTAATGAAAACTTAAACAGGTAATAATTTAATCATGGGAGCACTACTCCTATGTTTGATGAGTCAACAGCCATTCTTTGGTATGTTTGATGAGTCAATAGACATTTCTGGCTAAA
This sequence comes from Caiman crocodilus, assembly GCA_030014935.1. Lineage (NCBI taxonomy): Eukaryota > Metazoa > Chordata > Crocodylia > Alligatoridae > Caiman > Caiman crocodilus. The sequence goes on from JAGPOW010003316.1 coordinate 184,616,130, forward strand.
GAATGTCTTCATCAAAAAGCATTAGGAATAGATAAGCAATCAATTCAAACTTAATATTTCTTGTCTAAAGAGAAAAATTAATCATAATGCACTGTTCCCCTAAAGCAATATATTTCTTGGTAAAAGGTTATGCCAGGTATGAGTAATCAATCATCCCCATAGTCACGTTAGTGAATGTACTGACTTAAATTAAAGGACTACTTTATCAATAAAGAATGCCTTCCTTGTATGTAGCATGCTAGCATTATTAAGTTACGTCATAATAAATAAACTGTGATCCGGAAGTTCAGCAGAAGTATTGGTTTTACATTTCTACATCAAATTATCTTTACAATAGACAACAGTATTGTCCTGTGTCAGGTAGGTTTTGTAAAAAAATTAGTGGTGCAAATTTGTGCCACTACTTTTTGCCACTGTGCACATTGGCTTTGGTGCAGGGCAAAATGCAGGAGGAGCCAGGGCAGAACTAGAGGAGGAGAAATGCTCTGTCCAGCAGCCAAAGCATCTTCCAGGAGGACCAAGCCTTTGTATCTGCTGGCACACACACCTGTGGTGTGCCTATACCACTTTTTTCAGAATGGTGGGCTTTTTTGCTATTGGGATTTCCTGGTAACAAATGTTTCCCCCACGCTGCAAATTTGCAGTGTGAAGCAGGTTTTAACATGCCAGGCGTTCACTTTGTGGCACTGCAAAGAGGCTTGCAGTGCCACAATCCTCATGTGCCTGCACATCTGGATTTGGCTCAAAGGTACACAGAAACCACAGGGGATCACTAAAAGTGAGAAATTCATGCCACGAGGAATTTATTTGACCTAAAGCAGACATAGCAAAGTAAGCGATAAGAACACACAGTGAACGGGTTATGGAATGGTATGGATTACAAAAATAAGAGAACATTAGAACGGATTGTTGTCATATATAAAAATGATATTTGCAATAGTTATTTGTATTGACATTATCTTAATAAGACTGTATGTGTTTACTAAAGAAAATGTAACTTCTTAACATTTAAGTACCAAAATTCCAAATAATTGGATGCTTTATGTATAGTATGCTTGATTCCTTGTGTCTAATAGAAATGCATTAATGAATTAGTTGAAATACTTCAAGTGAGATAACTAGCTAACAATAGAAAAGCTTGTCTTTTAGATAATTCATGAACTGGAGTTAGGAGTATGGCTTCCAATCACCAAGATATGTAAGCACATGTTTAAATGAATTATGCAAGTAGTTGTACTGGCACCAAGGGAATCTCTCGGTTCTTCAAGTTAGGCCTATATTTTAGGCCTTGATGTCCCTGGATGATACCTAATCTGCAGTTAGGACACTATGCTATGAAGTCACAGAGGTGACCCAAACATCCTTTGAGTGAGGGGAGCACAGGACCTGGATCTCTCACCTCCTGGACAGGTGCCCTAACCACTAGGCCATGTCCTGAGTTGGTGGCTCTACCATCAGTATTGACTTTTTGGTGACCTTGGATAAGCCTATGTGGAATTCATTCCTATAGGATGTTGTTGAGGCCAGGAATTTAGAAAGAATCAAAGAAGAATTGGAAATTTATATGCATAACAAGATTATCCGAAGTTATTATAGTAATGCTAACAAAAACTTTGGAAGGGATATAAAACCTCATGCTTTAGGATTTAAACCAATCTCTAACTTTTAGGAATTAGAGTTAGATTTTCCTTCAGGGGGAAATATTGCATGTTTGCCTAGTCAGGTGTTTCTTTCACCTTCCTTTGAGCATTTGTCATTGACCCCAGTCAAAGACAAGATACAGGGCTGGCAATTCCTATGCTCCTAACCTATGTTTGCCAATGTCTTCATCTGTACAGTAGGGACACTTAGTACAAGTGTACTGTAAACACTTGAAACAGAATCTGATTTCACTCACGTACCCAGTTGCAATCAGCAAGCCATATAACTGCCATTTTTAGCACTTATGCACAGTTTATTATCTTCCTCTATGTGTGCAGTATGGACACACAAGCATCCTTCTGGCTACTAAACATATGCAGTAGGTTGTACGCTGTTGAAGGAGGAGCAGGATTTTGACCATGGGTCCTGAAATTATAGCCTACCATGTACAAGAAGAGCCTTCCTGCCTTTCAGCCCAATGGCCTAGTGGTTAGGGCACCTGTCCAGGAAGTGAGAGCCCCAGGTCCCCACTTGGAGGATGTTTGGGGACTTCATAGCACAGTGCTCTAACCAGCACACTGCAGACTAGGCATTGTCCAGTCCCTCCTCTAAAGCTCTTGGAGTTCAATTATTCTCATTTTGGCCTGCCTGGCTGTTGTCTCTATTGGGGTTTTCTTTCTGAACAGAAAGACTGCAGACTGAAGCTCACCTAATTTTTCTGAGAAAGTTTTTGTGTGTGTTGAAAAATGACTCCCTTTTTAAAATGAAGAGTTTCATGGAAGGCAGTCATCTTGTCCAAATGTTCTGTTTTCACAGAAATGTTTGCAGAACATTTTAAGTTCTGTTCCTCCAGAATATTATCAAAACGGTTAATGGATTTTTGTTTATTGCAAGACTATTTTTTTGGTAAATGACAAAAGTCAGTGGCTATTTGGATACACATTTGGATTAAAAAAGTTCACTGGAAAAAAACATTGCTAAAAATGTAAACTCCCCCTTCTCCTTCTTCCCCAACCTAGTTTCCAACTCAGAAAAATGGAAACCAATTCAAAATGACCTTGAAATGAAATGTTTGCCATTCATTTATTATAAATATCCTCAGCCAGCTTTAATGCTATTTTGTTTTCCATTCAAATTGTCTTGTTATGCCATCACTGTGATCAATCTCAACCAATATACCAGCCCTTATCCTGCAGCAAGGAATAACTGACTTTCTGTAAATTAAGCAGAAGCTTAAGCTTTTGCAGGATTGGAGGTCTTTAGTTTTGGAAGAATAATATTCAGAAGCATATTCAGCATGAGGATGTACCATCCTCGTCTATATTCTGCACAACTGTCTTGTTTTCCCTCAGGAAATGGGGTAGTGTCACTAGAAAAATTGGATGGCTCTAGTCTAGTTTCTCTCTCATTTCATTTTCAGATTCCAGTTCTATGAACAGGAGCAACAACAAAATGCGTGTTTCCTAAATTTACTGTGTGCTACATTTTGTAGCTATGGGACTATTCATACTCATTTGTTGTACTGGTATATTAGCACAAAAACAGTTTAGATCAGCATAACCATTCCCATATGGGAAAGAGGAAAACTACTCCAGTGTCACATACGGGTATAACTGCTTTATGGCTTTTACTGATTTGGGGTTTTAAAAAGAAATAAACAAAATGCATGCCATGTTTCTAACCAAAATAGTTACGTTGGTTTATTCTTTAAAGTATAAACTGGCCTGTAGTCAGGCAGTAACAGTCTAGAAGGAGAGTTTCTTTTTCTTTCTCTCTTTCTTGGGCTGATTTTTTACATGCTTCTTGAACCACATAAGAGACAACTAATTTGTTGCAGAAGGGAGAGAGCTCCTAAAATGAATTTAAAAATGAGGGATTCTCCCTCCAGCTGAGAGTGAAACATGGGCAGAGCTACCGTTTAAAGCCTTCAGCCCCTGTGGTATTGCTGATCCCACAGACATAACTTCACACTGAACTTTGGAGGCAAAAAAACTTTTGGGAGATACTTAAAAAAAACCCCAAGCTCATCTTTCACTATTGCCTCATCTTCCAGCTGGGCTGGCTGCTGGGCTTAGGTGTTCCTGCTCTTGTTCTAGGGGAGGGAAGCCTCCACCTCCTTTCTCTCTTCCCTCCCTAGTTTTTCAGTCCCTCTCTCCCCCTCAGCCTGGCAGGAGTCCACGGGCAGAGCATGCGATCAGTTCACAGGGAACAGCAGCAGGGAAGATGCAGAAATCTACTCAGAAGGAGCATCTCTACAAACTCCTAGTAATTGGGGACCTGGGAGTGGGTAAAACCAGCATCATCAAGCGCTATGTCCACCAGAATTTCTCCCCCCACTACAGGGCCACCATTGGAGTGGACTTCGCCTTGAAGGTGCTCAACTGGGATACAGATACCGTTGTACGGCTGCAGCTCTGGGATATTGCTGGTGAGTACAGAGGAGAAGGGAAATGATAGGAGAAGACTGAATTCCTTGGGCCCATAGCTTTCTGTGTAGTGACAGTACAGAATAATAGCCCCAAACTGGAACTAGCGATTTCTTAAAAAGCAATTGGGGAAGGACTTAGTGAGAATGCATAAAAAGCCCCAAACTTCAGAGTCTGACCAACAGACCACCGCAGACAACTCTTCTACCTGGCGTCCCCCACGTTTTCCCCACCCATATCCCCTCACATGGTGACACAAGCATATTAACAGTCTCCTTTATAACTTGATTTTTTTTCCTTTCATTTTAAATGGTTTCCTTGCCTTCCAACCCTAACAGGGTGTGTATAATTGCTTTTTTTCTGGTTGGGGAAAGGAATTACCATCTTCATTTTCTGAAGAAAAGAGCCGAGTAGACTTGCTATATTCAATACCTAGAGGAAAAGTTATTGTTAGATTATTCTGGCAAACTTAATTTCTCTTTTTTTATTATTTTAGTTTTTAACACCATAAAACTAAATGTTGGATTGTCTCGCACCTTTGTTAAAATATATACATATTTCTGTTTAAGGAATATGCCCACTTGTTAAATATGTGTTTACTTTTCTAGACAGCTACTGTAATATAAAGTAAAACATGGTGAATTATTCTGCATTGGGAAAAAAGACCAAAAAAATCATCCTGTCATGCTTGTTTAATTTAAGAAATATATAATAATTCCACATTGCTAAAGCAGATACTTTGAAGGGGAAAATGTGCATTGTCCTATATTTGCTTCTAATTAAAATGAGAAGTTTTCATTCTCACAGGCTCCCTTTGTAACTATTAATTAGCTGGCTTCAGTGCACAAAATATAAATGTTTCTCAACAGCATATTCAGCATGAGGGCAATAGCCATTTTTCATTTAATGTATTTAAGAAAGAAGCCTGAACACCACCATAATTCAAAACCTTTACAGCTGAAATGAAGGTCTCTTAATTCAAATGAATTAAGTTAACTTTGTGAGTAAGAAACTGAAGAGACATATTTACCCACTCTCAAGCTAGTGTGCTACCTTGTGATCTATATCGTAGAATTAGTGTCTTACGCTAGAATCGCGCTTGTTGAGGCCAGTGAAATAAGAAAATTCTTAGCATTCTTTTGGAGTAAGAAGATTGTATTTACTTGTGTGTTTGGCATGGACGGACAAGCTAGCTCAGACCTGAGCTCTGAATTTGGCACCGAACTACCAAGAGTTATGCAACAAACACCAGACTGGTTCATGTGAAATCGCAGAACCCTGGGTATTCGTATCCAGCTATATTGTCTTTTTGGTTTTATGATGCTGCACATATGGTGAGGTCCAGTGGTCCTCACCGTAAGTTGAAATGGCTGGGATAAAAAGACTATCAGTTGCTTGCAATTGCAACAATAGAAAACTTAAAATTCAGATTTGTAACAGACTGAACAACACAAGCCCCTGAATTCGCTACAATAGCAGGATTTAAATCCTTTAAACAGATACAGTATTTCTACTGGGTGTTTCAAAACATCTTTTGCATGCCTTGTTCCAGAGGCTGTATTAGACTACTAATCATGTGCTGGCAGATCATATGATGTAGCTTTCCGTAAGGCAGCAGAATGAAAATAATTACACCGAGTTGTAGTACTCGTTGGCTAGAGCAGTCCCCACGATATCACACATGACAGAGAGAATTACAGTGCTGTGTTTGTGTGCATTCATCAAGTGGGTTTCTAATTTCAGACTGATAGCTAAATGTGAAACATCTCAAGGAGGGTCCAGACAGTGGTCAGTAGTAACAGAAGGTGCCATCTGAATTGTAGCATCTGGTGTCTAAACACTTTTAATCCTTGATTGATATAAATAGAAAATAAGTTCTGTGAGCAGCACTATAAAGTCAAATCAGCATGATGCTCAATTAAAAGCCATCAAGAATAAAGCATCTGGCTGGTGTGAAAAACAAGCTGCTTGAAAATGAGAGAGGAATACATTTGATTGGGGATATGCGGAAAACATAAGTGTTTTACTTTCCTTTTATCCTGTCTATGGCCACTTGCATAGCACAGCTAGTAAATACAAAAATGAAAATATAAGGGAGAAGTAAATTTCCAGAGTGCTCAAGGATGTGCAGTTAATCTCCTTTGGAAAAATATCTGTATAAGATAATGCAAATTTGCAGATCAAGTGCTGCCCTTTTGTCCTACACAGCAGATACTAAGTTTGGTTTAGAATTAAGGACAGTATTAATTGGGACAGATTCTGCAGGGTTTTTTGAGCTGAGCTCTTCTATGCCCCCCTGCTTATATTGTCACTGAACTTTCTGCAAAGCATAGCGTTTATTCCCAGGAGTAGCTGAATTGTCTGCTTCCCTGGCGTATTGCTTGTGGAGTGGCCCATTCTTAGCTTAGCAGTCTAATTAATGTGGGGCTTGATGGTAATAGGTGCTGAGCACCAAACAGCTTCTATTATCATCACACCCCAGGGAATTTCAGAGATGCAGTACTACTGGCAATTCAACCCACTGGGATTGAACTGAGTCTGGTGAGAATTATGCTCTTCAGTTATGGGTGGCCCAAGATGCTTGCAGACTACATAGACTCAGGGAAGTAAAATGAGGAGAGAAAACTAGTTCATCCGGTACCATGTGCTGCCTTTAAAAGATTATTTTCTCAAGTATATTTTAGTGCTTTTTAATGTGGTAGGCAAAGACAATGAGAACTAGGAGGGGAAAAGCCCCCTTCCTGTTGGATAAATGTTTCAGAAGATGAAGTAGATTCTCCTTCCTCTGATGTCTGCAAAATTAAATTGGATGTTCTTTACAAGCTCCCAAAGTTATGGATATAATGCAGGCACCGTGGGCTCAAACTTCCCAGGACCTTTTCATACTGGAGCACAGACGAGGCCATGCTGGCAAGGGCTTCCCCCACTTCCCTTTGGTGGCTGTTCCAGCATCCTAGAAATGAGAAACTTCTTCCAGCTACACAGCTCTAAATTGTCTGTCTTCATTTCATCCCATCACTTCTGTTGTGTTTCAGTCTATCTCCCAAAATAAATCCTCTCCCTATTTGGCATTCATAATGTTCAAATGTTTGCAGACTGCTTTCAAATCCTCTCCTGGTTGTTGATTAGCCACAGTATACAAGTTTTGCTCTTTTAATCTGTCTCATAAATCAGTCTCAACAGTCTCTTATCTTTTTACTTGGTCTTCTCTGACTAACCTCCAGTTTCTCAACATATTTTTGGAAGGTGGTGCTGAAAACTTGAAGGCGCTACGGAATAGAGTTTGAAGCACTGTCTTACAGACAAGTACTACTACTAAAGTCGGATGGCATTTTGCAAATGAAGCTCAAGACTGCTTTTGAAGCTGCCACATCTTCCCATGCAAATGCATGTGTAATTCTCTCCCCACTGTCAAGAAAGCCTCTTTCAGTGCTGTCACTTCCCAGGATTCTCCTTCCCACTGAGCCCGTATCAACTGAATTATTACTTTCTCAGATAGCTTTGTCCAATGTTGATCTCATCTTATGTTCCACCCATGTTTATCCTTTAGACTGAAGACAGCAACACTGTATAAATTATGAAAGCATGGCTTTATTTTTCCATCTCTGTCATTTCACATTCAGCACAGATATATTCAAACAATTAAAAAGCCAAAAAAAATATAAGAGCATTATGCTCTACGAAAAGTAACCAGGCTGTTCGTTAATGCGTTACACTACATCATCTCTAGTTTATGCCAGGAGCGGTTCATAATAAGATAGTAATGGTGATTGCTCAGGTAAGTTCTCTTGAAATTACTGCTCTATGATCATAAATAAGATGCCATGGGCGTGTCTACATGCTGCCCTATGGCAATGTAGGAACATGCTATTTTGCCATGCAGTGTGCTATAGCAATGTAGTGATCACATAGGTATACGTATGATTGGCAGCTCCATTGCTGTAGCGGCATGCTCCTCCATTTTAGCATGCCGCTCTGACGACATAGCAGACAAATCTAATCACGTGCCATGTGCGTGGTGCAGTATGGGTAGTTACTGTGCCACAGAAGCATAGAATCAGAGAAAATTAGGGTTGGAAGGGACATGAGGAGGCCTTGTGGTTCAAGCCCCTGCTCAAAGCAGGACCAGCCACAACTAGATAGCAACTAGATAGCATCCCTGATAAAGCTTTGTGTAGTTCGGTTTTGAAAACCTCCAAGGATGGAGCTTCCACCATCTCTCTGGGTAACCTGATCTAGTGTTTTACTACCCTCCTCATGAGAAAGTTTTTTCCTAATATCTAACCTAACTTCCCTTGCTGCAACTTGAGACCATTGCTCCTTGTTCTGTCATCTGCCAGCACTGAGAACAGTCCAGCTCCATCCTCTTTCAAACCCCACTTCAGGGAGTTGGAGGCTGGTATTAATTCCCCCCCGCACCTCAGTCTCCTGTTCTCTATACTAAATAAGCCCAGCTCTCTCAGCCTCTGCTCAGAAGTTTTGTGCCCCAGCCCCTCACTATTTTTGTTGCCCCCTGCTGGACTCTCTCCAATTTCTCCACAACCTTTCTGTAGTGGGGTGCCCAAAACTGAACACAGTACTCCAGATGTGGCCTCACCCTTACTGAATAGAGAGGAATAATCACTTCCCTTGTTGACCTACTGGCAACACACCCACCAATACAGCTCCAGATACCCTTAGCTTTCTTGGCAAGAAGGGCATGCTATTGACTCATATTCAACTTCTTGTCCACTGTAACCCCCAGATCCTTTTCTGAAGAGCTGCTGCTCAGCCAGTCAATCCCAGCCTGCACTAGTACATGGGATTGTTCCATCCTAAGTGCAGGACTTTTCACTTGTCCTTGTTGAACCTCATTAGATTTCTTTTGGTCCAATCCTCCAATTTGTCTAGGTCACCCTGAATCCTAGCAATACCCCCCTGTGCATCTATTACTCCCTGCAGCTTGGTGTCATCTGCAAAATTGCTGAGCGTGCACTCTATGCCATCTTCCAGGTCATTGATGAAGACATTGAACAAAATGGCCCCAGGACTGACCCCCGGGCACTCCATTTGATACCAGCTGCCAGCTAGACATCAAGCCATTTATTACTACTCTATAAGCCCGATGCTTCAGCCAATTTTGTAGTCACCTTAATGTCCATTCATTCAGTCCACACTTCCTTAGCTTGCCTGGAAGAATATTGTGAGAGACAGTATTAAAAGCCTTGCTAAAATCAAGGTGCACCACATCCATCGGTCTTCCCACTTCCACAGAGCCAGTCATCTCATCATAGAAGCAATCAGGTTGCTCTGGCATGACTTGCCCTTGGTGAATCCATGCCAACTGTTCCTATTCACCTTCTCCTCCTCCGAGTGCTTACAAAAGGATTTCTTGAGGATCTGCTTCATGATTTTTCTGGGGACTGAGGTGAAGCTGACTGATCTGTAGTTCCCTGGATCCTCCTTCTTCCCTCTCTTAAATATGGGTACTCTTTGCCCTTTCCCAATCATCTGGTATCATATCCTGATCACCATGAGTTTTCAAAGATAATGGCCTATGCTTTTAGTATTCCCAAAAGGAAGTACTAAAGCACGGCATCATAGCAAAGTTGCTGTAAGGCCATGTGTAGATGTGCCCCCTGTGTCCCTAAATGTGGTGCTTTTTATTTCACGAGTCACACGAATTACTGTTTGGAGTGTGATCTGTGGTCTGATCTATCTTGCAGCTTGTGCAGCTTGCTTTCTGAGCTGCTTAAGCCCCATATTGCAGCAGATATCAAATTAATTGCAGGACAATGGCACCCAGCCCTGAAGCCAATCTCCCACTGATTTTAATGGCATAGATTCTGGCCCAGAACCAGGGAAAGAGTTTTGATATGGAATATAAAAACCAAGCTCCCTATGAAAACCTACTCAGTAGGTGCATCTACACATGCACTTTACTGTGGAATAGACTAAATAGCTCTGCAGGAAAGTGTCAGAGTCTACACGTGCACTGGTATTAGGGCATGGTAAACTAATTAGCCCCCTACAGAGCTATCTTAGGGTGGAGTCATTTACTACACTGAAATGCACAAGTGCACAGTAACTGAGCCAAGGGCCAGATTCCTGCCTGCTACCTAGCCACACAGCTATGCATGTTCAGCACTCTCATGCCCCAAACAGCCCCTCTGCCCCCCAAAACTGCCACCCAGAGCCTGGGGCTGACCCCCCAAGCCTGGTAACTGCCCAAGCCAGCTTGTCCCAGCTCAAAGTGCTGGTGTCCTGGGTCCACATGTAGACCCTGCACCTGGAAGCAGTGTGCTCCAGCATTTATTGCTCTGCATAAATTGCACATGTAGTTGCACCCAACGTAAGTGGATTTCAGAGCTACCCTTGTGAAGGAAAGCTGTAGACCTGCCCATCTATGTAATCTTTGTAGCCTTTGCTTGGTAGGTTGTGGCCTTCTCTTGGGCCTGGATTACTGTTTTAATACTTACTTGGAAGTGGAGGGAACCTGTACCCACTTATGTCCCATAAGAGAATCTGGGCAAGAAAGTGAATCCTGTTTCAGTTAGCTCTAATTAGGGATTCCTATTTCATTTAACTGTCAGTCATTTTATTTGAAAAAGAACAGTGTCTTTGGTCATTGGGACCCTTATGTCTCATGAGATGACAGGGACAGAGAATTCAGCCTAATAAATCCAGTGGGTGGCCCTTTAAAATGATCTACTGACTTTCTGTTGAATTGCTCATTAAAATAGATTTTCAAAGGGACTTTCAAAGGGTTTGAAAGTCTACCATTGTAGTTTATAGGAATTGGATAGTATCCAATTCCTGAACTCAGAGAGAGCGCCATTAAAGGGCTTACAGAGTATTTAAAGGGATAATACTCAAATCCTGTACACTATAAGTGCACTTTCCCTTAACTATGTATGTATGAGAGACATTTCCCAGGCTGAAAGAACACTAAAAATGAGCATGGACATTTCTCATGAAAATCTTTTTTAGAAATTTACTTAAACCATTATTATTCCCAAATCTCAATCTCAAAACAGTCAGACCTTTCACACTGAAACCATCTAAAAAACTTCAGCACATACCTGGTAGAAGTAGGTTAGTAGAGGTGGTTAGTCTTGTTATTCTGAAGTCAGGCAGAAAGTCAGGCTGAGTGGCCCCTTAGGGCATTTATACACCTATGGGGGGGGGGGCACTTTAATTAGAGTAGTTCCAAGAGCCAGTCTAATTAAAGCACCCAGAGCATTTCATGTATTGGTGTCCTTGTGCTTAAAAATTATAATGGGGGTGCTTTAACTAAAGCTCACCAAATGTGCATTATTTAAACAACCCCCCGTTGCCATTTTGAAGTGCTGGGGAACTGATACACGAGACGCTGGAGTCTGCTGGAACATGGTCATCACCACGCTCCAGCAGACTTGATTAATTACGGCTCATTGGAGCAGACTTGCTGCTCGTGTATGGGCTCCCTTAAAGACTAACTTGATCAGAGAGGCGTGAGCTTTCATAGGTGACATTCCTCTCTGAACCAGTTAGTCTCTAAGAGGCCACCCCTGCCCTACTTTACACCTTTATGGGGAATTTCTGCAAATGTATGGTTAAGTCTGGTATTACTGGTGGAGCAGAAAGGATGAGGGGGCAATGCAATTGGTAAGATGGGACCAGCTGAGAGGAATACATTTATATCCAGCCCTGACGGCAAGGAAATAATTACACTTTAATGTGATGAAGCCAGGGAATGGGTTCAAAGTTGTGAGTGAGGTGATCAGAGCGACAGACATGGAAAATGATCTTAACAATGACATTTTACAAGAATCAGAAGGGAATAAAAATAGAAAGTGTCTGTCATCCAAATGAAAGGAAGCGGGTCTGAAAGAGTATTTGGCCATGGGGATAGAAAGGCTGGATTTTATAACCATTATGTAGGGGAAAAGTAACATCATTTAGCGACATCCCAGAAGTGAGACAAAGAAAGGATGAAGATGATGGAGGGTGGCACAAGTAAAAGGGGAAGGGTTGAGTAGGGATGGTTTTGAAGGAAAGAGCAGGAATTCAGTTCCCTTGTGATCTGAGTGTTAATTTTGAACATTATCGTCTCCAGGATCATTATTGGTTGGTTTTTAGCTTATCAACAGAAACAAAGCAAAATCGGCTTGTTGCAGGGTAGTCTGCACATTGTTGGCCGACAGACTCCTTGCAAGGTTGTCCAGGGTAGGGGTCCTAACACACATTTCTGCACACTTATTTCAGTTACTACTGGGAACATCCAGCTTAGCACTGTCTGGGCAAAGTGAGAAACATGTTTTAGATGCACATATGTTAGGTCGATTAGGGGACTCCTCTCAGGATGCCTCCTGTTGTGACACCAAAAAATGTTCAGTGTTAATATACCAGTCTTTACAAAACTCCTGATTCTTTTGCTCCCTGACGAGGGCACGCACTCCCCTAAAAATCCTCTAAGTCCAAATTGGGAACGCTTCCTCCCAAACTGTCTCTTTGATAAGAAATGTGTCTTTAATGCTGCCTTTCAGCGACTCAGCTTCTGATGTCTCCATTGTCTGACTCACTGTAGAGGCAATGCATTGAAAGAAAATTCCAACGATAGTGAGCAGCTTATTACTCAACTTAGTCTGAAGATAGCTACTGAGTGTAGGGGGCAGGGTTCATTCACAGTCTGATTCTGTGGTAAATACCTTGCCTCATTTTTAAAACAATACACAAGTTAAATAAATTTAGAATTCATTGGGAATCTTGCAGATTGGCTCAAGGATCTTGCAGATTGAAACGTAAACATTGGCAGAATAGAGACATCTTAGAATTACAGAATCATAGAAAAATGAGGGTTGGAAGGGACCTCAGGAGCCAATCTAGTCCAGCCCCCAGCTCAAAGTAGGACCATTTCCAACAAGATCATTCCAGCCAAGGCTGGTCTTAAAAGCCTCTAGGGATGCAAATTCCACCATCCCACTGGCTACCAAGTTCCGGACTTTACTCCTCTTCAAATGAGAAATATTTTCTTAATATTTAACCAAACCTTTCCTTGATGCAACTTGAGACCATTGCTCCTTGTTCTGTTATCTGCCACCGCTGAGAACAGTCTAGTTCCATCCTCTTTCAAATCCTCCTTCAGGTAGTTGAAGGCTGCTATTAAATCCCCTCTCGGTCTTCATTCTCCAAATGAAATGAGCCCAGTTCCCTCAACCTCTCCTCAGAAGTCTTGTGCCCCAGCCCCTGAACCATGTTTGTTGCCCTCCACTGAACTCTCGCCAATTTGTCCACATCCTTTTGTAGTGGGGGTCCCAAAACTGGATACAGTACTCTAGATGTGGCCTCACCAGTGCCAAATAGAGGGAAATAATTACTTCCTTTGATCTGCTGGCAACACTTTTACTAATGCAACCCAGTATGCATTAGCCTTCTTCACAATAGGGGCACACTGTTGGCTCATATTCAGCTTAGTGTCCACTGTAATCCTTAGGTCCTTTTCTCCAGAGCTGCTATTTAGCCAGTCAGTCCCCAGCCTGTACCGATACATGGGATTATTTTGTCCTAAATGCAAGATTTTTGCATGTTTCCTTATTGAACCTCACAAGGTTTCTTTTGGTCCAATCCTCCACTTTGTTAAGGTCTCTCTGAATCCTAGCCCTACCCTCCAGCATGTATACTACTTGCCCCAGCTTGGTGTCATCTCCAAACTTGCTGAAAGTGCACGCCACCCCATCTTCCAGGTGAAGATATCCCAGGACCAACTTCGGGATACTCCACTTGATGCCAGCTGCCAGCTATACATGGAGCCATTGCTTAGTACCCTTTGATCCCAATGAGCCAGCCAGTTTTCTATCCATTTTATTCAACCCATTCTTTCTTAGCTTGCTTGCATGAATGTTGTGGAATACCATAACAAAAGACTTGCTAAAGTCAACGTGCATTATGTCCACTGCTCTCCCAACATCCATGGTGCCAGTTATCTCATCATAGAAGGCAATCATGTTGGTCACACTTGCCTTACTTTTGGTGAATCCATGCTGACTGTTGTTAATCACCTTCTTCTCCTCCAACCACTAAGAAATGGATTCCTTGAGGACCTACTCTGTGATTTTTCCAATGGCTGAGGTGGGACTGACATGTCTGTACTTCTCGAAACCGCCTTCTTCTCTTTCTTTAAAGACAGGCACTAGATTTGCACTTTTCCAATTGTCTAGGACCTTTCCTGACCACCATGAATTTTTAAAGATAATGACCAGTGGCTCTGTAATCACATTAGCCAACTCACTCATTTCTCTTGGGTGCATACGGCCCCATAAACTTGTACACACCCAGCTTTTCTAAATATTCCCTAGCCTCTTCCTTCACCACTGCATGTCTAATTATTTCCCACAGAGAACCACTAATATACCCTGCACCTCACCTGGAGGAAATCACTATTAGTGTCAGCTTTTCTGGTGGGATGCAAGCTTTCCTAGACAACCCACATCTAGACCATGCTGCCATTTCAGATCAGGGTATGTCTACATTGCAGCCACTATCTCATTTAGCTTACAGCACTCCAGCTAGTTCAAGTTCTCATTAATCTCTGGAATCATCAAGTTCTTTAGTTTCCTTTCCCACTTGCCTTATCAGTGGAAGATCTCCATGTGGTGACAGTTAAGGTCATGCTATGGTGACTGTAGTAACAAACTATATTCAGACTTGGGAAGCAACAGAGTCCAATTCCTGGTTTCAGCCATGGGAGGAGAAATTATGGAAGTTGTAGTTCCCAGGGCTGGGAGGAGGTGTAAGCCTGACAGCAATGAGGCTGTTCATAAAGTCGTATTTTCCCCAGTGCAAGAGAATCAGGGGGCAGGATAGGATCAGCTGTGATCTTCTGTACAGGAATAGAAATGAGGAGAGGTCAGGAGCTATGGATTTCTCTAAAAAGTGTGTGGAAAAAGGGCTGGGAGGGGATTTTGGAGATGCTGATGAAACAGCCTAAAGAGACATACAGGAAGCTGAGTAAAGTACCAAGAAAAAGGTTTTTATGGTAGAGTTAATCCAATAGCCTCCAGGAGACCAGAAGTGGAGTGAATTGGGGATCAGGTCTTACAGCTACTTTATTCTTCAGGTCCCCAGTGGAGCATGCAGAGAATATGAACTTGTTGATCTGTGAAGCCAATAAGAGCCGTTCCTGCAGTAATCTGAATTGGAGATACCTACAGACTCAAAAGGCAGGAATTCGCACCTGGGAAAGGGACTGGGCAGAGACTTGGATATGTGTTTTGGAAGTGTATTGCTCTGTGAGCAGCTGGAGCCAAGCATATTTTTTTGTGAGAGGTTATCTAAGCCCTGACAGGGAAACTTTTGTGGCAGGCACGTTACCAGAGAGAAGGGAAAGACACTGTTCTCCCTGTTCTAGTAGGACAGGTTGTGAAAAGTCAGGTTCCTCACGCTGATGTTATTAGCTCTATAACAGGCCTTGATACCATTGACTTGAGTATCTAAAGGTTAAATTTGATGAGGTTATGCAGCTTCATTAGAATTGTTTCAACCTCTTGCGTCAAGCTAATCTTAGAGAATGACAATGACTGCCTGCTCCTGGGTCTGTGGGTTTCTGCTACCCCTCCTGTTTGTCATGTCTATGAGGGAGGTAGAAAAAGCAGTAAGACAATATGAGCTGCAGTCTCAACTGCATGCAACTCTCTCTCTCTCTCTCTTTTAACAAAAATCAAAAGTGCATGGATTTGCAATTACAGTAGACCTTCTTTCCAAGTGCCCAGCAAAATAGGTGCTTGGATATGGATAGTTAAGTTCATGTGAAATGGAAATGGTTTCAGTTGGCTGTGAAAAAGTCTCTGCCCTCCACTATTTGCCTTTGTTCTTGCTCCCCAGGAAGCATGAAACAGGTGCCCTGGAGGTGGGTCTCTGTGATCTGCTCCGGCAGTTGAGATCAGCGGTACTGCTTTAGTTAGATTCAAGTGTTTGGGAACAGCTGATGGTTTATCTGTTGTGGGAAACCCTCGGTTCTGAATTAAATTCCCCCTCTGCTAATACAGTCAAGGTGCTGCCCTTCAGGGCAGGGCGCAAGCCTGTCTGGCTCTATAGGCTCTCGCCTGATGGGATGATTGGATAGAGGTAAGAGGAAACTGAAATGCCATCATAAATCTTAGGATAGAGGCTTTTTTTTCCTCCCCAAATGTTTCTGTTGATATTTTATTTCAGAGCTGGAGCAGCTACATGGGTGATTTTTAATTATGTTGACAGCACTCAGATACACTGACATAGCTTCAGCTACCTGTATCCTAAGGAGCTTATATAGGCTGTAATAATAGGTATCAGTTTTTGATACCCCCTGTCTATTCATGTTGAATGAGCCCCATTGAGATCAACAGGTTGTTTGTATAGTAAAGCCATATTCAGATAGGGTTGGGTTTTTTTTTTTACATATTAATACTGTAATTATCTTACTTTAGTACCTATGTCTCACTGCAATCATTTGCAGAGAAAGCAACCATTCAGCATATCTATTAGCAATCTGAATCTAGCACTAAATAAGTAACTAGTATAGCACCTGTCATTCCACCATGGCATCCTTGAAGAACTTACAGGGCAGAGCAAATAAATGTATCCCATGTTCTGATCGGGATGTTATTTGGGATGAAACATGACATCCTAGTCTCCTTCAATACACATGCAAAAGGAAGCTAGTAAGAATCTAAGGTTCAAGACCACATGTGAAACACTGAGTGCACAGTGATTGTTTGCACTACCCAATAGGGCTCTGCAAAACGGCACCTATTCTGCTTTGACTTCCGTTGTGATGGAACAGTGTTTTGTTGCGAGTTTTGTTACATTTCAAAAGCACTGTTCTGTTCCATCCAAACTGTTTCGCTGTTTCAGTGTTTTGCCTTCTGTCATCTGGAAGGCAGATTGGGGGCCCGCACCCCTGGCAGTCCAGCGCAGCCCCCACAGCTCTGCTGGGGGCGTGGGCAAGTCTCCAATCTGCTTGCTGGATGATAGGAGCCTGATGCTGCCAGTTGAAGCCAGTGGCAGCACTGATCTGCCCGACATAGGCTGCACCCAATGCCGGTCCCAGCGGCAGCACCAGCCTCCTGTCATCCAGCAGGAGGGCTGTTAGGGCTGTGCTGGGCTGCTCCTGGTGGTGTGGGCCCCTGATCTGCCTGTCGGATGACAGGAGGCTGGTTCTGCTGCCTGGGGCCAGCAGCAGCCAGGGCCATTCCAGGGGAGGGGAAGAGGGAATCAGGTTTCCTTTCCCAGGCCTTGCCCCTTGGTGGGGGGGGCCCTGCGAAGCCAGGTGAAATGGCTATAGTGGCTCTGTGCCGCTGCTGCCAGCTTTGCATCTGGCCATTTGCTACTGCCCCCCAACCCCTCCCTTTTTTCTGCAATGAAGAGCTTGCGCATCTGCAAAACCAAGTTGTGGATGCAGTGCCATGTCATGTGTCAGTATGTCATAGGCCCTCAGTGGCAAATGGAGCATACTTTAAGAGCCTCTGCATTACTGAATTGTTATAATTATTAGCAATGAATTACCTCAGCTGTAATTGCATTGCTCAAGAATATATTTTTGGGGGAGTTATCTACATTGAAGGCTCCACATTTAGCTCAAAACTTACTAAAATTATCTCAATAACATTTTGAAATGCATTCAGTGACTGGACTGAGCAAACAGGCCTTATAAAAGTATGTAAAGACCTTGGAAGTCTACTGTTCCGGTCCCCTCAGTCTTGCAGGGTACTTTTAAGTCTTCCATTATGATTCTGGACTGGGGCAATGGCGACTACCAGAGAAGATGAAAAAGGTTCTTCTTGTCACTGACTTAGAAGGCATTGGCTCAGCAAACCATCACTGTTATTAGGTTTTTTCATAGGGAACTAGATGTTCTGAAGTACCTTTGTAAATAATAATGTATTAATGTTAGGGCCTCTACAGCAGTCTCCAGTGCTTCCTTGGCTGAGAAGTGGATAATAATTATCACAATGAAAGCACCCAATTCAAAACAGAATGTTTCAAAATTGTCCAAATTTTCCATTTTCTTTCAAAGCAAAATTCTTTGCTATCTACTCACCGGAACGCGAAGTAGCTGACTGGAGGCATGCTATTTATTAGACCTGAGAAAATCTGATGGGATCACATTCCAGAGAGTAGATAGTGAAGAATTTTGCTTTGAAAGAAAATGGAAAATTTGGACAATTTTGAACCATTCTGTTTTGAGTCGGGTGCTTTGAGGTATTTTTTTCAAATGTTTCAATTAAAAAAAAAAGTCAAATGATTTCACTCAGAATAAACTTTTGGGGGGAATTCCCTTCGTGAAAAATGTCAAAATTTTCATTTTCCAATTCAGAAGAAAGGAAAAATTTTGCATCTTGGTATCCTTCATCAAATGGAGCATTCGTTCTTGTACCAGCTTTAGCTTTTATGTAGAAATCAGGCTCAGGCCAAAGTAAGAGGTGGGATGGAATTGGGATAGAGTTCCCCACCGAGATCTAGGAAGGAGTATGCATTAGAGGCACAAGGCCTCCCCTATTCCTTTGTGTTAAGGAGGATGCAAGTTACTTCTGCCTGTGCACTCATTAAATTATTCTGGCCACTGAGTGAAGGAAAGCAAGGCCAACTAGGGCTATTCTTATAGGGAACATCTGGTGGCCACAACTGCAGTTGTGGATCAACCTCTTCCAAGCAGGGAACAAATAAGGCAGGAAATCTCCAAGCTTTTATCCTTGGAGGGAAAGAAGCCAGGGGCAGCTGTAGTTTGAAATCCTGTTTGCGACTTTGCCAGTGACTGCCTGTGTGACCTTCAGAACATCACTTAATGGTTATGTGCCTCAAACACCCCATCGGTATTAGCATTGTAAGATACCACCGACAAAACAGTATTGTAAGGTACACTTTTATCTAGATCTTATATAATGCTTATCATACGGGCAAGCACCTTGAGAGATGTGTAGGAAAAGTGTAAAACATTACAGAGATACAATATACATGAAAAAAAATGTGGTTAACATCTATCCTAGGACACTGGTCAGAAGTTAACTGTTGTTTGTAGATACCTCACAGCAGAGGGGGCGGAAAAAACCCCTTTCTCACGAGGACATTATTGAATACCATATGACTTAGCCTCTCATCTGATTAGCTCGCTCAGAGAGATCATAAGACTCTGTTACAAAGAATGGTCATAATGACTCTTCAGGATGACCTTATGTATAACCAGAAATGATATTTCCAGTTTTATTTTATCAATGGAGAGCAGTGTTAAGTTATTAAAAAAACCAAGACTAATTACAAAATGAGAGCTGCCTACTCTTAGTTCCTGCATCATGTGAATGACTCCCTCCTTGTTGCACAGTACATTAGCATGTTAAACAAAAGATACACATCCTCAAGCTGCACTATTGTCTACGTAAGCTGCATTCTCAGAATCCCATGGGCTACCACTAGTGCGGTTGCTTAGACTCATTTCCCGGAGTGGAAATAATGTGTGGGTTGGGACAGGGGTCTAGGTTAAGGATAGGAGTCCTTCAGTCCGGAGGTCCGAACTCTGTCTCCGGCTCTGAAACCCAAGTCCAGAAATGTCCTTAATGCAAAAGCTGACCTTGTTTTTTCAGGAGCAGAGAGGCAGGGAGATCTGTCCCATCTCTCATCCTACACTCAGCCTCATTACCTTGAATATTTGCCACTTTAGTGGTAACTCTTTCCATGGCTAAATGTCTGTAAAACAAACTAAGATCCTTGATGATTTCATACGGCTAGAAATACACTGGCTTAATTGGACTGGTACTACTAATGCAGAAGTGTGCCGGCATTACCACGTTTGATAGTTTCATAGATTTCATAGACATTAGGGCTGGAAGGGACCTTGGAAGATCATCAAGTCCAGCCCCCCGCCTAAAGGTTACCATAGTAAGTTATTATGGCTGCTTTGGACACTAGGCGTATCAAACTCAGGTTTCTAAATTAACCAGTATTTTCCTATTAGTGAGTTTAGTGCTCTATTTATTATTGTTTAGATGCACTGTAGTTTTCCAGAATGACCACATTTACAACATTAATCCTAGCTGAAGTAATATTCTGATGGAAAACCCACTGGTGTCTGAAATACTGATTTAGCCTGGAAGTGATGATTTAAATGGTTTTTACAAGCATGGTTTTTTCCACCTTATCATTGCAGGTCAGGAAAGGTTTGGAAACATGACAAGGGTCTATTACAGAGAAGCCATGGGTGCATTTATTGTCTTTGATGTTACAAGACCAGCAACATTTGAAGCAGTGACAAAATGGAAAGAGGATTTGGACTCTAAGTTGATTCTTCCTAATGGCAAACCTGTGTCAACAGTTCTCTTAGCAAACAAATGCGACCAGGGAAGAGATGTTCTTACGAACAATGGCATCAAGATGGATCAGTTCTGCAAGGATAAT
This sequence comes from Caiman crocodilus, assembly GCA_030014935.1. NCBI lineage: Eukaryota > Metazoa > Chordata > Crocodylia > Alligatoridae > Caiman > Caiman crocodilus. The sequence goes on from JAGPOW010003316.1 coordinate 184,636,580, forward strand.
GGGTTTGTGGCATGGTTTGAAACATCAGCTAAGGTAATGTTTCTGTTTCTTTCATTTGAAATAAAGGGAATGTTTGAAAAGCATTTCTCTGCCCCTGAGAAATTAGGTATAAAATAGCTTACTCAGTTGAAATATGTACCTTGCCTTATCTCTGCTGAATTAGTGTAGGGTGAATTGAAGCACTTGTACATTAAAAAACAAACAAACCCTTTAAAAGACTTTAAAATAGGCCTTTAATCTTACTTTGCAAGTTTTACACAACACTGAAATGAAGGTTTCTCTAAAGTGGCTGGCAGGAGCAGATAGGTAACCAAGTGTCCTCTTTGGGGAGAAACCGTTTATCAAAGGTGCTACAATATCTTCATGGACCCACAAAAGAAGAGAAAGCATCTCTTTATATTTATTTTGTATTGCCATAGTGCACAGGAGCCTTTTTATGGACCAGAATAGTGTCTTTACAAAAAAAATAACAAGATGGTCTGCTCTGGCCGTTCTGAGATGCCTATCTGACTTCCCTTCACATAGATCTTTTTTTCCTGAGGCTCCTGATATTCAGGTGGGTCCAGGGCTGGAGTGCTGACCTGTACTCTCCCAGTTTCAATTCCTAATTTGAACAGATTTTCTGGCTGACATTGACCTAGTCTTGCAAGGCTGGGTTTCTAAGTGTGTCGCATGAGCAAAATCAGCTCCCAGTGTTTGCAACATTCATGATAACCCTTGCCTTGATCCCACTATTCCTCAGCTGTCAAAGGCAGGTTGTTATATTTCTTATCACTCCCCCTTTTCTCTCATCTTTATTGAGAATCTAAGCCATTTGGGGTAAAAACTATCCTTTCCTGTGTTTCCGTACAGCTCCTAGTATGAGAGGAATCTGATTTCCTTTGGTGAGTCTCGATGTTACTGTAGTACTAACAATTAGTAATCCATAATAAATGGCAAGGTGCTCGAGTTCATTCACTCCAAAGGAGATCTGATTAAGCTCAGCCTGCTGGAACCAGGGTTTTCAGGAAATATAGGCATTTCTTACTCCTCCTAAAAGGGGCTCTTAATATGACCATGCTAGTGTGTGAAATACTGATTTCACTTGAAAATGGTGATTTAGCGCATATCACAGGCTTATACTATTTCAAACCTGTCAAGCCATGAGCTTAGGGTTGGTTCTTTGTTTCCCTGTAAAAGTTGGTAACTTGACTACAACACGAGTAAAGCATTTTATGGTGAATCATACACCATTTAAATGACTTCTAAAGAGTACATTGTTTCCTCTAATGTTACTATAAATTGAGTAAAAAATACCCTAAGTCCTAGAAAGCTAAATTCAGACATTTGCTTCCTCTAAGGCAGTTATGAAATTAAGGATGCTGAGAATGTGCATTTCACTTTTCTGTATCTTGTCATCCCAACTTTTTCTGATATTTCAAACACATCCCTTTGCAATCAGAAGACACATCAAATGGTGGATGACTAAACGGGGTTGAAATTCATGCAAAGGTAGTACCCAGTACAATCAAAGTCTCAAGCAGTTATTTACATTCGTGAAAGTATCTGCGTATTCAGTACTCAGGAGTCCTTGTCTTTACAACCAGGTTATAAAACCAGTTCCTGACTCAGCTGCTTTTTCAGTAAACCACTTTTAACAGAGGTGCCCAAAGACATTTTAAAGCCTGGCTTTTGGTGTTTAGGGCCAAACTCAATTGTGTGATCTGTGGAGTGAAATATGTTAAAAATGTTTAGATCTATTTTAGGACTGCTTTTTCTCTGAGTCTTGTGGGAAATAACCTGGCATCCTCAGTCCAGCTCTGAGCCCCCAGCTGTTGGCAATCTGTCCAGAGAAGCCAAAACTGTGCTTTTAAGTCAGTCTTCAGCTACAGAGGTGCATGGTGAAGGCATCTTTCGGGTCACAGAAGGTCTTTGTGTAGCAGAGAGACTTTGGCAGCATTATGTGGAGAAGTTATTCTGGCTGGAGTCTGTCAAAGTGGGATAAATGGGAAAAAATGGGGAGAGAAAAATGTACCCGCATTTCTTTAAACTAAAATTGCATTCAGTTTTGATTTATTTCAAATAAGGGAAAACAATTCTGTTACTATTTGGTTCTCAAATATCTAAAAGGCTGTCACAAAGGAATAGATGCAACCATTTAGAGGTATGGAAGAACGACAGTATGAAAATGTTTGATTCCTGTAGCTAGTGAATTTGTAATGGCTGTGAAAACACAAGCCTATCGCCTTCCATGCTCTTTGAACCTGTGCATTAAAGAATAAAGATCTGTTATTCTGCAGAGTTTCCCCCACTCCTAATTTTCAGCTAAGACTGGAAACAAATACCAAAAATATCCTGACAATCTATTCCCACACCAGCAGGACAGGTTTAGGTGGTTCATATAGTTCATAGATACTTCACAACTTGTCTTTATGAACCCGACTATTTTGCCTTAAGACTTCATCCTGAGAACAGTTGCTGCCATAAATAACCCAATTAAATCCAGTGGGGCTACTGATAAGAGTAATAGTTCTCACGTGTGTAATGGCTTAAATGTTCAGGCCCTCCAAATACTGCAAATTAGGAACAATTCCCCTGAGAACGGCAGTCACACCGGTATGTACCTAATATATGTGAGACCAGAATTGCTTTGCAGCTTGGCTTAGGTTCTGAGCTAAAATCCATAGTGCTATTTTTTTTTTTTTAAAGCTGTGATTACAGATTGTTTTTAAATTATTAACTGCAACAAGCCTTCAGGATTTTTCAGCCTAAGGCAAATTAAATCATTGAACTCAGGTGTAAGGAAAACAAAAAAAAAATCCTCCTATATTTTCTGCAGAGAATAGGAACTCTTCTCTGAAGTAAAATAATACCAGCTGAGAAACCATCATACTGCAGCTAGCAATTTTAACAGTTCAAATAAGTAATAACTCTTTTTGTGGGATCCTGGTATAATTGGCTCTCCAGAGGTTTTCTGGAAACATGCTTAGCATTGTTATGGTTTTCAGATCACACTGCCTAGGACTTGTATCTTTCTTTTGGGAAGATAAAGGTGATTATTTGTAAAAATGCCTCCTTTATTCCTGGATAAATACTTTATACAAAATTGGGTGTTATATATATATATCCCATTAGAATTTAGGCAGTCAGTTGTTTGAAGTTTTCATGTGAAGCTGTTGGAGAATTACAAAGTTGGACATTGTTGCATCATTTCCTGGTACATTTTTTGTTAAGTTAATGATCTTAAAATCCAAACATTTGGGGCACAGAATGCACTCTCTATGACTGTTTGAGCTCATATTTTGTTTTTAAGGAAATATTTATTTCAATTTTCTGCTCGCTGTAAAGATTTGAGGACCTTACTATGCAAAAACACAGCATCCAATATTCTTCATTTATACTTGCTGCTATATCTGCATTTGATGGCCTAGTTTTTCTTTGTGTGCATATCTCCCAGTACTTTATTTGTATAGATTTAATTAGATTTAAAAGGCACTACACATGTTCTAGATAATCCTGTCATCAAAACAGGCCACAGTTAAAAAGAGTAATAATCTGAATCAGTAGTTCTCCTTCCTACCACACATAATTTAATCAACCAAGTGACCAACTCAGCCTGAAAAAACAGCCGTGCTTTCCCATCACGCACAAATCCATGACTTGACACACACATGCATTCCCATCACAATCACTATCCTTTCAAACAGATTGCATTTACAATTTACACTATAAGGTAAATGATTTTTGGCTTAATAGCATTTTGTAATGAAAACAAAATATCACTTTTGCACCAAACCAAGCCAGATGAGGCAAAACAATGTCTATTTTTAAACCCTGAAATGAGTTGAAAAATATATTGTCAGTTTGTAAAAGTTTTGGCATGTACTATTTTGTTCTAAGTATAGTTTAATTCCTTCTCCCTTCCCTGAATAATATGCTGCTAGCATTACAGCTCATACTGGAAAAAATATGTTGCCTATCTATAGCAACTTCCATCCATAGATCTCAAAGAAGCTTGAGCACATTGATTAATGGGTACCTGAAATATTTTAAGACTTAGATGTGAGATATGAAGTTTAGTACATTTCCTAAAATAATATAGTGAATAAATAAATGGAAAATTTCTGAGTACCATATAATTGAGGATGTGAAACCAATAGTCCACAATCCCAGCCACAAAATTCCCCTTCTACTGAAGTAATAGAAAGCACTGAAGTGGGAGCACAGCCTGGTGAGTGAGGCACTGAAGAAGCACTCCAAGTATCCTTTCCACATTTGTAAAAGAGGGAAACAGGTTCTTTTCCCGATCCCCTCGTGTGTCAATCAGGGGATGCTCCACCCTGCTCACCAGTTCTGAGTTCAGGTACTGATTCTGCTAGTGAATTTGGAGAAGTCACTTTTAGCACATCAGTTTCTCCATCTGTAAAATGGACATTGTGGTTCTGACATCTTTTGCGAGGCACTTCGAGACCTATGCACAAAGAGCTGTAGTGTAATACACGTAAACCCTAACTTCTTCTGACTAGCTAATACAACAGAACGTTAACCAACCGACGGAGGTTCTCAATGGAACAAGTAGATTTCCATAGAGACAAATAGCTTTGGATATGTGGTAGAATGAGTCCAAGACATCAAATCTGCTCTTCTGTTAACTAAACCCAAAATGTTCTGTTTGAAACTGCCAACATCACTTTCTGAAATTGCTCAAGGAAGTTCCCAACACAATTTGCTATGTAGGCTGTTACAAAAGTATCAGGTGTGGCTGCTAAAGCTAAATCAGTAAGGAATCAGTTTTCATTTCAGTTGCATAGCGACTCTTTAGTGACGTGTCTGCAGAACCTGCTTCCTGAAAAAGTTATGAGAGCCAAAATCTGCTCTTGGATTAGAGTCCACATCTTGGAACCACAGAGTGGTCCTCTGGCATGGTTTTTTTTTAATATAATATTATTTAGAAGTGGCCCACAACCTGGAATTAAAGCTCTGTAGGAAATTCCAAAGTTCTGTAACAAAGTTTGGTCCATTGTAAAACAAAATAAAAAATCCATTTTTAGATTTCCCTATGAAGGGAAAGAGGCAAAGAAGTTTCATCAAAATCCTGCTTCTGTTTCATCAAAGCATGTATACGTCCATAACATACTGTACTTGCTCAAATGGAAGACGACATTTCTAAGACGGCCCCCAAAAACTAGATCTTATATATGGAAAATTGTAAATTTGTTATAATTTTCCAGTTATAAAATCCAGTTTTTGAAGGTTTGCTTTGAATTTGTCCCCCTCCCACTACTACAGCAGGGAAAAATAAATCTGGGGGTGGGGGTCAGGAAGCTCTTTACTCTCTGCTCCCTCCCAACATTTTCCCCCTAGCAGCTTGTTCTCCTACCCCCATCCTTACTGTCAGACCCTACTGTCCCTGAGGACGTGAAAGTGAGGAGCAAATTTGAAAATAACAACCTTGAAATTAAACATGACCGTAGCAGTTTGCATACAGTACTCATTCACTTACTGGTAGTTTACGCAGAACTGATGCTGTGGGGACGGTGAAATGACCTGCTGGGTCATTTCAAGCTGTGTGCAGGGTTCCTGGTTGCCCAGTGCAGGGTGACTCCAAGCTACTGCCTGCCAGCGTGTGCCGACTTGTTTTGGCACCTTCTGGCAGGAAACCATGCACACAGCTCAAATGACCAGGCAGATGCCAGCTGGGCACCATCCCTGCAGCACAAGGTTTCTGGCCATCATGTGCTGAGCTGGTCAGAGCTGCTGCTCAAGCAGGGGGTGCAATCTGGCAGAGAGAAAGTGATCCAGCTGGCATCCTGTTGCTGGGGGAGCAGCTCAGAGAGACCCAGCACATGCTGGCCAGAAACCACGTACTGTAAGGATGGTGCCTGGCCAGTGACTGCCAGGTCATTTTGAGCTGTGTGTCCAGTTGGCCAGTCATGAACCCTGCATGCTGAGGGGAGCCTGGGCACCCTCTGCTCGCTGGCCATGTGGTATGTGCTAGGCTGTGCTGCCTCCTCATTAACTTTGCCAGCCCCTATGTATTTTCTAAGTTTCAGGTAAGTTGTATGTAATTATAAGACGAGGCTTGATTTTTTTCTCTATGTTAAATGGTGGGGAGAGGGGGGAACGTCATCTTATAATCAAGTAAATATGGTAGTGTGTTTTCAGTGAACTGGGATTTTCAAATAAAATCCCTTCCCTCAAAAATTCCCACCAGTTCCAAGTTTAATTTAGTGTAGCTGAAAGCTAGGAGCATGGCCTCATGGGAGATGAGCCTCTGG
>JAGPOW010003316.1:184642936-184661149 GCA_030014935.1 Caiman crocodilus
ATAAGGAGGAGCAGTCTGAAGAAGCGAAGATAGAGGGGAGATCAGTTTGAAGAAGAGGAGATGGAGGGGAGATTGGTTACAGTCTTCAAATACCTGAAGGGCAGTTGAAGAGAAGACGGAGATGGGCTCTTCTCTGCGAATATAGGGGATAGGACCAGCAGCAATTGTCCCAAGCTGCAGCACGGAAAATTCAGGTTGGAGATTAGGAGGAACTCCCTCTGAGGCTCGCAAGGCATTGGAACAGGCTATCTAGAGAAGCTGTGGAACCACCATGCCTGGAAATTTTCAAGAGGGACTTAAACTGATTCTTGGCTGGGATGTTTGAGTTAGGGGCGATCCTGCCTTGAGTGGGTGAACTAGATGATCTCATGAGGTCCCTTCCACACTACTTTCCTGTGATCCTGCGATGTAGCCTAAGTCAGAGTCTGCGTAATTTGCATCACTTTCTGCACTGATGTAAGTTGCATTAGGATCTGGAACAATCAGACATTCAGCTCGTCCACATTGGTTGGGCACAGTAGGCACCTATTACTACACCTTGCTACAAGGTGTAAGAAGAGCAACTCATACTCCCTTTTCCCTAAGCAAATAGCTACACTCTGATAAGCTCTGGACACATGATGCCTTCATTGGTGTAATTTGCACCATCATCATTTTACCCATGATTGTTCCCAGGGTAATTCTACACTTTCAAGTTATACTAGCACAGGACTGTACATCATGAGCCCAATTCTTTTTTACTCCAGTGTAGAAGGAAATTACACTGTAAATTTACCATGTGTCCTCAGTTTGTTCCAGTGTTTCATGCAGGCAAAATGGCTCTACTTTTGAACTACTTGGAACTATTTTTGTCTTTCTGCCTTTTGGAGTAATACAAGATTAAAATATGAAGATGCTCAGAAAGTTTTTGCCTGAGTAACTCACACTAGGTGAGTGCAGATACTTGTTGCCATCTAAAGACTGAAGGTTTAGGAGCCTGTTAATTAGTGTTTAGAAGTTAAGGAATATCGATGCTCTTTGACATGCACAATAGAGGCTTTCACTATTATGTCTAAAGGCTCTACTGTTAGCCCAAGTGGGGTAGTAGTTATGACTGCCTATTTGCCATCTATGGATCCCAGGACAAGATCCATAAGCAACAAATTTACAGAAAACAATGTGACTATGGAAAATGCAGAGACGTTTTACACCTAAGAACAACTAGAATAATAAATCTGAGCAATCTGCAGGGCAAAGAATAAGATGTTTCATTTGGAAATGTGAGAGGCCCATAAAACTAAGAAAGGTCTTTTTTCATCAGTAGCAGAATAAAAAGCCAGGCTAGTCTGGAGGGATTTATTTCCAATATTAAAACAGAACACTCTAAATGTTAATGTTTTTTTTTTTTGCGTTCAAATTAGATGACAGATAAGGAGGAAAGCCAGTCAGGAATACAAAGCAGCATGCTGAGATTCTGTAATGCTCTGAGACACATTCAATAAAGTGTTTATTTTCTCTCCAGTTTAATGTTGTATTTCTAGCCAATGACATTAGTTCCCATACCAGTGTAGTACAAGAGTTGTAGCTCATGTTAAAACCCAGAGAAAGCAGCATGCAGCGGTGCAGAGTTCTTTCTTTAAAACTTCCCGTTTAAGAGCCGTGATTAAAGGTGAACTTCAAAGCCAACTTACATTTTACTCATATCTTTTACTGCCATTTTCCAGTGTTCAAAGATGTTTTAAAGTTGTTGTTTCTCCCTGTTGTTCTAATCCTAACATTAGACATAAGGGATATCAGGTGTTATTTTTTACTTTTATACTTTTGTGGTGAATTCCAGAGGAAGGCTGGTGTAGTGATTACAATGCTAGCCTGGGAGCTGAGAGAAAACAATGTTTCCCTGTTCCAAAACTCACTCCCTATATGACCCTGATCAAATCACTGAAGGTTGGAGCCACAGAGACTTAAGCAGTAGCATAAGGATTTGGTGGCGGTGGGGGAGACACAAGCCCTGGGGTTCCTGAGCCCAAGCAGGGCAGGGGAAGAATGGATGTCTTCCTGTTCTGCAACAATATTACCTTCTTTTTCTGTTAAAAACTAGAGGTAGTTTGGCTGCTTGACACAAATGAAAGTAAAAAAAAAAAAAAAAAAGAGGTAGCGTATCTATTAACAGCAGCAAATGTCTCATGCAAAAGCCAGGAGGCTGTGTGAGAAGATGCTTGACCTACCCAGGATTAATTGCAAAAAAGAAGAGTAGGTCTTATGCCTACACTCCTCAGAGGTACACACCTTAATCTGGGCAGTAGGAAGGTGCTTCCTTCCACTTGAGTTTCAGCCGTGTACCCTTCCCTATAGGTTAAACCAGCCCTTTCTCATATAGTACATCCTGGAGCAGCTGCCACAACCCTTTCCCCAATAGCTGAGTAGTTAAAGCATTCTCCCAGGATCCAGGAGACAAGGATTTGATTTCCTTCTCTGCCTGAAGTGACTTGTGTCCATATTATGTCTCACCTACCAGAAGAGTGCCTAGTCACCAGTCTTGGAGGTATTCTGGGGTGATGGTGTTTGTAATTGACTATTGATTGGGAACCAGGGGAGAGAGAGAAAGAGAGACTCTGTAAAGTGGTGGTAAGAGCACTCACCTGAGATGGAGAAAACCTTGGGCCCATTCCCCTCAGGCAGAAGAGACAACTGAATCCAGGTCTCCCACATCCTAGGTGAATGTCCTAATTGCTAGGCTCCTGAGCAAGGTGGCACCACTCCTGGCATTGTTTTACATGTTTTAAAGGTACTATGAAAATCCCTATCTGAAAGGGCCATGCCAGTGAGAAAGGCCGGGGAATCCCTAGTTGATGAATCTCTGAGGTTCACGTATGAGGTAAGCACCTAGATGCTCAGCACTGTCCAAATATAGGACATTTTATGCTTGCCCAGTGTGACCCTTAGAAATGAGCTGTCCTTCTGGAAGCCAGTCACTGTTGTGCTAGCAGGAAGCAGATCCTATCTCAAAAACAACTTTAAAAACAGCAGGGCAGAGGGTGACAAACTGTTTGCACAGAAAGGGTCTTTGTCTAGACACCCTGACTCCTGTCTCTTGCAGTGCTGGTATTCATGTCTACTTTCTTATTCCTGACTTGTTCCTATCCCTGATGTGATCTATGATGCCTGACTCCAGCTTCCTCACTTTCCCTTGACTTTCCACTACCTGATTCCTGTTTTTGTCCATTTCTTTGGCATTCAAACTCTGATTTAATCAACTAATCCCACCCAAAGCTATGACTCTGTCCTGACTCTGGACTCAGTTTCTTGGCCCCAAGCCCACCATGCCTTGATCATAACCACCAGAGAGAGAAGGTCCATCTAAGACTAACAGCTCATTGGGCTAGTGTGGTTAAGGCACATCAATTTCTTAACCAATGACACACATGGGAGTGATGTGGCCAGCATCATCTCTGGCTGCTTTGAGTCCCCAGCCTGACAACGTAGTATTGGCAGGCATGAACTGTGATGCTGACATTGCATAGTAGTAGCAATGAGCTACAGCATAGTAGGTCACTGCTACTGTGCAGTAGGGTTGGAAATGACCCATATGCTGCTGGGACTATGCAGTGATAGCAGATACTGCACAGTCATTTAGGACTTGCTAAAGCACATGTAGATGCACCCTCCTGAAAAAGGCTTGACTTAATGTCCCTGAAGTCTTGTCAAGACACGTTAATCACTCTGTCACTGCACCCCTGCTTGGGACAGCTAGCAGCAAAAATTTTGATACTGGGGAATTTAACTAGTGGAAATGGATGCACATGAGGCACTTGCATGGTGCATAGCAGGAAAGTTGAGGGTCTAAGTTTGGAGCTTGGGCAACCATACTTCAGATGCTTAAGTTCTTTTTCTGCCTCTAAACTGAGTCTTTCTCAGCATATCCATGCTGACAGTTAGGTGCTGGCTTGAGATCACTGGAAAGTCCAGATTTGTGGACTATTTTTACCGTATATCCATAAGCTTGCCTTTTGGTGCTACTTGTATTTGAGCTTGGAAGCCCTTCTGGAATCCAGAACCTGAGTTTAAGCCTGCTTTTGCCCTTTTCCCCACAACTTCCCACAGTGTAGTTGTAACCTATTGGGGAATGATAGAGTGCATTCGCAGGAAGTCTGCCAGTGCCGTCCAGCTATTCCTTTCCAACTCTTCTGCAGCTCACCTTTTGTCTCTATTGCCCCGAGTGGAGTTGTTCTGTTGATTAGCACTATTTTCCTCCAATTCTACCCAGGTGCATCTGTAGTGGCACTTAGCAGCAGCCACAGCAAGCACAATCATCACATCTGCTGGTCAGAGAGCACAGCCACATCCTAGTAATACAGGAGGGGGTATGATTTCAACTGCAGCTCCAAGAACCTTCATATTCCTAATACAATATCATTTCAGAGGCACTGAGATTTCACTGAACTGAGGTCCAATGGCAAGATCATGTTAGGTCACTGAGGTCAAAATAACTGGCAGAAAACTACAACAAACTGGATGTCTTGATTGCTGGCTTAAATGCCAAAGGACCCTTTTGTCTCGGGCTAGCTGTGCAGAGAGATTCATGAGCACTTGTCACCTCTGAATGCCCCCGCAGCAGATCCATGGTTGATATATATGCCGGTGGAACCGTGCCAAACTGGACAGTATGCACAGCAATAGCAGCAAATACCATCCTGTAAGGGTTCACACTGGTTTCTAGCTGCAAGGCTGTTGAGGAGACGCAAGTGGTCTGTAGCCTGATTTATAGAAGGATTCTCATGTGGAGCAAAGGAGACATCTCACAGACATGCTCAGAACATAAATGCAGTGTAGACAGATTTGGTACAAGTTTAAAGATGTGAAAGGATGGATCAAGAGGCTTGGGGTGATGGTAAATGAACTCCAGGGTGGACCTGTTAGCATAGAGATTGCTTCTGTTGTCTCAATTCCCTCTTTGGCAAATAATAAAAATAACACTTCCTCCTGTATATCATATTAATAGCTATCCACAACCTTTGGTGGACCATAATAATAATGGCAACCAGAGAGGACACTGAAACATGAGCTACAGAAAGGCAGAGGCCGGTGTTGACAGATGGCTAAAAATCCAAACACAAAGTAACAGAGGCATAAAATGCAAGGAAAAGCCCAGGATTGTTTGAATTATATTCAGAACTGGGATTCCTTTGGCCGGCATCATACAAAAAAGAACAATCAGTTATGAAATAAAAAGGTCTTTTAATAGGGATGTGATCATTGGAAAGACATCATTTCAGTCGCTCAGTTTCTCTACCTACATTTTCATTATTTCTTTGGAAAATAAGGAATATTGCTTTTTCGGGTGGCGGGAGCTATTTTCATGATTCAGTTTCAGTAGTATGTATGGCATGTGTGATTTTCCTCACACTTTGGTCACCACCTACAGCTGAGTTTAGGGTTTTGTTTTTGGGGGCGGTTTTTTAGAGCTTTTCATTTGCTTCTTTTAATCTGTTCTTTCCCAGATTATCTCTCAGCACTTCCTACCCTCTAAAATCACCCAGTGTGTTGGGATAACAGATCAGCTTCTATAGTCTGCAACTGTTTTACAGCTGAGTGGAATATTGATTTCTGTGAAAACCGCACTAAGGGGGAATGGAGTAGAAATCAATATTTCATTAGGCAGACCAGAGTGGCAGCGGTAATACAGCAATGACAGATCCACAGACCTGAGATACTGGGTCAGACACCATGAAATTAGAGCTATAACAAAAGCTGACACAAATATCAGAAAAAGTAGTGCAGGTACAGAGCTGGGTTCACTTCCTTGCCTTGTTACTATAGTCTCAGGAGCATGTGTTCAGTGGGAATACTTGTACTTCATGGAAGTGATACGAGGACAAATTCATTAATGTTTCTGAGGTAAGTGATAAAAGCTGGACAAAACTCTGGGTGACCTGATCGAATAGTTTCGACCCAAAAAAAGAAAAAAGATTTTGGAAATGTTTCATATACGTTGATAGTTCCAAACGTAACAAAGTTAAATTTTAAGAAAGCGTTTTAAATGTATTAATCGAGAAAAGATTTGGTTTTGGATTGAATGAAATCATTTGGACAACAGAAAACATTATTGATTTCCAATTTTTAGGCTAGGCCACTAAACTGAAACATAATTATAGAAAACGCGCGCTCAGCCACAATAGCGATGAAGGCGATGGGGATAGTTGGGTCCAGCTAAGTAAGACAGTGGTTTAAGGGATCCTTTGTGGAAACTAAAGTATTGTAGCAATAAAAAGATTTTGAAAAATGTGTTTGAAGACTAAACGACGAGGCGCATGAGAGTTCTTGCATTTGTCAAAATAAAGTGAGCTCGCTTATGGGCTAGGGGCAGCAATTACACATAAACCAGTACAGGTGATTGGAAACTGGTTTAAACCTGTAATAGGACAGAAGTTCAATGCGCATAAACCAGTTTGAAAATGACAGCAACTGTTTTAAGTTAGACCTGGACGGACGTAGTATCCAACTTAACCGATTTTGGGTAAATTGGTCTATCAAACTTTTGTCCCAGATCCCCTCCTGACTCATATTACCTCTCAGTCACCCAACATCCCAGGATGCTTTGCATCTCCCCTGCATATTGCAACCCCCTCCCCTGTAGGGTGGCCAACTGGAACATGTCTCACTCTGCTGCTCCAGCCCAGCACCTAGCTGGCCTCCCCCAGGCTGTCACAGAGCGGAGGCAGCAAAGCCGCTCACTGCAGGACAGCAGAAGGGGAGGCGAGGAAACAGAGCCCCAACCCCAGCCCCTGCAACCAAGCCCAGGTCTGCCATCCTGTGGGGAGCTGAGAGGAACCCCCCACTCTTCAGCCGGGTAGCTGCTCAGCTCAGCTGGTTGGAGGGGCGGGGGGAGTGGGTCCTTTCCTGCACCTCCAGGGAAGCCCCCACTTTGAGGGTCTCCTCTGCCCCAGGGTCCACCAGCCTGCCCTACCGCAGGGAATCAAGGGAAATCCCCACCCACCCGGACCTTTCTCTTCCCACATGACTCTACTAGCAGGCACCTAGTCCAGCAGACTGCTCCCCCCCTCCCACCTGGGGCAGCAGATGAGCTGAGCAACTGCATGGGGGAGGGGATGGGGAGGGAGGAAAACCCCTCTCCTCCTGTGGCAGGACAGTCTCAGGCTGGAGGACCTCGGGATGGGGGACCCCAGACCAGAGCCTGCTCCGCTCCTTCTGCATGCAAGGGTGGGCCTAAGCCACAGCCCTGTTCTGCTGCATAGCGGGAGGAACCTCCTCCGTGCCCACATGCCACGGCTTGCAGGATCTATGGCTGGCGTGGGGGAAACCCCTGAGGTGGGGGCTTTCCCCCATATGGGCCAGCATCTGGATGAGGAACTCCTCAACCCCTGGGGAGACACAGAAGGGGGTTGGGAGCATGCACTAGGCATCCAATCGGGGATGGCCCCCCACTTGGCCTGGCTCAGCATGGCAGGCAGGCTGGGGGAAGTGCTGTAGCACCCCCCTGGCTTCTGGCCTGAAACAGTGCAAGCAACTGGCTGCCTGTCCCAACTGGAAAGTAAACTTCAGTTCAGTTCATTTGCAGTCCAATTTATGCAGTTTAGAGAAATCTGTAAAGATTGAATCAATTCTGCCTCAGGCTTTTTAACTGTCTCTACTTAGCCTTAGCATTTATACACTTCTCAAGCCAGACAGTGTAGTTAACAGATATTACTTCTTTCACGCCCTCACTGGAATTCAGAGTTATGAAGACCAATGTTGTAATGGGAATAAGTGGTAGCTAAGTGGTATGTTTGAAATAAAATGAGACACCCACCATGGCAGTGAAGCCTCTCTAAAACATGCAGTACCTATCTGGTGTATAAATTGTAGGAATAGAATAAAGGATCACCATAACATCAAGACTCATTGCAATGCAAGGGAGTCCTTCCAATAGCTTTGAAAGACTTTCTATTTAGTCAATAAGCAAAATACAAGATTCAAATGCTTAGGGTCTGATTTGATTCTTATTCATCTTGATTCTTGTGGATGCTATGCCACACATAGGTATGGAATAACTCCAGTGAAAGCAGATGGGCCATAGATGGACTAACCCCTGGCAAGTAAAGATGTCCTTCTTTTAAAAATCTGGAAATATATAACACAGCCTTTAAAAGAGGTTTAGCTTCACCACAATAGGAACAAATGTGCCCTTGGATGAATCGGGGATAAATTTGTCACATTTCCAAATGCCTGCTTTTCTATCCTGAACTGCTTATTTCTTAGGCTTTCGAATACACAGACTACTTAACTGTGCTCAGCGGCCCTGGTGCAATTTACTCCAGATGTATGCTTTGAGCTTCACTTCTTTATTTATGTGTCTATAGCTTGACTGTTTGGCTACACACAAAGGCTTAGCTTATACTACAGTCAGTGCTGTCAGCAGAAATCAAATACTCTCAGCAACACTTTGGGTCACATTCTGTTCTTTCCTGATCAGCTAAATGGTCATTTTTTAGTTGCCTACAGGACATTTTTGGTACCCTATGTCCCCAGTGGGATTCTGTTCTTGGACACACACCCCAGCACACATGGACAACTATGTATACATCCAGACTGGCAAACAGCAAGAATGAGAGAGGATACATTCACATCTTTTCCCCATATAGCTCAGTGGCTAGGGCAATCTGCTGCCAAGCTGATGGCTGCACCTCCCTCCCCAACCACTGAACTATAGAGAAAAAAGGGATACACACATACAGCCTTTTTCTGGTCCCGAGGCTAAGTGTGAAAATCAAGGGCTTTGACCAACACCATTTTTAGGTATCTAAGGTTGCTACTGCACATATCCAGTCTGTCTGACTGTGGTCCCACACGGTCATTCATGTGTGCAGGGTTAGACATTCAGGTACAGCATTCCTCTGGGTATGAATGCCAAAAATGCCCTGTAGGCAGTGCCACAGCAAGGGGGTGGGGTGAGTGGGGCAACTGCCCTGGGCACCAAGGCAAAGGGGCGCCAAGAGGCACTGCCCAGCCAGGGCAGGGAGAGGGATGGAGCCGTGAGCAGCTTGTTTGGTGGGCTGCTGCTGCCTGCACTTCCGGCCGGGCAAGAATGGGGGGGACATGTCTTCCCAAGACCTGTGCATGGGACAAGGGCAGGCTGCCACTGCGGGCTTTGCCCCGGGTACCAAACTTCACTGCTACGGCACTGCTTGTAGAAAACCAAATACGGTCACTTAGACAAACAGAAAAGAACAGACTGGCACTCTTTCATTACATCTACACTTCTTGACAGCAAGCCTCTCCCCCCCAGCTGTCTTAAGTGGGGGGGAAAAAAAAGTCTTCTGCCGTGGCTGGCACTTGGTGAATGTCGACACTTTGGATCTCTCGCGCCAGCTCCTTCACAGCCCAGTTTTCTCTTCCCCCTTTTCACCTGCATAGAAAGCTTACTTTAAGTACCTAACAACTATTCCACTCTGGATGCAAATCAAGATAGATTCGAGCTAACTTTGACATAGCTGCTGAAGCATCTCTTGAACACCTATGAGGCTGGTCACAAAGGTGGGCTGATGTGAGTATGTGTAATGTTTACCGCTTTATTAAAGGCAATAGACAGAACACAGCAGAAGGGTAGTGCATTATTCAGTTGTCTTGGAGTATGCATACTTTTAAAACACTCTATTTAATCCTCTGTTTTCTCACCAGTGCAGTGAGATTATTTTCTTGTTGTCTTCTTGTTCTAATTAAATTTCACAGTGCCTAGAAAATGACTTGCTGCACAGCTGAGGAATTTGGTAGTGTAGTCTCGGAGAACCCTGTGATACGCCAAAGCCCTGAAGTAGGCAGGTTATATTCATGTCCAGTGGGATATCATTCCTTAGCTGTGAGGATTTGCAAATGTCTTGTGTGAGGATTTGTTCATTTACTATTAAACGAGGTCAAAGTTTAAATATTTCAACTCCAAGTGCATGTATGTGAAAAATCCTTAACATCCAGAAACTAATTAAAAGATCAAGGCAGCTCCCAAGATTTCAGCTCTTTGCTAAAGCCCTAAGGGACCGTCCATGGTGATTTGTTATCGATTGCCAGGGGATTAGGTCTCAACCCAAAGTACCCACATCCTTGGAGTCTCATCTTTCATATACCCATGTTCAAACCTAACAGGGTATACATTTGATATATTCTTAATATGCCATTTTATGCTTTTAGCAATTTGAGGTACAGACTGCCTCTTCCTATGCATGTGCCTAGTATATGAGGCCCCTAATTCAGATAGGAATCTTAGGATGCTATCGCAATGCATCTAAATTAATGTCTGTATTATTCTCGGGAGTATGGACCTATCCATTATGTATATAGAGTCCCTAGGACTCAACCTTTTCATTTTTTTTAGATGCAAGGCACCTCCCACCCCCCAAAACTTTTCAACATTTCACAGCAGCCCATTTAAAATGAATATTCATATGTTATGAATATTATAATCTAAATATAATTGCAGTGTTCATTACTACTTGATTATATCTTAATAATTATGTTTTACTTGCCCCACTGCCACTGCAGCCATTCTTCGGTGGGCATTATGTAGGTATACCAACAAAGAGAAAAAAATGGATCCACATAATATATTAGAGTTCACTTGAGCTAGCAGAAGCTCAAGGTGGTATAGTCACAGATTTATATCACCATGAGCTCCGCACAGCAAAAACTAACTAACTAACAAATATGGGGAAAGCCCTAAAATACACGCAGCTATCTACTGAAAGATGTAGCTGCTGGTGCAAGTAAAACACTTGTGAAAAATCAGGTTTCGTATTGTGCATTTAAATACAGATTTAAGAACCTGTTTTGGGCAGCCATTAACATCCTTGCTCTTTTGGGGGGCGGGGTTTAATTTTTAAAAGCAATACAAATGATCCACATTTTTATTTTTATTAGGCTATATCCCATTTCTATACCTATTCCAATAGAAATCTGAGTTATAGGCAAGAGTCCTGGTTTATATATATATATATATATATAGAGAGAGAGAGAGAGAGAGAGAGAGAGAGAGAGAGAGAGAGGTCTCATATATAGAGAGATATATAGTGATGTTTCATTTTGATCATGGAAAAATGTAGATTTTACTTTTTTAATCCAGAAATTGGGGATTATTTTTTTTTTTTTTATCAGAGAAAACCAGGATACCTGGTAGTGGGTAATACATAACACAATATCTCTACAAAGTATTATTAAATGCTGTCAATTTTTTTTTCAAAATAGTTTTTTTTTTTTTTTTTAATAGGAAAGTAAATATTAGAGGTTATCCAGAAAAAAAGCTAAACAACAATACAGGGAATATGCAACCATGTGTGTCTAATATTTCACCTAATCAACTTCTTTCTCTATTTCACTTGCAGGAAAACATAAACATCGATGAAGCTTCCAGGTGCTTGGTGAAACACATAATTGCTAGTGAGAGTGATTCAATGCAACCCATTGAACCGGATATTATAAAACCACACTTGAATTCTTCCAAGATTGTCACTTGTTCAGCTTGCTTTAAATCCTAAGGGACTTCCAGACTATTCCCGGATACTTGAGCTGAGCAAGTAACTCACAAGGAATGTTTTCTCCAGCACATACAGATTATTCCTCTGCTCACTGAACACCCATGAGCAAACTGAGATTTTCTCAAGTGTATTTGATATTTAAAAGTATTCAATGATTTTTTGACCCCTTGGCTTGAGTATGAATGCTCATATTCTTTATGAGTACTTGACAGTAACTACTGAAATTGTCTCAGTTTGGTGTAATTGGTCAGCTAGGTCACATAAGGCTGTTCCGGCTTTCTGATGAAGTGTACACCCACCTCTGTAATGAATATTCTGGCTGTGATTTAAAATTTGGTTACTGCAAGTACTTACCCCAAGGCTTGGCAATTTGCTTTCTAAGAACATTTCTCATTAAGCAGCTGTGTGAATGTTCACTAAAAGCAAATACAAAAGGTGACAGGAGCCAGTATTTTTTCAGGTTTTGCCAGGCTCTATTGAATATATATTACAAAAGATCACACTAAGACATGATACATCATTTGTGGTAGTGCAGAGCATTGAACTGGCAGTCAACAGACCTGGATCCTTTTACCAGTTTTGCCAATGACATGATGTGGGACTCTGAGAAAGTTACTAAAATTTTATGCACTTCTTTTACTCATGCAACCCTTGACTTATCGTATCTTCTTTTTTTAGACTATAAGCGCTTTGGGATGGGGAGAGAGGCTGTCTCCTACAATGTGTTTATTCAGTGCCTAACACAGTGGGCCTCGTTGGGTCTTCCAGACACTACTGTAATATAAATAATAATTTCGGTGAATGGCAAGACAGATATGAACAGACGATACAGGGAGAAGCTTTTGGGGAGTTTTTGTATGGGGAGAATCCGGTTCTTAAAATCAAAGCATCTCATAGCTGAGTCTGCTACTAAACCGCTTGCACTTCAGAGCAGCAGAATCAAGGACCCTGTTTTAACTAATCAAAGGCTGGTATATACTGCTTGAAACTCCAGGTTGTAAATATATTTTTTACAGAGTTTCAAAGTAAGAGACAAAACAGAAGTCATTACTTTAAAACAAGCGGGCAAACAAAATGTGCCAATGACAAAATGGGCTCACTTATCCAGCTGGATGTATTCAGAGAAAAGTGTTTTCAAGCTTAGAGAACTCCAGACTTTTAATTTAACCTCTGACAGGCTTCCACTGTGCTCCGGGTCCAGTCACTTCACTTCACCGTTCCAGTTTCCACGTCTGTAAATCAGAGGTACTGGTAACTGTACTTGCCTACCTCACGGGGTGTTTTGCAGGTTGATAGTTGTGTGCTGCTGCAAGATTAAACGCATTGTACCAGTGCTAAGTACTACTATTGCTCAGATTGAAATAGAATGACCCAGAGCGCTATAGCACAGTTACACGGCCCTCTGATGTCTTATACTTTTTAACAGAGAAAGGGCTAATCTTCACTGTTAACTCAAGTTACTTCTCTTTGAGTTTTGCATCACTGCGATCACTCTCTAGGCACACCGAATGATCAGATTAGTACCTGACAAACTGTGCTAATTCAAGCTGTAGCTGCATTCCCACTGCTTTCATTAGCATAGATGTCAGCGTAAAGGTCCTCCTGACAGGCTAGCACAATCAAGCTTAACTCTAGCTCAGAATCTGTGTGTGTGGACAGGAGTCGGGTTAAGGATAACACCCAGGTTAGACCTTGAGCTAACACTACAATCAGAACAGCATATTGTCTCACTTTCCTATAAGCTAACATGTCTCAGCCTTCTGCCAAACTGTTGTAACCTGGTCCCCAGGTTCCTGATATCTTTTAACTGTCATCATAAATAGCATGTCTTTAGATGTTTCCAATCTGTGTTCATTAAGCGGTAAGGAAATTTCCTCCCACAAATAACTGTTTGAGAGCTTTGCTTCACTAAGGACGTAGGCAAAATATTTGCTTGCTAAAAGAAGCAAAAATAAAACATAGAAAAAACCCTCAATGTACTGTATTAATGTCCCAACCATCCTGCTTTGGTTCTACTATGGGACCTTTACCACAACCAAGGATTCAGACCTGACTTTCCATGTTGGACAAATAGAGCTCCATAACCAGGGCCAAATTTGGCTCTGACTGGATTGCACAAGATGTACTGAAGCTACATTGCTTGATCGTCACACTTATCAATGCATCAGTGCAGTGCAATGCTGGTCTCTTTTAACTTATGTAATACATTACATCATTCCAGAAAGCTTGCTGTTGAGCGCACACATTTTTTATGCTGCAGAAGTGATGACCAACTTTGTGGGTACTTGCAATAAATCAATAAATATAGGAATGACACCTGTGTTGTGAGTAAATGGAGCCTCAGCAAGCTGCACTGATTTGAGGACTCCAGAGTAAAAGCTCTGTAATTAAGAATTAAAGTAATTACCTGAGTCCAAATCCTTTCAGAGCAGATTATAAAAGGTAGCTGTATTATTTGAATTCCTGCATGGATAGAATTTCCTTATGTCATTCAGGATAATCTCATGAGGTTCAACAAGGACAAGTGCAAGGGCCTACACTTAAAATGCAAGAATCCTATGCATCAATACAGGCTTGGGACCAGCTGGCTAAGCAACAACTTTAAAGAAAAGGACCTGGGGGGTTACAGACAATAAGCTGACTATGAGCCAGCAGAGTGTCCTTGTTGCATTAGTAGCACCATTGCCAGAAGACTGAGTGAAGTAGTTATTCCCCTCTGTTCTGCACTGGTGAGGCCACATCTAGAGTCCTGTGTCCAGTCCCCTCCACCCAACTACAGAAAAGATGTGGAGAAGTTGGAGGGAGTCCAGCAGAGGGCAACAAAAATGGTTAGGGGGCTGGAGCGCATGATTTATGAGAAGGGGCTGAGGGAACTGCGTTTATTTAATCTGCAGAAGAGAAGACTGAGGGGGGATTTGATAGCAGCCTTCAGCTCCCTGCAGGGAGGTTGCAAAGAGGATGAAGTTAGCCTTTTCTCGGTGGTGGCAGACAACAGAACAAGGAGCAACGGTCTCAAGGTGCAGCAAGGGAAGTTTAGGTTAGATATTAGGAAAAACTTTCTCACTAGAAGGATAGTAAAGCACTTTCTCACTAGGAGGGTGGGTTACCTGGGGAGGGGGAGTGGATCCCCATCCCTTGAGGCTTTTAAGGCCTGGTTCAACAAAGCCCTGGATAAAATGATCTAGTTGGGGATGGCCCTGCTTTGAGCAGGGGGTTGAACTAGATGTGACCTCCTGAGGTCCCTTTCAACCCTAATTTTCTATGATTCTATGATATAGCCTATGCCATCTTGCTATCTCTGTTGTTTACAAGAGTGCAGGTTTTCATTCTATGGACAATGTAAGTCAAAAAGACTTTTGTCCTGGATTCCTGGAATATCCTTGACCTTGCTATGGGAAGATATAGGGTATGGTTCTCTAAGGCCAGGCACTTTGGCCACATCTACACAGGATGCCGACTGCACAGTTGTCACTATGCAGTCATTTAGTACTTAACTAAACTAGGAGTGGGTGAAATGGGTCATATTCGATTTGGATTTGGATTTGGCCCAGGATTACTGATTCAATTGGTTGATTTAGATGATTGTCCCTGCTTCTATTTGGCCAAATCTGAAGATTCGATGCTGATTCAGAGAATCAATGATTCAGATGCAGCTTTAAATGTTATTTCTACATACCTCAAGGTACCAGGAGCAGCCCATGAACACTGTGATGCTGAGGTGGATGGAGCATCCCACAGGCGTGCAGGGAAGTACTTCTGGTCCTCTTCTGGGTCTACCGGGCAGCACACTGGAGGGCCCTACCACATCCCCCAGCTCGGTGATCAACCACAGGTGCCCACCCCAGACTCAGGAGGCACCAGTCATTGAGCTGAGGGGGTGCAAGGGGGGTCCCCATGTGCTCCCCAGCGGACCTGGAAGTGGACTAGAAATGCTTCTAATCCACTCCTGGGTCTGCTGCCAAGTGCACTGGGCCCTCCCCCCATGCTCCTGTGGGACACTTCATCTGCCCCACCATTGCAACATTCATGCGCCACCTGGTACCTCGAGGTATGTAGAAAAAACATATAAAGCTGTGTCTATGTCCAAATTTCCGAATCTTTCTGAATCTCTCCAAATCAATTCAGAGGGTTTCGATTCAATTTGGAGAGATGAAAGGGTCTCCTGATTTGATTCGGATTCGGAGATTCGACCACCAGTCAGGCCAAATCTCCACTGAATCAAATCAGAGACCAAAGCTTCCCACCGTCCTAGTATAAATGAGTACTAAATGACTGCATAGAAACCTGAGTTAGTGCCAACAAACATCCTGTAATGCTATTGCACACTAGCCTAATACAACTGCTCAGTAGTGTTGCATCATGGTTTTTGCCACGTGATGCTACTGTGCAGTCAGTGTCTCATGTAGATGCAGCCCTTGTGTATTTGCTTCTAGGGGAAAGTGAACAGAAAGTGGACTTAAAAATGATATCAGATCTGAATTTTTCAAGGTATCTCACAGTATCTTTGTACTGGTAATGAGCCTGCAGACTGGTAGGGAGTGGGAAATCAGGGCTGAAACCTCTTGAAAAGGAGACATTTCTTTTCTTTTTCCCTAGTACTCTGGAAACATTTCGATACTTTAGTGCTAGGCTTTCCAAGCCAAGGCACCCACAAGTCGTAAACACCTGACTTTTAAACACTCCCTGAGAAACAGGTAAATATTATGAACTGAGCTTTTCGGATGAGAAACCTGGCACACAAAAGAGCACGTTCTTCTTTACTGAACCTGAAAGATCACAATGAATCTGATAGGGCTGGCTTCCATGAGAGCTTCAGGCAGCTGGTCCCTCTTGTGAACTGCCTTTATGCTACTTCTGCAATTTTTTTGTAGACAACAAAGTTTTCCTGAATTTTTTCCAATCAGAAATCCACTTATTTCCAGTAGCAGCTAGTCTGAGGATCATAAGTTGCTTTGCATGTACATCCTTGATTATTTATTGGACAGCTGATCTTGTTTTGGGTGCCTTCCTTATTTTTATAACATAATCAGACTTGTTATATTTTTGTACAGGATCTTGTCCATCTGGATTAAATGGAACTTGTTAAATACATTTTAATGCAGGGAAATGCAACTTGTGTCAATTGCTGAGAAACAGTCAATGCAAATATTTTACTGCACCACAATTTATGCATGTGACAGAAGGTCCTTATTCATATTTTTGGCAGAGCATAGAGTATATATGTTTTGTAAAATGAATTCATTAAACAAGTAAAGAAACCTTTGCTATGGCCCCATGCAAAATTCAGCTGTTCTTTTATGAAACCCATCTCCAATTCACGCTTTTCTTTTAGAATTATTTTGATTGGTGATGTTAAATATAATTTATCCCTTCATCTTGTGCGAAGATGTGCTTGGCATTAATAAAAAAGTTACATATTTGAACAAAAAGCTTTTTCTTGCCCCTTAATCATTTCTACTTTATGGGTAGTTCAAGATGCAGTTTATAGGCCCAACATCTGAAAGGGCCTCATTTCATCCTCTCATTTTTACAGGCAAAATTTTATATCCAGAAATAAATGCCCAAGCACTTTTGTGCCTGAGCTACATGCTCAGCTCATGATATTTAGATGGTCAAGAAGCTGAGTGCTTGCTGATCAGATGCTTAGATGTCTATGTATGTCTAGGAATATGGAACGTCTAACAACACCCAGGTTGTCCACAGCAGCAGGGCATACCCCACCTAACTAAAGTGAAGCCCACAATGACACTACACAAAGATAAGGAATAAATTCTGGGAGAGCTGCAGCAAACTGCTCCCCAGAGTCAAAATTAAGTTGATGCACATGTCCTGCTTGGTAGGTTTGTCAACAGCAACAGAAAAGTTGGTGTGAGCTGATAGCTGCCTGGTTCCCTGCATGGTGTGAGCTGATAGCTGCAAGGAATGTATCAGTGGTTTCAACCTACTTCTTAGTGAGCGATTGACAACACCAACTGGAGACAACTACTGCCACTACTTGCATTTTGCTTCAAGGGTTTAAAAAGCCCTAGAAAATGAGCCACCCTTTCCTTGAGAAATAGAAGCTTCTTAGGAAGGCCGCAGAGTAGTTCAGGGAGTTTGCCCACAACCGTGCTGTGTCTCGTCCACATAAATGGGAAATTTTAGTGAATGCCAATTGTGTCAAAATGTTAGCCTAATGGGTCTGCATCCTCCTAGTGAATCTAAGCCTAAATCTCAAAGATTTCAATTCAGCATCTTTCATTCCATACATTTCTCTCTTTGTTCCTTGGGCTTGCAGTAGTCTCACAAAAAGAAATGATCACAGGAAGACATTAGCAAGGTAGATGAAGGCTTCCACCATGGTCCTTTCACAGACGAGATAGATAATAGGTCCAGGATGGCTAGACCAAAAGAAGTGGCTCAAATTACAAAAGTCCTGTAGTAGCGAGTAGGGCTGTGCAAAACAGCACTGTTTCATTTCGACTTCCATTTAGCCTTTTCAAAGGGACAGTGTTTCGTTTAATTGTTTCATTTTTAAGCACTGTTCCATTTCATTTTATCAAAACTGTTTAGCTGTTTTGATGCGTTTTGATAGCCCATAGGCTATAATGGGGAATCATGAAAATGCCTATAACTTTGTCTTTTCTTGCCTGATTCAGATGAAAATTGCAAGTGACAGCATGCTGCCACTGCCAGTTGGGGCCACTGGCAGCACCAGACCTCCCAGTGATCTGCA
>JAGPOW010003316.1:184691756-184703092 GCA_030014935.1 Caiman crocodilus
AGGCACCCCAAGGGAGGCACTCGGAGCCTGGAAGGTGGTCGGGCGCAGGGAGGTGGGCGGCTCAAAACGGGAGCGCCCCCTACTGGCCCGCCACAAGCCACACAAAGTGACATTCTTATGATGTCTAAGGGTACCTTTTTATGATGTACAGGGTAATGGCATCACGTGGATAAGCGCCCTCAGTGCTTAAAATCTTCCTACTTGAGCTTTGTCTCTTGGTGTCTTCCTCTTTCAGGTTCCAATTCAGCAAGATGCTTAAGTACATATTTAATTTTGAAAGATGCCTAAGTCTCATTGACTTCATTAGAATTTTAGCATGCTCTGAACATTGTCAACGTCTATCAGTAAGGTTATACTTGAGGACATTATCAAATCAGACGTACAGGCAGCGTTCTCTCTAAGCTGTGCAGTATGTGCAGCTGTGCATGCGTGCCTGGAAGCATGGCATGAACGCGCCTGCGCAGCTGTGCACACCACACACCTCAGAGCGAACGCTGATTATAGGGCTGGTGCTGTATTCCTCTTATATAGTGTCACACAGCCTCAGCTCCACTGACACACAAGACACTCTTAGCATCTGTCTAGGTGTGCCTTTCTGGCATGATTAGCTGTGTGACAGCTTCTAAGAGCCCAAGACACTTAGCACTGTCTCATAACCATGCTGTGCTTTTTCTGTGTTGTAGGAAGACAAATGTGCATTTATTACATCAGAAGTACAAAACACTCCAATTAAAATGTCCCACGGTTAGTGGGGAAAGTTCTTTAGCCATCAGTTTTAAGAAATTAATATTGCAAACACATTTTCAGGCTTTTTGATTGGTATTCACTGCTCAATGCTGTCAGGGATAAAAGCTCATGCTGTGGTATGCTGAGCTCCTGACATTGCAGGGCCTGCACTGAGCCTATATGCTGGGGAGCTGTCATACTTCATTAATGTCAGTCCCAGCCAGTGAGCCTTTTGAGCAATACAGAAACATGGTATTCTAGGCATGAATAAATCGACTGTGTTTCACTGACTTGTACAAATGTATGACACTCCAATCTGCAAAGCAGGAATGCTGGAAAAATTACATAGTGCTTACCATTCCAACTGTGTACATTTCACCCATGAAAAGGAACCTACATGAGAACATTTAAGTGTACTGGAGACCTTATAAAGAAAATGCTGGTGTATTGTGCATGAAGCTTTCTCTGACGATAAGTCAGGGAAAAGAAAATCCAAATAGGCACCAAAGAAAATATAACTCTTCCTCATTACTCAAGCTGCTCAAATTGGTCCATTTCAGATACCGCCGTGTGCTGCTCTTGATTAATGTTGACTTTTCTTAAAGGCAGCCACTGCATGTGTCCAAGTGACAGAGATAAAAGGGGTTCAGCTCTGTAAACAAAAGGATGAATGTGGCATATTGCCATCTACGAAGAATTGATGTAGCTGATTCATGCAGGACCAGAAGGATGCTAGCAAGAGTAGCGCTTGGAGGAGGTTATGAATCTGCTGTGTTGTGCCAACAGAAGTCCACTGTCTCTATGTAGTGGAAACTGCTTTTCTGTAACTGATGCCCTTGTCTGACTCCTCTACTTAGAAAATCTGTGCATGTGGATCCAGAGTCCTGACTGGTTACTGAGTTTGTAAAGGCTTTTGGGTTACCTCAGACGGAGAACTACACCAAAGAAATCAATTACTCTAATTATTGCTACTACGAATATATTAAATTGTACAAAGAAGATAACTTTATGAACTTCCTACGAACAGCACATAGAATTACATTGCTGATTTGTAACTTTCTGAACAAGTGCTGTGCACAAACTCTGAAATAATGCAGGGTTTGGCAAGGACATCTGTCAGTACCAGTGAAGTCCTGAATGGATCTGCAAAAGGAAAAGAATTAGCCTGAGTCCATCTGAAGCAGAAGGTTTTGTTGTGTCAGCACTTGGTTTCTTGTTTAAGAAGCATTTCCTGGATTAGTCCACAAGGATTCTGGCAGGCTTTGATACCCAAGGCAGGTGGTGCCTTGATCTTACGTTTGGAAGCATGTCAGCAGGGAACAAGCTTTAGCCTTCGTGCTGCCAAAAAACTGATTTTATATCATTTTAAAACGGCTGTGTCAAAGCAAAACACATAGGGCTGTGGACATAATTTACATCCTGTCATTATATGAATTATTGTGAAAATTATAAAAATGTTATGAAAATTTAATACAAAGAAAGCATTTAAGACTTCTCTCATTGCCTTTTAAACCCATAACTGCATTTGGTTTAAATCATGGGGTCTTGCTGTTGGACAAGTCACAAAAGAAAGTAACAGTCTGTTGAATGTAAAGGGCAGAAATGTCTGCTTCCACTGCTAGAAGTGTTGGGCCTAGTTCAGATAAAGACTCCTCCAGCATGGCCATGGATTTCAGGTGCAAAGGGTGAATTTTTCCAGCTACAGGAATTAATTATTCAGAAAAAAAACATGCCAAAAAATAAAGTTCTCATAAGGCCCAAGCTCTTTATATATTCAGGTTGAAAGAGACATGACAAAATCTTTTAAACTAGTTGAAACAAACTGTTTTGATATTTTGATTTTTTTTTTCATTTTCAAGCACTTTTAATGAATACAAAGGAAATTAACAGCTTGACTCCTCCACCTCCATCTCCACCTGCCACCTTTTTATCCAAATGCTCAACAATTAAGGCAGTCATCCAGGATGTGGGAGATCTGGGTTGAAATCAATACCCGCCAAATACCAAATTAAGCAGAGAGTGGATTTGAGCCAAGAAAAGTGAAGGTACTATGATGTTTTTAGTTAAGAGGGAGCCACCTTCTCCTCCAGTTTTGGGAATCTAGCCCTTCTTTGGTGTATTTAACTCACCTTTCTTTGGCTTTTGTTAAAGTTCCTGAACACAAAACTTTCCACTTCAGGGTGAATGCAATGTTTCATATGATTTAAATGTTCATTTAGGTGACCATCACTGTATCTTAACTTTCAATATTTTTTCCACATTCTGGTTGATCATCATGCTTCTTCTTATTCTCATTCTTATTCTTTTTGATTCGGTGGCTAACTCAAAAAGTTCAAATACGTTTACATTCCTACACTATTCACCGTGAGTTGTAAGTCTCCATCTCCTGACAAGTTCCTTAGAAACGTGTATCTACTACTGCTACAAAAAACTTCTGTTTTTGCGTAAGTGGTGAAGACCATTGGAGGTCCTCTATCACTGGTGATGCCCCATAATGACAATCTCAACACGGACGCTATTATGTATAAAATCATATTGCCTGAAAGAAAGAAAGGTCAAAGATTTCTAGTGCTAAGATTAAAAGAGACTATAATCACAGGAATTCTGAGAAACAATTTAACACCAAACCATGAACTTGTCTGGAATCCTATTTTGTTATCACCCTTCACAAAAACAAAACACAAAAACAAGAAGAGATTTTTGTGCAACAGCCAGCCTTGTTTAATACAGTTATTAATAGTCAGGAGATCATATAAACATTTTAGGCCAGACCTGCCTAATAGGAACTTCAAAGGGACTTAATAAAACTAGGCAAGTAGATGGTATGATGGCAACAGAACCGCTTAGTGTCAATATCCTTTGATATTCATATTTTAACTCACTGTCTCACCCCCTCCACCAAAGAGATGGCAACTTGCAAATTGGCAGTCAGGAAGGAGGTAATGTGCATAAGAGAAAAAACATTTCTTGTAGAAAAGCTACATTGATAAACATTGATTGGTATTTGATAAACAGCTGCATTAAAAGGAAGCAACGGGGGGGAAAAAGCATTAAAAAATGGACAAAATGCTTACAGATGACACAAAGCAGCCCTGACCAGAACTTGTATAATTTCCCTAGAGGATATTAGCTTGAGAAGTGGTAGACTTTCTGAGATTGGAAGCTTGCAAGTTGCTGTTGGCAGTCCCTCAGTACTACGATTAGTCTTCCAGTAAATAGGTAAGTCATTTGGTGAGCCTGTAGATGACTGAGGATGCTGATCTGAGATCTACACATTTAATACAGATACAGGAAACAGCTCTGGGAGGAAGGAGTAAATCCTGGTGATGTCAGACCACAGTTTTTTCCCCTCTGTCTTTCCTGTCTATCTGCCTCAAGAGCAAAATGAGTTCCCTCAAAATGATCATTACTTGGCCCATAGATCGCTCTGGTTACATTGAACAAATTCTGCATGTTGTGGCTTTCGTCAAACTCTTGGATCTCTTTTGCTTTGTCTTCCTACCATTTGTTCTTTTGTTCTCAGATTGTCCTATGAGTCTCTGCTGTAATGTGGCAAAAGTATCTTGCTTCTGTTTGGAATTGACGTCCTCCTGCCAAACTTTTAAGGTTCTCCCTTTTCTCTCTATAATTTTTCTTATCATTCTCATCACACAAGTCCTGATGTTTCTTTGGGGAGAAGCACAGAGACTCTTAAACACATCTCACAGATGGTTTCCTTGAGGTTCTCCCAGTGATCAATGGTGTCAAGATCATCAGGGAGGTCAGACAGTTTATCACTAAGGCACTGCTTGAGATGGTCACTTTTAGCAGGGTCCTTCAAGCACTGGATATGGAGCATCTTCCTTGCTTGCTCCTTTGCTTACATTATTTTGGGGCGATACGAATGGACATGACAGAACATATCAAACAATGATCCATGCAGTAGTTGTCTGTGCTGATCATAGCTCCACTAAAACAGACATTGCTGTAGTCCTGGCCATATACTGTGATGTAGTCAATCAGGTGCTAGTGTTGTGAGCAAGACAAACTATGTTTTCTAGACCGCTTCCCCCTACAAGGTGAGCAGAGTGGATCCTTAGTAGACCTGCTCATCCATGCTTGCAGCTGCTGAATTGCACAAACTGTTTCAGTCCCAAGTATAAAACAAACATCATACAGTCATCATTGCTATGTAGGTCCATGACTGGGGGCTTCTGGTAATCAACAATGCCTGCCCCTATAGCCATTCACCCATCATCATAGGACTTGTTCTTGAAGAAAGATGCCTCTCTGTGTCTTCTTTTAAATAGGGAATGTTGTTGAGCATCAAAGGCCACAGAATACTTCACAGGAAGTAAACTTGAATTTTATGGCAAGGAAAATATGGATGATCAGAGGTTTCTACTCTACTGAAGCCTTCATCCACCTGTGAAAGCAGTGTGAAGTATTTTTTTCTTCATCCACCTACTCCATCATAAAGGATTTTTATTTTCTATCACTGTTATTTTGGAAACCACATTATTGACCTTGCCACTTTGACCCCTTGTGCTATACGTTATCAGCATATTCCCTGTAGAACTTCCAAATCTTTCACAATATGTTGTGGCATGACTAGCAGCTTAATGGTCCTCCATTGAGATATATTAATGGTGCCATGCTCTCAAGCAATAATGATGGCATTATTTTGTGTCAGCCCAACCTCCATAAATCTCTATAAAAACATGCCAGTAAAGTACAAACAGCAATTTCAATGATCTATATTTTCCACTCTTATTAAAAGTTACCAAGAAACAGTTGCGGCACAACAGCAGTAAACTTTTGCACATCCAAGAATGTTTGCCATAAACTGCTCCAGTGTGCCAATTGAATGCAGTAGGAACTCAGCACATGGGAGCACTTTATTGCTTCATTATTGGTTTTATATCATATTAAATCCAGTTCACTACAGAAACAAACAACCAAACAAACATTTTAAAAGATAAAGACAAAAGTGCAACAAAAGTTAATCTATTACTGAAACCTTTAAAACATAGTGTATTATATAAAGCATATTTGTATGCAGGGAGTCATAAAATATATCTGAAAGAACAGTTGAAAACATTACATTTGATGCTGTAGCAAATGAGATTAAAATCACACAGGAAATTGTTTGGACAATGGTACAACAGTTCACACATGATATCCTGGACAGTCTTCTTAATGCTACCAATTTACAATCTAGTGTTACAAATGTCAGAACTGAAGATAATCAAATAACCAAAGATATCGAGGCAAGAATTTACAATGTTAATATATATTTGTTTCATAGTTTCATAGTTGGTAGGGTCAGGTGGGACCTGAGGAGATCATGTAGTTCAACCCCCTGCCGTGGCAGGAAAGAGTACTGGGGTCAAAGGACCACAGCCAGATGTTTGTCCAGCCTTTTTTTAAACACTCCCCAGGGTAGGAGCCAACACCACTTCTCTTGGAAGTTGTTTCCAGATCCTAGCCACCCTGACAGTGAAATAGCACCTCCTGATGTCTAGCCTGAAACTACCCTCTGCTAGCTTGTGTCCATTGTTTCTTGTAACTCCTGGAAGTGCTTGGGGGAACAAGGACTCCCCCAATGCCTGCTGGTCCCCCTTGACTAGTTTGTAGACTGCCACTAGATCCCCTCTCAGCCTTCTCTTTTGGAGGCTGAACAGGTTCAGGTCCCTCAGCTTCTTCTCATAGGGCCTGCCTTGCTGATCCCTGATCATGGACCTTCTCCATATTGGCCACATCCCTCCTGAAGTGTGATGCCCACAACTGGATGCAGTACTCCAGCTGCAGCCTGACCAGTGTCGCATAGAGGAGGAGGATCACCTTCTTGGACCTGTTTGAGATGTATCTGTGGATGCACAACAAGGTATGGTTGGCCTTCCTGACTGCATCCCCACTTTGTTGGCCCATATTCATTGTGGCATCAATGATGACTACAAGATCCTTTTCTCTCTCAACACTGACGATAAGGGAGTTTCCCAGCCTGTAGGTGTGCCGCTGGTTCTTCCTCCCCAGGTGCATTACTCTGCACTTGTCAGTGTTTAACCCCACCCTGTTCTCTTTGGCTCACCCCTGTAACCTGTCTAGATCTGCTCGCAGCCTGTTCCTTCCTACTAGCGAACCCACTTCACCCCACATCTTAGTGTCATCTGTGAATTTGAACAGGGGCTTTCTATCCCCTCACCCAAGTCACTGATGAAGATGTTGAATAGTGTGGGCCTGAGGACTGAGCTCTGGGGAACCCCACTGCCTACGTCCCTCCAGGTCAAATAAGACCTGTCCACCACCACCCTCTGGGTGCAGCCCTCCAGACAGTTAGTGACCCATCTGACCACATAGGCATCAACACTACTGTATCCTAGTTTCTTAATGAGAATGGGGTGAGAGACAGTGTCAAAGGCCTTCCTGAAGTCCAGAAAGACTATATCCACTGCATCACCTGCATCCAAGGACTTAGTGACCTGGTCACAGAAGGTCACCAGGTTGGTTTGACCAGACCTGCCCCTAATGAACCTATGCTGGTTGCCCATGAGCATAACCTCCCCTGCTGGCCCTTCCTGGACATGTGCCAGGATAATTCTTTCAAAAAGCTTCCCCAGGACTGAAGTAAGACTCATGAGCCAATAGTTTCCTGGGTCCTCCTTCCTCCCTTTTTTGAAGATGGGGATCACATTGGCCCTTTTCCAGTCCTTTGGCACATTGCCCAAGCACTATGAGTGCTCGGATAGTTGTGCCAGAGGTCCCGCAATGACCCCTGCTAGTTCCTTCAGCACTCTGGGGTGGAGATCATCAGGACCTATGGATTTAAATACATGTAGTTGAGCCTGGGTAAAAAAAAAAATGGAATCAAAGAAAATTTAAAAATCCAGGTTTATAGTGCCATTGTTCAACTTGTCTTGTTACTAGGGCCGTGCGAGTCTTTGGATCCCGCTTTGGATCCAGACCTGCTTCGGATGCTTTGGTGTCCAAAGTGGCACTTCCGGATCAAAGCAGGATCCCAGCAATGGTGTCTGGAGTAGGTTGGGAACATCCAAAGTGCTTCAGCTCTATATCAGATGCTTTGAACCCGCTTTGGCCATTTTGAGGCAATTACAAGATGGAAGGGAAGCGGGGGAGGAATGGAAAGTGGAGGGTGGAGGAGCTGGGGCAGGGGAAGACTGATGTCTGTAGGCAGGTGAGAAAAATTTCTCCCTGGCTACATTTCCACTGGCAGTATTTTTGGGGTAGGACTACAAAAAGTATAAAAGCCCCTGTTTCCAGCCCTTCTCTGCCTTTTGCAGCTCATTCCGTGTCAGTGACTCTTTGAGAGAGGAACGGTGCGACTGAGACCTGCTTGCTACTTTTTCATGTTATAAAGGAGTGGTTAGGATTTAGCTTAGCTTAAGTTAGTTTAGCTTAGCTATTCTGTTCAATTATTAGTAGTATTACAATTCAATTTATTTCTTTGAATTATTTTTTTGGAAACTTGTTTTGGAAACTTTGCAAAAAGAGAGTTGTATCTTCCCAGCCAGTGGTATCTATCACTGTGCAGGGAGGCACAGATTGCTTGAACACACGCACACACATACACAGAGACCCAGAATATAGAAAAAAAATCACAGTGGAAGAAGACAGATATTTATAGAAGAGCAAGACACAGATAATATATTGAGACACAGGAAGACACACAAATAATTTTATTCAGAGCACAAGATACACAATATTACGAGAGCCACAAAGAAGACACACCTAACATCCCTGTACCTGCACCACCTCCACTCAGTCCAGAAGTGGGCACCAGCAGTGCCCCTTCCACCCCAATTTCAGCGCTCAGCATGAGCCTCCCACTGCCAGAGGAGGAGCTGAATCTGGAACCAAGGATGCTGAGTGCATTGGCTCAAGCAATTCTGGGGACTGAGGGGGAATCAGAGTTTGTGCTCCATACCCCTCACATTTCCCCTAGACCCAGGTCTCCTCCAGAAAGCAGCACCTTGGAGGAGGCTGAGGTTGTGGAGGCAAATGGCTCAGCTGAAGCAGCTCCTCCTCCTGTTCAGCCTCAGCCTGCTGAGAAGGGGGAAAAGGCAAGATCCTCACCCTAAACCCAAAAGCGGGGGAGTAGCATAGTGTGGGATCATTTTGAAGTAGCAGATGATCCCACGTTTGCCATCTGCCAGCACTGCCAAAGGCACATGAGCCGTGGCAACGATGTGAGACATTTCTCCACCACGGCCATGCTGTGCAAGCACCCCCACCTGAGGAAGCACCCCCTTGCCCTTCTTCTTGCTGCTCAGCCTGGCACCAGTGCAAGTATGCCGAAAGGGAAGTCCCCCTCTTGCTCCGAAGCTCCCTTACCCCCAAAGCAGAGGCAGGCCACCCTGGCCCAGTGGGAAAAAGGTGGACAGAAAGTGGGGCACATTCCCAAGGTACATGAGATCACTCAGAGCATTGGGGAGATGCTTGCTTTGGATAGCCAGCCCTTCTCCCTAGTTGAGTGACCAGGGTTCAGGTGGCTCGTAGCACTTCTGGCCGCATTTTACAAAGTGCTCACATGCACCACCTTTAGCAGGGCGGTGGTGCCCTCCCTGTATCAGGCATGCAGGGAGTACTTGAGGGAGGAGCTGTGCAAGGCAGGGCCACAGGTAGCCTTGCACTTCACCTCTGACATCTGGAGCAGCCGGGGTGGTGATCACGCTTACCTCTCCCTCACAGGGCACTGGTGCACTGAGTCAGGCCGTCGGTGGGCTCTACTGCAAGCCGAGGTGTTGGATGAGTCCCACACAGCAAGGGAGATCATGGGGGTCACGAACCGCATGGTGCAGGGGTGGCTTGTTGGGCAGGCCAAGCTCACTCACAGGTTCATGGTCACCAACAATGGGCCAATATGGTGAAGGCTGTCCATGACGCCAACTTTGTTGTGTGGCACACAGGCTGCACCTAATAGTGAACTGCACTTCATCAGCCTCCTAGGTAGTAGGCACAGAAACTCATGGACTCAATATACACAGTGGAGTTCTAGCACGCTGTGACCTGCCAGACATCTGACACCCCAGAGACCTCTGCACGTTTACCTGAGCTGCTACATCCCCCTTTCCCCTACCCCCAACCCCAGCCTATGCCTCAGCTCCTGATGCCCCCATTTCCATTTTCACCGACTGGCTTTCTTGCCTGCATTGTGAGCCAGGCCAGCCTTTGGCTTCTTTACTATTCCTTCCATCCAGCACCAACTGCAGGTACTTCCTCAGCCTGAGAAAGGGGTTTTCATCCCTAAAGCTTCCAAAGATACATTTTTTTTAAGTACTCCTTTTTTTTCATGATATACATATAGACATAAAAATACAAGATAAGCCATCACACACCATTAGTAACATCGTATATCCAACACAACACAACACCTTTACTTCTTGCTGTCAATTCCTTTATAAAATGACAGGCTCTGTGACAGCTCTGTGTGTGTACCTTTGATGCTGATGCTACTGGTGTTGATCCAGCTAAGTTATCGTACCTGTTGTCATATAAAGTGCAGGACCAGGCGTGAGGCTGTAGGGGAGGAGGAGGCCTCAGTGGGGCACACGGCCACGTTGTGCAGAGGCCCTGGTGCCAGGTAAGGCACACCTTAACACACACACAGTGTCACCCACCCACATCATGAGTTTTGCCTGTCAGCAGCTTGGGGTACGGGGCCCCAAATGACAGACTCCCCCAGTGAGACGGCCTGGCTTCATGGCCTGGCAGGGCCCAGCACCCATTCAGGCCTGCTCTAGGACACGCACACACAGCTGGCAGGCTTTGTGGCCTCAGTAAGAGCCACCACCCCTGCAGTTTGCCCCCTTCCCCCCATGTTGTAACACATAGACAAGACAGGAGTTTTGCCTGTCAACAGCTTGAGGGGCAGTTTCCCCCCAATCCCTGCACCGATCTTCTTGAAACTTGGCAAACTTCATGCTGTTAGCAGAGGCTACCATCCCTGCAAGTGTCATGTAAATCATACTAAAACCAACAAAGTTATAGATCTTTCATTCATTTCCCCATTATACCCTATGGCTGGATCTCCGAGGCAGCCTCGAAGCTTCGGAGCCGCTTCGGCCGGATCGAGGCGGAAACCCAGTCCAGAGCTCCAGATCAGATTGCAGCCATCCCAAGCAGCCAGATCCGAAGCTGGATCGGCTCACTGCTGACTCGCACAGCCCTACTTGTTATACAGATGTGAATCCTAGATGCTGACAAAGACAAATAGGAAAAGTCTGCTAGCGTTTGAAAACGAAGTGCTAAGGAAAATATTCGGTGCAGTGCTAAAAACCAGAGTATGGAGCAGGAACTATAATGAAGATCTGTGCACCTTCACAAAAATCTTGATGTTTTGAGCAAGAGAAGAGCACAGGGAACGAAATGGGCAGGGGTTATTGCGAGACCTGATAAAATAAGTCATGTGAGGAAGATTTTGGAAGCTGAGCCAAAGTGTATCGGACCTCAAGGCAGACCAAGACAATAAGAGGAAGATAATATAAAAACTTACCTGAAAGGGAGAGGTGACGATGACCCAAAGTGGAACGAGATGGAAGGCTGTAGTTAGGGCCATTAAAGGTCCCTGAGGTCAGTGAGATCAGAGAAAAATGGGGAAAGAGAGAGAGAGA
>JAGPOW010003316.1:184703192-184713699 GCA_030014935.1 Caiman crocodilus
TCTGTGCTGGTGAGAAGGGAGCTCTCCAGCCTGTAGGTATGCTGCTGGTTCTTCCTCCCCAGGTGCAACACCTTGCACTTGTCTGTGTTGAAACCCATCATATTCTCATACTGTCTCGGGAGGATGGCTCGAGGCCATTTATTAGGCCTTTAGAAAAAATGGCTCGGTTATTCACAACAATTTGTACCTCCACTGTCATTTGTAACATACAACCTAACCCGAGTTAGGTTGTATGTTACTGAGCCTTGGTCCCTTCCCCATCTTAAATTCTGGTCTCTGTCTCTCAGTTTCCCCTCCCACCCCTTTTCCTGCCACCTCTCAGCTCCTCTCTGTCCCTTCTCTGTTCCCCTGCTGCAGCCTCTTGGCCCTGTTGCTTTCTGCTATCTCTCAGCCCCATTTCTGTCATCCATTGCCTTCTTCCCACATCTTTCTGCAGCCCTTCCCACCATTTCTGCCGCTGCTAGCCTCCTGGTCCCATTTCTGCTGTCCACTGCCTCCTTCCTATGTCTTTCTGCAGGTCTTCCTGCCACTTTTAGCCTCTCAACCCCACTCATTTCTGCCTCCTGCTGTCTCTCTCCATTTCTCTTTCTCTCTACCTTCTGTTCCCAGCCTTTCCTGCCCCTTCCCCCTTTCCTCTGTGTTCTCCAGCTTTCCCCCACACCCTCTCTAGCCACCCATTCTCCCCCAGAGTCCTCTGGCCGGCCACCAACTTCCCCACAGGTTTCCTGGCAGCCAGAGACCTTCTCCAGCTCCGGCAGCCCCTCCGGAAGGAATAACAGGGCAGCTTAGTATGGTAGGGCACCAGAGTATGGAGCAGGGTTGGACTCCAAGAAAAAGACTAGATGGATTTGGGGAGTGGCCAGAGATTAGGCAAGGACATATTCTGCATCGTGTGGCATTGGGCACCTGGGAGTAGGGCTGTGCAAAATTTTGCCACCAGTTTTGTTCTGACACTGTTTCGATCTGTTTCAAGGTAGAAACAGCAGAATTGGAACAGAACAGATATAGTTGAAACAGCCTTGAAACAAAACAAGGCAAGTTGAAAGATTTCACCGTTTCAACGCTATTTTGATGTTTGCCCATAGACTATAATGGGGAAGGACAAAACAGCCTATAACTTTGTCATTTCTGGCTTGATTTGGATGAAACTTGGTGTAGTGGTAGCCCCTTCTGAGGGCATGATGTCTGCTGTGTTTCAAGGAGATAGGTGCAGGGGGTTTGGAGACAGTGCACCCCAATGCTTTGAAAGAAAAACGTGTGTCACGTGTACGTGTTAAGCCACAGTGGGGTCAAAACTGCAGGGGTGGTAGTCCCTGTGGAGGCCACAAATCTGTCAAGTTTGAAGGGGAGCAGGGGTTTGTAGGAAACAGAACCCCAAATTCTTGAGAGCAAAACTCATGTCACGTCTATGTGTTAATCCAGAACAGGGATAAAACTGCAGGCATGCTAACCCCTGCAGAGGCCACACAGCCTGCCACGTTTCAAGGAGATAGGTGTGGGGGTTTGGGGGAAACTGTACCTCAAGCTGCGGACAAGCAAAACTCATGACATGGGTGACACTGTGTGTGTTAAGGCGCAGCAGGGTGAAAACTTCAGACCTGCTAGCCCCTGCTGAGGCTATGAAGTCTGACAGCTGTCAAGGAGATAGGTGCAGGGATGTTCTGGGGCCCTGCACCTCTAGCTGCTGACAGGCAAAACTTGTGACATGGGCGCTTGTGCAACTAACTGTCTCTGTCTTGCGGCAGAAGCAATTCCTGCCTGTGTATTGATTCTTTCCTCTCCTTAGTCTGTGGTTTTGTGAGTGTTAATCCTTGCTCATTAACTCAATAACCTGCCTAGCTACTGTGTATTGAGCTGGTCCCTGAGTGAATTATAACTGATTGCATAACACTGCAACTAGGTAGCTAGCACAAGCACTCATGTCATGACTTTTGCCTGTCAGCAGCTAGGTGTACAGGCCCAAGAACCCCCCTGCACCTATCTCCTGAACAGCTGATGGGCTTTGGGGCCACAACAGGGCCTAGCAGCCAAGCCTGCAGTGGTTTCCCCTGCCTCCTCCCCAAGACAGACACAGCACAAGCATCCATGACAGGAGTTTTGCCTGCCTGTGGCCAGTGGTGCAGGGACTCAGAACCCAGAATCCCTGCACCTACCTCCTTGACAGCTGGCAGGCTTTGTGGCCTCAGCAGGGGCTAGCATGCCTGCAGCTTTCACCCTGCTGCACCTTAACACAAAGTGTCACCCATGTCACAAGTTTTGATTGTCTGCAGCTTGAGGTACAGTTTCCCCAAACCCTGCACCTATCTCCTTGAAACTTGGCAGGCTTCGTGGCCTCAGCAGGGGCTAGCACACCTACAGTTTTGACCCCATGTACACATGACATGAGCTTCTCTCTTAAGAATATGGGATGCAATTTCTCTGAACCCCCTGCACTTATCTTCTTGAAACTTGGCATGCTTCATGCTCTCGGAAGGGGGCTACCATTCCTGTATGTTTCACTTAAATCAGGATGTAAATGACAAAGGTATAGGCTGTTTCAACTTTCCCTGATATATCCTATGGGCAAACTGTCAAAACATGGTTGAAATGGCAAAACGTGGAATGGAACAGCTGTTTCAACTTGAAACAAAACTTAAAATGGAACACTGTTTCATTGAAATGTCGAAATGCTGGTTGAAACGGACTGCTTCCGTTTTGCACAGCCCTACCTAGGAGCTCTCCATTGTTCAGAAGGATTCTAGCTCAAGCCAGGACCTGACAGCAGTCCCTGGCCCATGTTTACCCGGTTCTGAGTGACCAGGTTTTCTAACATTGGTACTAGCTCACAGTAGACACCAGCTAGCTCCTCTGTCACCTTCTATGAGGCAGCCTGGATGCATCTTACCCCACCAATTTTTCCCTCATGAAAATCAAAATGCCAGCACAGGACTCCTGTGTGTTCATGAGCAGCTGTCTCACCTGGGTGGTCAGCAGCACACACTTCTTGTTAACCAAAGTTGTATGCAAGTTTCCTTCTCCTAGCTCTGATGCCTCCATTGTACAGTTACTCCCATCTTCAATTCCCTTGTACTCATCCACTTTCACAATCCTCTCCTGATTCACAACTTCTTCTTTCTTTTCCTCTTCCTATTATCCCTATCCTTTCCCACTCACATATTGCCTGTATCTGGATATATCTCTGCTTATCCCAGCTGAACATCTCTGAGAAAAATATATACATATGTGTGTGTGCTCCAGAAAGCAGCACCTCAGAGGAGGCTGAGGTTATGGAGGCAAGTGGCTCAGCTAGGGCAGCTCCTCCTGCTGTTCAGCCTCAGCCTGCTGAGAAGGGGGAAAAGGCAGGATCCTTGCCCTCAACCCAGAAGCAGGGAGTAGTGTAGTGTGGGATCATTTTGAGGTGGCAGATGATCCCTGATTTGCCATCTTCCAGCACTGCTGAAGGCGCATGAGCTGTGGCAAGGACTTGAGACACTTCTCCACCATGGCCATGCTGCTGCATTTGAGGAAACACCACCCCCTTGCCCTTCTTCCTGCTGCTAAGCCTGGCACCAGTGCGAGTGTGCCGAAAGGGAAGTCCCACACTCGCCCCAAAGCTCCTTTACCCCCAAAGCAGATGCAGGCCACCCTGGACCAGTGGGGGAAAGGTGGACAGAAAAGCGAGGTGCATTCCCAAGATGTGCAAGATCACCCAGAGCACTGGGGAGATGTTTGCTCTGGATAGCCAGCCCTTCTCTCTAGTTGAGCGACCAGGGTTCAGATGGTTTGTAGCACTTCTGACCCCATTTTACAAAGTGCCCTTTATCAGGGTGGCGGTGCCTTCCCTATAGCAGGCATGCAGGGAGTACTTGAGGGAGGAGCTGCACAAGGCAGGGCCGCAGGTAGCCTTGCACTTCACCTCTGACATCTGGAGCAGCTGGATGGCAATCATGCCTACCTCTCCCTCACGGGGCACTGGTGCAATTAGTCAGGCCATCAGTGGGCTCTACTGCAAGCTGAGGTGCTGGATGAGTCCCATGTGGCAAGGGAGAATATGGGGGCCATAAACCGCATGGTGCAGGGGTGGCTGATTGGGCAGGCTGAGCTCACCTGCGGGTTCATGATCACTGACAATGGGGCCAATATGGTGAAGGCTGTCCGTGATGCCACCTGGACAAGGGAGAAGAGATTAATGTCATATATCTTGACTTCAAAAAAAGCCTTTGATCTGGTGTCCCATGATCACCTCTTGGAGAACCTGGCCAATTGTCACCTTGGGTCCTCCACGATCCACTGGCTGGAAAACTGGCTCCGTGGTTGGACCCAGAGGGTAGTAATTGATAGAAGTCACTCATCATGGTGTCCTGTGACCAGTGGGGTCCCTCAAGGCTCTGTCCTTGGACCCATACTGTTCAACATCTTCGTTAATGATGTAGACACTGGAGTCAGAAGCGGACTGGCCAAGTTCGCCGATGACACCAAACTTTGGGGCAAAGCATCCACACTAGAAGACAAGCAGGTGATCCAGGCTGACCTGGACAGGCTCAGCAAGTGGGCGGATGAGAATCTGAGGGTGTTCAACACCGATAAATGTAAGGTTCTCCACCTTGGGAAGAAAAACCCGCAGCATCCTTATAGGCTCAGCAGTGCTACGCTGGCTAGCACTATGGAAGAAAGAGACTCGGGAGTCATCATTGACCACAAGGTGAATATGTTCCTGCAGTGCGATGCTGCGGCTAGTAAAGCGGCCAAAATGCTGGCTTGCATCCATAGATGCTTCTCAAGCAAATCCTGGGATGTCATTCTCCCCTTGTGTTCGGCCTTAGTGAGGCCGCAGCTGTAGTACTGTGTCCAGTTTTGGGCTCCACAATTCAAAAAGGACGTAGAGAAGCTTGAGAGAGTCCAGAGAAGAGCCATGCGCATGATCAGAGGTCAGGGAAGCAGACCTTATGAGGACAGGCTGAGAGCCCTACAGCTATTTAGCCTGGAAAAGTGCAGGCTCAGGGGTGATCTGATGGCCACCTACAAGTTTATCAAGGGTGACCACCAGCATCTGGGGGAACGTTTGTTCACCAGAGTGCCCCAAGGGATGACAAGGTCAAATGGTCATAAACTACTACAAGACCATTTCAGGCTGGACATAAGGAAGAATTTCTTTACTGTCTGAGCACCCAAGGTCTGGAACAGCCTGCTACCGGAGGTGGTTCAAGCGCCTTCACTGAACACCATCAAGATGAAACTGGATGCTTATCTTGCTGGGATCCTATGACCCCAGCTGACTTCCTGCCATTTGGGCAGGGGGCAGGACTCATTGATCTTCCGAGGTCCCTTCCAGCCCTAATAATGTCTATGAAAATCTGCTGTGTGGCACACACACTGCACCTAATAGTGAGGGATGCCTTGGAGGGGGACAGGGCTGCCAGTGATGGCACCACCATCAGTACTGCTACAAGCCAGCTGATTTTGAAATGGAGGAAGATGGCAGGCTACTTCCACCGCAGCATCAAGGGGACAAGATGCTGGGGGAGAAACAGGCAGAGCTCAGCATCCTGCAGCACAGAATCATACAGGATGTGGAGACGTGGTGGAACTCCACATACCTGATGCTTGAGAGGCTGGTGGAGCAACAGAAGGCCATCCATGAGATGGCCTTGCTTGGGGAGATAGGGATCAGCGCCCCCCTGAACAGAGCTGAGTGGTATACCATCTCCCAGATCTTGCTGGTCTTCAAGCCTTTCCTCACGACCACCGAGACCCTTAACCCTGGTGATGCCCTCCTCAGCCAGGTGATCCCCATAGTGAGGGAACTGGAGAACCAAATGGAGAAGTTCCAGGGGATCAGTGTTCCTGGCTGGGCCACTGTCACCAGACGTGTAGGTACTGGTGAGGTGGCTAAAGGAGGTCATCAGATGGCTGGATCCCTTGCTTTCCAGTATGGTTCACATGATGGCGGGCATGTGCGACCTAAGGGTGAAGGGAAGCATGTGCACTGGCAGCCCCAAAACCCGCGATCACTGGACACAGGTGCTACTGAACAAAGTCAGGGAGGCTGAAGTGCAGAGGCAAGGGAATGTGGAAGAGGGGGATCCATTTTCCCGTGCCAGCACTGACAGCACCACCACCAGCACCAGAGCCAGCACCAGCACCAGCACCAGCCAGTCTCCTCCACACCAGCCGCTGCCAATGTGGGGCATGGGGGTCCAAACGAATCAGACTCCAGCCTTGGGCAGGTAGTGCCAAGGCTTCAGTGACTACCTATCTTGCTGAGGATGTGGAGCCACTGGAATGTGACCCCTCAGCCTACTGGGCAAGCTGCAGCCAAATGTGGCAGGATCTGGCCACGGTTGCC
The DNA here is from genome assembly GCA_030014935.1 of Caiman crocodilus. NCBI lineage: Eukaryota > Metazoa > Chordata > Crocodylia > Alligatoridae > Caiman > Caiman crocodilus. The sequence goes on from JAGPOW010003316.1 coordinate 184,709,518, forward strand.
CGGCAACACTTGTTCTGTCTACCAACCAGTGTTCCAAGCAAGAGGGTGTTTAGCATTGCTGGGGATGTTGTGACACCCCACTGCATCTGCTTGGATCCTACGTTGGTGGAGCAGCTGGTGTTCCTAAAGGTGAACCTCCTGCTGCTGGGGTTCCTCAAGCTCCACCTGCAGATGGACTGAGTGCCACCCTCCTTCACTTCATCTGTACCAATTTCCTTTTTGGAGGTTTTGAAAAGCCAAGTAACGCCCTGCTCTCAGCTGGAGGGAGTACTAACTGCATCACCAGCCAGCCGGGGAATAACTTGTCCCTGCTGAGCTCATTCCCCTGCCAGGATGAACTTGGAGGTATGGGACTGGGGCTATGGGAAAGAAGAAGGCCCCAGGTCCTGGGCATGACCACTAAAATTGCACCCTGCCAAGGTAGGGAGGCCTGGTGGGACTGCTGGCTGTGTGGCAGCCCCGTAAATGGTATGGCCAACAATCCCCTGGTGAAAGGCAAGGAGGAGGTGCAATAATCTTCAGCCATCACACGCATACACAGAGTCCTGGCTGGGGAATGCCCAGACCTGTCATATCTTTGACAGGCCTGACACTTGCTGGTCACAGTGCAGTTGTGTGGCTCCCTTTGTCAGGCTGAGTAGGTTGGTTGCCTGCAGTTGGTTGGTCCTGGATGGAAGGAATAGTAAAGAAGCTGGGCCTGTGAACTGTACTTCATCAGCCTCCTAGGTAGCAGGTACAGAAACTCATGGACTCAATGTGCACAGTGGAGTTCTGGCACACTGCGACCTGTTGGACATCTGACACCCCAGGCACCTCTGCACTTTTACCTGCGCTGTTACATCCCCCTCCCCCCCCTCAGCCTGTCCTCCCCTCTGCCCCGATGCCTCCATTTCCATTTTCACTGACTGGCTTTCTTGCCTGCACTGCAGGCCAGGCCAGCCTCTGGCTTCTTTACTATTCCTTCCATCCAGGACCAACTACAGGTACTTCTTCAGCCTGACAAAGGCGTTTTCAACCCTAAAGCTTCCAAAGATACATTTTTTTCAAGTACTTCTTTTTTTTCCATAATACACACATAGACATAAAAACACAAAATAAGCCATCACACACCATGAATCATATGTCCAACACAACATAAAGACAACACCTTTACTGCCATGACTTTCAATTCCTTTATAAAATGACAGCCTCTGTGACAGTTCTGTGTGGGTACCCTTGATGCCACTGCTGATGCTACTGGTGTTGAGCTAGCTAAGTTATTGTACCTTTTGTTATGTAGAGTGGAGGACTGGGCGTGAGGCTGTAGGGGAGGAGGAGACCTTAGTGGGGCACACTGCCATGTTGTGCAGAGGCCTTGGCATCAGGAAGGGTGCACCTTAACGTACAGTGTCACACACCCACATCACAGGTTTTGCCTGTCAGCTTGGGGTGCAGGGCCCTAAACAACAGACTCACCCAACAAGACGCATACAGCTGGCAGGCTTCGCAGCCTGGCAGGGTTCAGCACTCACTCAGGCCTGCTCTAGGACACACACAGCTTGCAGGCATTGTGGCCTTGGTAAGAACCACCACCCCTGCAGTTTTCAGCCCGCTGTGCCTTAACACACACAGGGTCATTTGTGTCATGAATTTTGCCTTTCAGCAGCTTGGGGTGCAGTTCCCCTCCAACCTCTGCACCAATCTTGAAACTTGATAGGCTTCTTGATCTTAGCAGAGGCTACCATCCCTGTGAGTTTCATCCAAATCATAGAAAAAACTCCCAAAGTTATAGATCTTCCTTTGATTCCCCTTATATCCTACGGCTGGATTGAGGTGAAAACATGGTCCAGAACTCTGGATCGGATCGTGGCCATCCAAAGCAGCCGGATCCAAAGCCAGATTAGATCGCTGCCGACTCGCCCAGCCCTAATAAACTTCCTGCCTTCCTTTCCTTCCACGCCTTGATAATAATTAAGATGTCAGTCAGGCTGCCCATTTACTTGCCTTGATGCCAAGAGCATTACACACAGCTCTGACTTTTCCTTACCATGTCACAAGCCTTGCAGATGGCATCCCAGGCAGCCAAGTTCTCCTGTACCCTTCCCTCTCGCAGCTGTCATCTCCTCTCTAGGACATTTGGCCACACAAGCTCTGTCCCTGCCTTTACAAGCCAGTTGGACTGCATGTCCCTGGATCTGGGTGTCCCTCACAGCAGGCCCCTGGCCCTTTCAATCTCCTGGGTCCTGGTTCCAGCATTGACCAGCTTGAGGGTCCATCCGGACAGGTTGAACTCAGGCTTGCCTTCCCTTCCTCATAGCTCTGCTGCCCCCTTGCTGGAGTTCTCTATCATTTGAGCCTCCGCCCTCTCAGTCTCTACTCAACTCTGGGCTGCCCGCCTGTCCTAACTCATCTGGGCTCTTCCTACCCATCAACTCAGTTCTGAACTCCCTGCCCATTATCTACCCTGCTCCATGGTCTCAACTGTGGGAGCTGGGATTTTAAGACACCCCTACCTGCCATTCACTGGGGAAGTGACTGGCCTGGCATTTCTCAGGATTACCCCACCATGGGTAGCCCCACCAGACCATCCTGCCCCAGCAGGGTGCAGTTTTTGTTCATACCCAGGACTTGGGGCCTCTTCCTTTTCCAAAGCCCCTTGCAGGGGGGTGGCAGTGTCTTTCCTGGTTTGCCTCAGAATCCTCCTGCCATGACTTTGATTGAAAGGAAAAGGTGTTCAGGGTTTCTCTCTGAGGGGCAAACTCACTACAGACCACACAGACAGTTACCTTCCAGGTGCTAACTTAATTGATATCAGAGTTACATAGTTGCTTTCTCCCTGCTAATTGCCTCATTAGCCGCGGGAGCTGTGAGGCCATTCTAATTAACACCTAAGCTGGTGAGTTTTCTGACTGCTTTAGTCATTTTTGGGTTGCACAGCTTTCTCGCCACCAATTACCTGATTGACCGAGGGAGCGGGGTGGGGGGGACGTGTTGTGGGGGAAAAACTTCGTCCCTGGGTTCGTTGGGTGGAGGCTCAGATGAACAGGCCAATCGAAGTTTAAAGACTTAGTTTAATAAAGAATGCATTCCTGGTCAGTGTCGTACACAAATTCAGAATTTTGCCATGAGGTCTGACCCTGAACATTAGGCAGTGTAGGGTAATATATAAAATGTGACGTTATAAGCATAGCAACAGTATAAACCAATCAACATTAACCACGACACAGACAAGTCTGCACATGTCTTCAACTTGTTACTGGAGAAAGAAAAAAAAAAGACTAGTTTAAATCAGTCTGTAACAGCAAGGTCATGACCTGGCTACATGACTTGCTCACAAACAAAATGGCAGACTGGAACCATTTTGTTTTTCCCCTTCAGTGTCTCGACTATCTCAATCAGGTCTTTGGCAGAAAGGTGTCTCTGCCATCATTTTTCCATACCCAGGTCTGAAGCTGGAACATGCCCTGGCTGTCTGGTGGGGCGAATGGCTTTGCAAGGCTCTCCCCTCCATGCACTCCTCCCACATAGCTCTGCAGGGTCCCCTGAATCCTCCCTTAGTTGCCTGTGCCATCTACAGGCCTTGGGTGCCATCTACAGGCTATTCCCGTGACTAGTCCCTGACTCCCTTTGGAGTCCTGTGCCTCTTCCTCTTCCTCTCTCTTGTCATCCGTGTTCTCCCCCAACTCCAGTGCCTGAGAGCAAGATATGGTCCCTAGCAGTTGGGCTTATGCAGGCAGGAGTGGGTTTAATTATCCTAATCTTCCCTAGGTGTGCAAAGTCCCTTCATCTGCATAGCGTGCTACCCATGGTTTCCCAGCTCCAAAGCTATCCTAGTAATGGGGCTTCAGCCCAAGCCTCTATTACATCCCAGCTCATCTATCTCCAAGCACATTCCACGGTGTTGTGAGCAGCAGCTCCAGACAGATGTTATTCTTTTGGCTGCCACCAGCAGACTGCTGGCTCAGCCCTGAGGGCCCAGATCTAAAATGAATGCTGCTCAGCCCTGTCCTCCAATCCCAGGGCCCTCTGCTGTCATATGATTACATCATTACTCTTACGCACACCTGTGGGCTGTTCTGCTGCCGGCTCCAAACTCTAAAAGTGGCAGGCACACACAGTGCCCTGCCACACCCCACATTAGACATATAGCAATCTGTCACTGCTGTTAAGGAATGGGATTTTCAGGAGGGACCTGCTGAAGGT
>JAGPOW010003316.1:184719779-184741813 GCA_030014935.1 Caiman crocodilus
ACCCCCACACCCACCCCCCAACACCCCCCCCCCCCCCGCCCACAAACCCCACACCCCACCCCCACCCAACCCCACCCCACCCCACCATATAACCCCCGCGGGGGGGGGTGTCCTCTCCTGTAATGGGGATCCTACTCTGTTACTAGACTAGGAAGAGGATCCAGGGGTACTTGGCCCTTTCCCCGTCCTTAAGCCCCCTCCCTCCACCTTCTCCTCTCTTATTTTGCATGTTTTCTAGTGCATCCTTTCCCTGGTAGAGGTCCCTTCCTCCTGGTTTCCTGGTTATGTGCCCACCTCCCCTGCCCCTAGGTCCTTCCACTTCATCTCTGTCTCTTCTGCCTATGCCCCGGTGGGGACACCAGAGGCAAACTCACAGGCCAGGGAGCCTGAAGCAAGATGGCTGTTGGGTTCAGGTGCAGGCAGAGACTCATGACCCGGGGAGGAAGTAGAGGGGTCATATGATGCGGAGAGTCCTGTATAAGCCCAAGCCTCAGGCCAGGGGAGGCAGTCTGGCTGTGAAAACCACTGGGAATGGACCCTTCTCTGACAGGTGTGAGGACCGAAAGCCAGGCTGAGGTGAGAGGACTCAGGAGGCAGCCCCAAGTGAAGAGGAGCTGGGGACCTATGGAAGAAGGAAAATAAATACCCCAGGCACTTTCTGTTTTCTTTTCCTTTCTACTTGGAACCTGACACCAAGTGGTATGGTGAACCCTGTGCAGGGCATTTCTTTGAACCAGGAATAGTGCTTTTATTTTGTGCTTTCCATGTTCCCCCAGAGGTCTAGGTTGTGGCTGTAGGGAAGGCAGACGCCACTGAAATGGGGTAACTGGAGATACACTGGACTTGAAATCCCTCTGAGTGGACAGAGGATAAGGACTAGCGTATGTTCTGTGGCTGAATGAGGCCAAACTTGCCCAGACTGCAAGGCAGGAGGTGGCAGGACAAAAACAGAACTCAAGACCCCCTACTTACCTATGTAGTAGATATTGTGGATTCTGGAACCTGAGGTCATGGGGTGTAACTAGAGCTGAGACAGGAGCTTGTGGCCCTGAACAGTGGGCCCTGAGCCATAGGGCTCAATGAGAGTAAAACTGGGTCAAGGTAGCCTGGGAGCCTCAGACCAAACATGGCCTACCTCTTCAAAAGCATGCCTTGCTATCTGTGAAGCCTCCCTTGCTCATTTTGACATCAATAGGTGGCAGGAAATACTACTGAATAGGGAAGAGAGCAGAGGGTTTAGGCACCAGTAGGCATCAAGAGGAAGCTAACCTGTTGTGGCCCTCATCAGCAGCCTACACCTTCCACACAGTGGAGGAAATCTGTGGCTGGTATATATTGACTATATTGACTACAAGAGAGCCCTGAGAGTCTATAGCAAATGAGGACTGTATTGGCTGTGTTCTCCAATTTAGATCAAGAGTTTCAGACTTGGATGCATAATGTTAAACACCCATACACATATTTGGGCAGCTATATGCTTGGATCTTAAAGTCAGGACTTGATAACATACGAATAGTTTGGAAAGTTTGGCCTTGTAGACAAAGTGATGCAAATATCTCAGGCTGTTTCATCCGACCTCGCTACTGCCCATGTTTTGAACAGAAAGAGCAGACTGCTATATTTGGTCTGGTAGCAAGTAAGTGTAATGCAATTCAGTGACAGACTATGAACCTGTCTTGTGAGCATAGGGTCCTAACAACAGGAAAATATTTCCTTAACTCTTTCCAATCACTGTAATGAAGTTGGTGGGCCAGATCCTCATCACAGATCAGAGAAAAAAATAGATTAACCTTGCTGAAGCCCAGGCAGTGACTTTGAATTCCTCCTGCTGTAAGTGAGACTAGGCTCTAGTCCCAAATAGTTTACTGTATTTCAGTTGCAGTTGGCTCCAGATAAGTTTTCAGAGCAGCTTTTGTTAATAAACTATCAATTTCTATCTTGATCAGATTCTAGTTTTGCTTACAGAAAGAGGTTGATGCATCCAGTGAGCCGTCATTTCATCACCCTGGTGGATTCAAATGATATATATTGCAATGCTATCTCAATGCACTGATGGCAGTTTCATTCATACAAAATAAAACCATGCAAATATGCAACGATGCATGCAAAATATGCAATGATGCACGCAAAACTTGAGGTCTCTTTTTTACATATTTTAGCTCTCCTAATCCTCTCTTTCCATGAGGACTGTCAATTAGTTTGGCTCCAAACTCTATTCAGAAAACCAACTGGGAATTTCTCCATAAGACTTAAATCCTCCACACTATTTGCTAATGTAAAAGGCTTATCAGCACCTTGCTTAAGAGAAAGAAATGCATACCTATTAGAAACATTAATCTTTTCAAAGGTTTGGAAAACATTTGGATAAGATAAGAGAAGCAGAATAAAGAATGTCATAATGACACTATTGTCCCTCGTCACCTTACCTCTCTTAAGATGTTCATGACAAGACTGAAACACAGATAAAGGCTTTTTCCTATTGTTTTTCCACCCTCTAGATCCCAAAGATATTTTGCAATGTGTTACAGCTCATTTTCCTTTGTTGGCTACCACTGCAAAAAAACTGAGTTAGGCCTTCCAACTGAGGGTTTATATTTCTCAGACATTTAGTTCTCTGGGTCAGGTTGTCCCACAACATTTTACTGAAACTTAAGTGGACAGAGGTGCACCACAAAAAGCTGCAAGTGGTTTGAGCTGCAGGTTAAGTATTAATTTTCTTATTTGTTTTCAGTGCGTGTACCATGAGCATGGGAGAACATGGAGCCCCATGTTTTAATCCTAGGTCTGCTACTTATTTATTTTGCAACCTGGAGTCCTTTAACATTTTAGATGACAAATCACAGGATCATAAAGTCCTTTAATGCCTTCTTTCTTTTCATAGAACAGGGAAAATAATATTTTCTTACCTAAAATCACAGAGCTTCATGAATCTTAATTAATGTCCATTCACACAGTACTTTAAAGGTATAACGGCTGTGTGTTGGCTTGAGGATGGTGCAACTCCTAGGGCAACTCAGAGTAGATCCATGGACTGGTCTCATCTGTGGTAGCTTTGTGAGCATGGCATATAGATGTGATACAGCCCACAATACCTGACATTATGTATGTGCACCAGAGGCTCCTCTTCACTCTGGCCTCACTTCTAGCATGACCATTTCAACAAACGGATCAGTGAAGGTTTAACTGCGTCCAACCAGTAGATTTTTCTCCTGCCCCACTGGAGTTCTCCTTGTGGTGACTTTTGGTTCTCTGCACACTGCCAGGGTAAAAAACATGGCTCTGAGAATTCAGAATAATTCATCATAAGGTCTTCAGCAATAAAACATTGATAGAATCACTGTTTTGTGAGGTTTCCAAGGAGCCAAAACAATATTTTGATAATATTCCTGATCTCTCTTTCCTTCCAGCCATCAATACAGTATTTCCAAGGTGAAAAATGTCAGAACCCAAGTGTCCCTGACATAATAGACCACCCCCCTCCACATGATTGGCATTAAAACCACCCTGCCAAATGATTGGCATTGTTCTAAATTTGGTATGTTCTGCCTAATGAAGTATTCCTATTTGGCAAATTTTCATTGGCTATTCTAAAAGTATAAAAGTCTGCTCAGTTTCTGCCCAAATTGGAGCGCAGCACATTCTGACCACGTTATAGAAAAGAGCTCGCAGAGCTCTGAGCACATTACGAAGAGCTCTGAGCATGTGGCAGGGTGAATTTGGCGGACTGATCACCCACCAACGGCTCCCCATCAGCGACCTCCCGACGTAACCCTTCCCTGCGCACTTTCGTCCATACCCTCGTTGCAGTAACTCGATTTGTAACTACGCAAGTGAGCCTACAGCCTGCGTTGTGGCTACCAGCAGCATAAGTAAAATCTATTTTAAAACCAATACATTGTCCCGCCTCTCCATCGCTAGCCCACCTGATGCTTAATCAACACCGTCCCCCTCGGTCAGCCCTGACCGGTCGGCCGGCCGAGACATGGCATCATGAACAGGATCTAAGGGCATTGTGGTGGAGAAGATTTTAATCGAGTGTTGCCCATGGCACACCAGAGGGTGTCCTCTGACCGATTCTGGTGAATTGTGGGCTCACATTGCATATCATCAAGCAGGCGACCTGGGGGAGAAGCTTATCAGTGGTTTCCTTTCGCTATTAGGGGAAAGAAAAGCTTCAAGAGAGTGGGAAATTTATCTCCACCCTGGAGCATTCGGGTGCTTGATGAGTGACCATTGGGTCATATTCAGGCCCCGGAATGAAGCGGACACAGTTTCTTTTATTAAAGTCAAGCCAGCGGTGCAGCGGAACCAACTCTCACTCAGGAGTACGCCCGCTGTATAAGATGTGTGCGGAAGGGCAGAGAGCCGACATCGGCTGACCGATTCAATCTTCCAACTCTGATGCCTGGATCGAGAGGCCATGAGCTCCTCTCAGAGCTCCAGGAAAAGTTGGATTGGAGGGCTGCATCGCAGTGCGGTGGATGGGCCCGAAGTGGGATAAAGGGAAAATGCTAAATATAATGTTTTGCACTGTAACAACTTTATTGAGGGAAAATGCAAACCTAGAAGTTCAGCTCCTCACACCCGCCCAGGTAGCTAAAGAAGCAGCAGTAGAAGAAAACCTCAGGCTAGCCAAAACCCCCAAGCCACTGCCATTCCAAGATGGTGCCAGAGAGAAGGGAGAATGCGCGAAAAGTGGTGAAGAAGGAGGCATGGTTGCACGGTTATCGGCCCCACCTCCAAAAGTGGCACCAAAAGAAGCTCCGCTCCCTGGCATGGCATCAGCGGTAGAGCTGCCCCTCTATGAGGGAGAGCAGCTCCTGCCTCGTGCAGTTAACCCCCTCCTCACCACGGTCCATCAGGTGATAATGGTTAAGCACGTCATTGACGCGCAAGACAAGGACAAAGCTCGTAACATCACGACATGCCGCATCTGCATGAGAATAGAGATGCAAGAGTTGTGTGAGGAATCAAAAATCAGACCTGAAGAATTGTTGGCTATATGGTTGGGACGTCTGGTAGCAGAGTTTGGGTCAGACTTGTTAGAGGTAGAGGAAGCACATTACCTGACTTGTCAAGCTTCATGGAGCGGAGGACATATTACCGACCTGGATGTGGTAGCAAGTAATACTTGCTGGCCCATCCTACTCTCAGCACTTGTCACCGGACAAGTGACCCACAAGCCTCACGCCTGGCATGAAGGTCATTCGCAGAAGGCCAGTGCAGAACAACTCCTACTGGCCATAATAGGGGTACCATATGCCTCTTGGGACCCCAGTGTGCATCAGCTGGGACTGACATGGACCCAATCCAAAGAAGAAGGCGGTCTCACCGTCACTTGTGGAACCCTGGGACTGTCCCTGCAACCTTGGATAGTATACGAGACAGCATGGAGATCTACGGAGGAGACGACGCTACGGCACTTAGACCTCTCCTCTGTTCGATGGCTGAACAAAGGGCAGGAAATCTTCTGAGTTGCCTTCCCCATCTGCAGGCCATTATGGAGTTGTCCACGAGGGTTTCCAGTGACGCAGAACATCAATCCTCAGCATACCCCGTTAGAGCCCAGAGACCAAGATGTTATGAATCCGACATTCCATGGGAATCGCGACCATTGCCGCAATAAACACCGAAGGAGAGAGCCATGTTCAGATTTCTTTTGCAGTGTTCCAGATTAACAAAGCGGCAACTGCGTCTTCTAGGGGATGAGGGCCAGTGGCACCTCGCAAATGAACTGGGTTTCGAACATGACAATTAAAGGATGGCGATGACCAATTGCCGATCCCGGCTAGCCACGATTGACTGATTTGTCATCTTGTTGCTCTCCAGTTTTTGTGGAGAGTTCAATTGTTGCCACTTTTCTTGTTTGTTTGTTTGTCTGTTAGTTTGTCTATTCGTTCTCTTATAGGCCCGATAGTAATAAAGTGACGGTCCGTGACTGTTCAATCATGGGAACCCTGAGTGCCAGACTGCAGCACATTAGAGTTTGCTGTCGGCGGATTCCTCGGTGAGCAGAGCTGACTTTAGGACCTTTGGCTCGGACTTGAATCTCTTATTGTTTGGAACCAGAGCCGTGACTGGTGTTTTCTCGATGGACAGTCTTATCACATGTTTATAGTAGTATCTTTTGTCAATAGTCCTGCATTTATACTCTAAGTCTGCCCCTTTAGTGTAGATACCTAGCTCAAGATGAGAAATAATAATTTAGTAACATCCATCTCATAAATAAAAGAACAAAAGTAAGAAGGGTTTGGAACATAGGGAGAAAAATGGAGAAGATAATAATGGATGGGGGTAAGTAGTAAAGAGATGGAGAAGAGTGATCGGGTCTATAAGGACCTGTACACTAAAGGCAGAGGAAAAGAGAACAGAGATGATGATAGATGGAGAAAGAAGGGAACTTTAGACAGAGAAACAGAACATGAGGGATATCGTGAGTAAATGAAAAATAATGGTTAAATTAGTAATGACTACATGGTAAATCAGTGTTACAATTAAGTTTGCACAGATCTGGAGACAATAGTGAGAACCCCGCATGGGGGACGTTAAATTCTAGCCTAAAATATATCATCCAAGTTAATCAATGCTTTAATTGCTTTGTGTTTTATTAGTCGTAGTAATTGTTGTAGTATATTGTTGTGTTTTATAATGTGTAGAAAAGAAAGAACCTGTAACTTATATATACTTGTTAACTACCTCAGTTCTGTAACGGCAACGAGTTCAAAGATGAAAGGTCGCTCTTACCTAAGTTTTGTCTATTGTGTCATGGCCAGAAGGGCATGTCACAACCCAAATCAAGTAAGAGTCCCTGATACAATAGATCACCTCCCTCCGCATGATTGGCATTAAAACCACCCTGCCAAATGATTGGCATTGTTCTAAATTTGGTATGTTCCAAAGACCTCGCAAAGCTCTGAGCATGCTGCAAAGAGCTCTAAGCACGTGGCAGGCTGAATTTGGTGGACTGATCACCCACCAATGACTCCCCATCAGCAGCCTCCCGACATACCCCTTCCCTGCATGCTTTCGTCCATACACTCGTTGCGGTAACTCAAACTGTAACTACGCAAGTGAGCCTTCAGTCTATGTCACGGTCACCAGCGGCATAAGTAAAATCTATTTTGAAACCAATACGCTCTCCATCGCTAGCCCACCTGATGCTTAATCAACACCATCCCCCTCGGTCGGCCGTGACCAGTCGGCCGGCCGAGACAAAAAAGAGAAACTTTCTTTGGCAAGTTAGCTTTTCATGGATATACAGTCTTTTTAGTACCTTACATACGACAGCAAAAACTGTGTTAACCAGAACACTCTACTAACTGGCATCCGAGAGACATGGCAAAAGTGAAACCAGAGTACCACTACCTGGGAACTTCTGATTTCGTCATCACAAGCTGAGTTTTTTCTTTGTCACTTCTTCAGCCCACGGCCCAGTGCAAAGCAGCCTGCACGGGACCTCACTTCCTGTCCACCAGCACACTGACACTGGGGAGTGCACCAGGCAGCATACATTTGATTAACCAGCATATGTGATTAACCAGTATCCCCCATTCCTGGGGGATGCCACATAACAGAGCTTTTAGATGTATAAAACTTAATGTTCATTTCATTGCAGAAGTAACTGGTGGGAAGCATGTGGCCGTATACAGTTGGGTAATTAGTGATCTTGTTTCCTGTTTGTTGGCTTTTTACTTTTCTAGGCATCTTCTGTTTCTGGAGGCAGCAGAAGCCCTCTTATGCAGCAGAGTATGTTACAAAGAGTATGTTCACAAAGTATGTTACTGTGCAAAATACTTTGTACTCTTTTATAGAGATCTTTGCTTTTCTTTGTTGTTGTTTTTGTTCCCTTCATAATGTATGAGAAAAGTCTTTTTAATTGAAAGCTTGTGATTACTTTGTATCTAAGAAGTGCTTTCTTGGGGCATTTGGCTCAGCAGAGCAGAGATAAAGTAAACATCTTTAAAAATACATCACAAGATAGTCTTTACAACTTGTTCCCAAAAGTTTCCCTTCCCTTCAGAAAAAAAAAAATTCAGGTTTTTGCTCAGAATCATATTCTCTTATCTTAACCTTTCCTCTTCTTCTCCTCATCTCTAATGCAACTTCTCTACATAGGTCACACCTAGACCTTCGCTAAACAGATAAAAAACTTTATTTGAAGATAGCTGTGAACAATAGTTAGATGGTAAAATGTTTGCCATGACTTACCTGACATGAAAAAAAATCATCCAAGAATTGGTTTAGTCTAAACAACTCATCAAGGCAGGATCATCCCTGTCTAAAGCATTCCAGACAAGTACTTGTCTAGCCCAGTGCTGGTCAACCTAGTCAGCCCCGTGAGTCAGATTAGTAGCACAGGGCCATTTCGGAAGTTGGATCTTGTGCATGGGGTTGGTCCACAGGCCTGATATAGCATGGGGTTAATGCACAGTGTTGGCCCATGAGTGCAGTTTGTGATTTTGCACAAGATTGTGATCACAAGTTTGTGATTTTCCACAGGTTGTTCCCTATTTTGTATATGTTCATTTGACTTTCTTCTTAAGTGTAGTGCCATAGACTTGTCCATATTAAATTTAATCTTTCTCTCCAAGCTAAACTGCAACAACCAACATTTGGAGACCTCAAGCACTGCTTTGAGAGGTAGATGCTATATAACTGCCTTTGTCTAAGGACTATTTTTTGGAGAAAATAGAACCTTGACCATATAAAAGCCAAAGAAACTGCATCAAAAGTGATCTAGATAGTTCAAAAGAAATAAACAAATGGTGGGCTGTTCAGCTTTAGATGACTCAAAAGTCAGCCATTGCCAAAAGGTAAGCTACAAAACTACTGTTTGGAGCAGGCACCTAAAAAAATTAAGGATATAACATACCAAGTGGCTGCAGTGGCAGGAAGATTATGAAGTCTTCAAATATAGAAGATCTGAGTGCACACTGTTAGAAAATGTCACTCATTGACCCAGAGGGACAGACTTCCATTTTCCGCTTCCTCTGTGCAAAAATTAAGTTTATTTCCTACCTGTGGGGACTTATTACCATCTTGTACCATCTACACTTTTCCCAGAGCCTGATGAAGGGACTTCGATCCTGAAAGCTTGCAGAAAAGGACAATTTTCTTGCCATGTTTCAGTTGGTCTAATAACAGGTATCATTTTGAAACCAAGAGTTCTAGTTTTTTGTATCACTATTAGAAAAAAAAGTTTAAAAAAGTGAGTGCTATGGGTTTTGTGGAAAACCAAATATAGATATGATTGAGGACTATGAACTTGGGTTATAAGTCAAAACAGACAGACCCTTCAGTGCAAATTATTGTAATTAAAGCTTCTGTTGAGTTTATTTCTAGTTAATCTAACGCAAATAACACAGAACTCCGTATCATGAATATATTTTGAGGATCAAACCTATTTATGACATGTTTGTGAACATCGTCAAAAAAAAAAGTAGGTAAAGGTCCATTTGAACCTAAGAGCCCTTAGGGTTATTACAGTTGAAACATTGTACTTTCTATAGCCAAAGGCATGTGTGAAAAACATGGCTAGTAATGTGTCCATGTCTCATGAACAGCCAGGTAGGAGGGAGCAATTATAGCCCTCTCTCCAATTATCCCTTCTTGACTATTCATACCCTTTACACACAAGAATGATATCATATATAGTTTGCAAGATATTAAAATATTTAGTCAACTAATAGATATTGCATTGACACAGGTCTCATCAAAGCCTGCTTAAGTTAATAGGAAAGTCTCCTGTTGATTTCCAGGGCTCTGAAGCATTCTATAGAAAGATTCTGATACCACAAATTTCCTTCCCTTCCTATCATTCTTGTAACACAGTATGCATGTTTTGAAAGTATAGAATTCCTGTAAGTTAAATATGCAGCAAAACATAAAAGACCAGCTGAGAGTATATAAAATCACTGTCAATTGTGATAAATGTCATGACATAATTTCATTGTTTCATAGTTTTACATCTTTAATAACAAGTGCATTGCTGGGTTATTTTAGCAATGGTATAAAATGATACTTCTCAGCTGGCAATAATGCTTCAACTAAAGAGAAAGAGAGTAAAAGAGAATTATAGGCATTGAATTGTTGTTCAAGATTTAGTCTGTCAACAATAGTTTACTTGGAATTTTCTTTAACTAAAAAAGAAACATTGGTGAAAGAATGTATCCTCTATTGCCTTCCTGTTTCTGCCTCTAATTAACAACGTCTGCAAGGGGAAAGATTCTGAAAAGCAATTTTTATTTAATGAATTCTAGTTTTTTACATACAGGAACAGAGCCCCTTCAGCAAAAAGTCTCAAGACAAGTCTATATGTACCATGTAATCTTCCCTGCAGATCAAGATATACAGCAACTTTTCTAGCAGCAACAGATATTATTCTGCAAACATGTATCATCCTAGACCTCTGCCATACACAGATGGCTCCATTCCTGACAAGGAAAAATCAAGTCTGTCTAAAGTTCCAATAATCTTTTGTAAAGTTTCATGAATCATAAGTTTATGTCCCCTGTCTTTTGAACTGCCATCTGCCGTTATTGGCTGGAACATGCTTGGATATTTTTTGTCTGAGTGTACAAACTCTTTCTTCAAGGTCCTCTTATTTGCTTGGCAAGCATGTTTAAATAAAGCCCCAGGGAGGACAATTACTGTTAAGAGAATGCTACTTGTCTGCTTCTAGCATTTCTGAGGATTCCCTGAAATGTGATTCTGGAAGGATCAGGGATTGTGGGAAGCCAATTTTTACCTTTGAACCAATTTGGCTCATAGGTGATCTTCACCTCTGTTTTCTCGCCCACCATATTTACCGTTAAATTTATTGATGACAAAGGGAGGTGATTTAGTTTTCAATATGTAGCAGACTTGCCTTTTGGAGCTTGGTTTGAGTCCCAGGCTTGAAATCTTGCTGTTTTGATTGATGGAGCCCCAATCAGGAAGCAGCAAGAGGAGTTCAGTCATGCCCATTTCCTGAAGGGAGGTGGAGAGGAGTCCCCCTCCCCCTGCACCAGACCTGATTGAAGACTGCAACACTCAGGTCCGGAAGACTTCAGGGGCAGAACCCTGGAGCATATAAAAGGAGCTGCGTGCCCAGCATGAGGGGAACACATCTGGGACAGAGAAGAGAGAAGAGCAGGGCTTAGAAGAGCTGAGGAGAGCTGCTCAGCAGGGTGAAGCAATAGCCCAGAAGTGCCTCTGAAGACTTCTATCAATGGGGAGAGTGGCATGGCTCCAGTGATGAGGCTCTTGGTGTGCGGTACGGCACATGGCATCCAGACCCTGGGAGCTGCATGAGGTGGCTCAGGGCTGCAACTTCTGGTATGTGGCCAGAGTCACGGTGCACAGGGTAGGACCTTAGGAATGCTTGGGCAGCTTAGGTCCTCGACCCCTGGAATGAGGCTGGGAGCTCGGTGCAGGTGGCACTGCATGGAGGGTTTGGAAGTGGACTAAGCTTGGTGCTACATGAGGCAGCCCAGGCCTCCAACCCCCAAGCAAACAGTTGAGCCCAGAGAGTCAGACAGTGATTGGGCTACTGAGCCAGCTAACAGGGCAAAGCCAGAGGCCCCAGAAGCCCTGCATAGCGGAGCCCTGTTCCAAGGAATAGCGACCCCTCTGAAGCCCACTGCAGGTGAAAGACGAGCACCACTTTCCAGGTCTGGGAGTCATGAGTTGCAGGGAAAAGAGAGTTCCCACAGGGGAGGGAAGTCCCCCCCAGTTAGTTAAGGGCTCCTGAAAGGGGAGGTCCCACTGACAGGGCCCCCCTAAAGTTACCAGCTTCTTTGTAGGGCTTGAGAAAAGCCCAAGGGCATAGGAGTTTCCCCTTGGGATTGAGTTTATCTTTGGGGTTTATCTGTTTCAGATCAGATACTTACCTCTGACTTACCTGTATCTAGAGCACTGGTGTAAGTTTTATGTCACTTACCCAGAAGGTATTGTTTATGTTACTGGTTTAGATATCTTATAAATAAATACATACATTGTACATACATTTATATCCATGTTCTTTTCCCTTGTGATAAGTTAATGTAAATGAATTTGAATATAGTTAAGTCCCCTGACTGTCCTGGCCTGGTTCTATAGGGACGGAGGGAAATTGAGTGGTCTGCAGTTCCCACACCACAGCACACCTGCCAGCTAACAATCCCCCTCAATTGGAGAAAGGGAGTACATACCCAAGTTAGCTCAGCTACAAATATACTACAGTCAGTGGGGTTGCTAATTCCCCTTTTAACAGTTTGGTCATTAGTCCTAGCCCCGTCCCCTTTAAGGGGAATGGGTAAGTTCATAGTTTGAGTTCACTCTGTGACTGAGGCCCTAAAATGGATTGGCACCAAACTTAGGGTTACCTCACTTGAAGAAAAACTCTCCTTAGCCCACTGGCACTGCAAGTGTGCAAGTGGCTCTTGGGCTATGCAATGCTGGGTAGGAGCTCCTCCTGTCCCTACACTCCCACTACAACCTCTGTTGACACTCAATAAAAGTTCAGCAAAGTAAACAACAACAAAAAACCAGGAAGCACATTGTCCTCTCTCCTCCCCTTTGGTTCTGCAGTGTGGCAGCAAAGATAGTGCTGCCAGAATGCAAGAAAATAAAAAGTGCCAGGGCAGGTGCCCCAAGCACAGAAACTTACCAAAGAAGTGGAAGGAGCTGGGGAACAAGATGCATGGAGGGCAAGAACACCGCAGTGTATCAGCTCCTGCCAGTTCCGGTTGGCTGGGCGTGGGACGGGGAATGATCAAAACCTGCATTCTGCTGCAACCGGTAGAAGAGTGGAAGAAAGAGAAAGTGAATTGAAGGCCAACCAACAAACATGGAGAGAGCTCCATGAAAGAGAATTACAATACTGAAAAAAAGAACAGAAAAGACCACCCCGGGATGGGTAAAGGGATGAGAGCCAGGAGCTTTCTCCCTCCGAGACTTGGAGGAGTCTCCACACTTACCTGAAGGAGAAGACTTGAGAAAAGGCGACCGACAGGATCCAACAAAAAGCAATCTACACCATGACAAACCTGCAGTGGAAGAAGACATTCAAACCATGATTGAGGGTACTGCAGACGAGGGGGTTTGTGCAAATGGATGCTCTGAACCCTGCAGTCCTCAAAGACACTCAAATGCTTAGCAGAGAGAGGCTTATATATATATATACCCACCCTGTAACTGCCAGTATAACAAGCATATTCTACAAGGATAGCAGCCAAGTAGGAGGAATAGCTCCCCTCTTTCTTTTTTCTTAAGTACACCAAGTAATAGCAGGCAGGATTGGGTGGACAAGCTAGGCAAAATGGAACTCTCCCATAAATCTCAGTGGGAACACGTGTAATACACCTGCTCCAGGGAGCTCCATAACACGTCACGTCAATAGAGGGTCACACTGAGTAGGGACGCTCCTACATGCAGCATCTGGGAACTTCTGTGTCCTTTTGACCCCCTTCCAGTAGGTAACAGCCTCTCTTTATCCTCACCCTGGTTCCACAGGCTGCCAATCAGCATGCTTATCCTCCAGCTGTCACTAATTTCAGGGTTGCTAATAACCTTTTATATGGCAACTGGGACTTTGACCTAGATTTTGATCCCTGAAATTTGGTCACTTCACCTCACCCATATCCTCTTCTCTGCCCAACACCTCACTATGATCCTGCTACACCCTACCAATGTTGGAAATATTGAAATAAACTGTCCATGTGTTCCTCTAGCAGCTAGATTATCTACTTAAACAATCTACTCTTTTTCTCTGCCTGCATACTATAAATCAA
The DNA here is from genome assembly GCA_030014935.1 of Caiman crocodilus. Classification (NCBI taxonomy): domain Eukaryota; kingdom Metazoa; phylum Chordata; order Crocodylia; family Alligatoridae; genus Caiman; species Caiman crocodilus. The sequence goes on from JAGPOW010003316.1 coordinate 184,733,531, forward strand.
ATATTAAGAAAGCAAAATCACATGGGTCCCCCAATGGTGAGTTAAACTGCTTGTCAGAAAATGTGCCAGAAAGAAAATTAGTCACTGATGAAAGAAATAATGTCTTGCTGCTACTTAAAATCTTATCCTTAACTCTGAAATAACCGATGCCCTGCCCACTATGAAACCTACATTCTTTCACCTTTTCCCAGACTTACTGTCCTATGGCAAAAGTACTTTCTACAGTTGGCTCGTTCATTCATTAGCTCCAGGAAGTCCCAGTTTATAATCTCCACAGAGGATAGTTTTCCTCTGTGTAACTTCATCCAGTCATGTCTTATAAGCTGAACTCCAGTGACCATGGGGAATGTTGATCCTCTACACCACAGAGGAAGCTGAAATTTGGATGGGTTAGCTATTAGATGCCAGCCATAATTAGCATCAAGAACAGGGGAATAAGTACTCAGTCTAGATGAGAGAAAGAACAAGTTAGGATTGCTTATGTAAACTGCTTTTTTCAAACCAGTGGGACCTAAGAACATTTATTCTAAAAATCCAAAGGAATTGGTTTAGGAAATTGCAGAGCCTCTGGCTATTATCGAAAAGCTGTAGTAGTCAGGTGAGATCCCAGGAGCCTGGAAAAGATCAAATATAGTACTCATCCTAAAAGAAAAAAGGGCCGGAACAGATAATTTAAAGCCAGTTGGTCTAACTTTGATACCTAAAAAACTACTAAAGTTTATCATCAAGTCATCAATTTGTCAGGACCTAGAGAATAATAAGGTGGTAAATAGCAGCCAACGCTTCCATGATGATTCTCCTGGGTATCGTGTATGTTGGATGTTACATACTACAGTAAGGCTTTTGACAGTGTCCCCTATCACATTTGTATAAGAATTCTAAGGAAATACCCTGTAGCTGGAACTACTAAAAGGTGGAAATATTATTGGTTGAATAATTGTGTTTAAAGCTTATTTATCAATGACTCAATAGCAAAGTGGGAGAGGGCATCAAGTGTAGTTCTCTGTTGGTTTGTGCTGGGCCTGTTCGATATCTTTATTGATGATTTGGAGGATGGAATGGAGTGTATGCATAGTTTATTTGTAGAGGATACCAAATCAGATGGCATAACGAGTACTTGAGAGTAAGGGTGGGCAAAATGTGGTCCATAGGCCAGATGTGTCCCACCAAGCCATTCTATTTGCCCACGAGGCCCCTAAAAGAGTTTTTTTAAATTACTATTTATCTGCCTCTGATTGCCTGCAAAGATTACAGGAGACAGCTGCAGAAGGACCCAGAAGGAACCTGGCAGCAGAACCCAGCGGCAGCAGCAGCAAGACCCACCAGCCCTGCCCTACCCCCACCCCTAGCTAGAAGCTTCTGCCTTAGCTGAGGCTTTCAGCCTGTGACCATAGGACTGTTCCTGCCTCCCTCTACCTGAGAGGGAAATTCAGGTAAGAATGGGTGTGGTGGGAACAGGAGAATTGCTGGTGCAGCATGAGCCAGCCAGGCCCAGGTTGCACCACACACTTCCCAGCTGGCCATCTCATGGTGCTCCTGCTGCATCGCGCAGTCCCAGCCCTGCAACTGGAACTGCATGGTGCCAGAGCTGCGGATGAGGAGCAGCAGACCAGTGGGGAGTGGTGGTGACTGGCAGGGAAGGAAGGAAAGTGGCAGGAGAAAGGCAGAGGAGGCAGGCACAGGGAGGAGAAGTGGGGGGAGTGACAGCAGGTGGGAGCTATCTGGGAACCACGGGGCTGGACTGTCTCCAGCTGTGTTCTGTGGTTCTTGGGTTGCAGCTAGGAACAGTGCACTGCTAGGAGGTGTCTGGCTGTGCCATGCCATGCTATCTGGGTCCCTGCACTTCCCAGATTGCTACTGCTGCCTCCTCTACCATGGTGTGCCTGCAGCTCCTACACTCACAGCAGAGGAAGCCCTGCACTAGAGCCAGATGCTTTCCCTGCTTCCTGCTACACAGGTGCCCACACTGCCTGGACTCTACCTGAAGTGGACAGGGCCCCAAACCCTGCTTCCCCGCAGAGTTCAGGATGGGACTTTCCCCATGGGAGAGTGTGAGCTACAGGCCTGTGGTGTGGAGCCCCCATGATAGAGGTGGCCAGGTAGGCTGCTCTCCTCACCTCTGCACAGGATGGCCTGGAGCTGTGCCCTGCTGAGTGCCAATGTCTGCACCAAGCACAAGCTCCCTGAGCCCTCCCACCTGCTATTGCTGCTGGTAGCAGGGGCTGTGCACCATGTAGGGGAGTGTGGAGGGAAATCTGCATCCCACAAACCTCACACACCCACACCCCACCCCCACAACCCCCACTGACATCTACACTAACCCCAACATACCCTATGCCTCCACAAGCACCCCTCATACACAACTCATGCGCACACACCCCTACACAATATACAAGAGTGAGACTTTATTTCTGAGTTATTATGCAATCCCTTCTATATACAGTACACCAACACAAATAATGGCAAATAATTTTTTGTAATAAAATTAAAATATGTTATATTATGTGTTTGACTTCTAGTGTATGATTTGTTTTTTTCTGGTTCTAAAATGGCAACCCCCCCAAAAAAAGAGTATTTCTGGAGGGCAAAGGAAGGGACTTCTGGTGGCAAAGTTCAGGAGCTCCTGGGCAGGACTTTTTTTCCCAATATCGTGACCAAGTGGCAGGGTGACTGTCAAGGGGCGGGGCTACCCATGTGGCTGTAGATAGATCACCATAACTTGTTAAGTGGACCTCCACCCAAAATAATTGCCTGCCCCTGCTTTGGAGGATAGGATTAGGATTAAAATTATCCTCAAAAAATGGTAAATTTGTCTGAAATGGAAAATAGCACCATTTCCTTCAAGGAGGTCAAGATCTGAAATCTTTCCCAGGCAAATTTCTGGAAGAGACTGAAATCCATAAAGGCATCACATTTGTCTTCCTATGGGTCACATTTTGGCCCATTCCTTCCTAAATCAGAGCATACTGCAAAAGATATGAGGCACTATGTCTCTGTTTTGCACTCTGTCAGGATCTACTATGTGTTCCAGTTAACACTTTATATGAACTTAGACTCTAATGCTTTTTCTTCTCTTGCAGAAAAAAATATAAATGGATATAGATAAAAGCTACTCAGTGTTTGACAACAGTCCACTAAATTATTTCTTCTGCATAAGATATTAGTTCCGTTTGGTTCAATTTAGAGATGACCACAACTTAAAAATTTAGGAATACAGTTTGGTCCAACAGTTGGGGATATTCATTAGGAGCATTTGAAATGAACTCTATGACACTGGGCTGGATAACCCATGAATGGAGGACTTCCAACACTTCTAGCCTCAGATAGAAATCCTACAGTAAGATACTAAAAAAAAACGTATGCAAAAATAACATGATTTTTTTTATGGCTCAGTTCTTCATTAAATATTCTACAACAGTCAAGACTATCCCTTCATAGAAAGTAGATGAAGAATATTACCGGAATGCATCTACCTACCTTAAAGAAAAAAACGGAAATAAGAAGCAAGTATCCCTGATGTGGATTAATACTAGCTGTTTAAAAGTCAGAGAAATATAAAACTAATAAAATTATTCTGTCCTTCAGGCACTGGCTGATTCCTTAACAGTGATAAAAGGGAAAAATAATATTTCATTCTTTCTACTGACTTGATGGGAGAGAAAGCAGGTGTGCTGCCATGAGTTCTGAATAATGTTAGCATTTCTTTTCTCCAGCTTTAAAACTATTTTTATTATAGGGACTTTTATGCAAGCTTTCAAGGCTATTACATTTATGAAAATGTGCTAGTACAAAAGAACCATGGATTGCAGTTTTCTCTAGGGAAGAAAAACTGATCAGAAACCCTTTGTATCTAGTTGGCACAATAGACAAGAACATTTTATAAAATCTGCAGATAATGGGAAGAAATTGCTGCTAGAACAACAAAGCCACATTTGATAGGCAGAAAACCGAATGAATTGATCTGAAATGTTTTTTGTCTCAGTATTCTAAAATAAACATAAGATAATACCCCATTTTCAAATTATTTCAGGAAAATAGCAGCAGCAAGAATTGCATATTTATCATACTTTTCTGAGAGAATTAATTCTTCAATATAAACACAGAGTGGTGTAGGCTATACATATACAGAATAAAATACTCATAAGAGATTCATTTTATAACTGCAACTGATTGTGTGGCAAGACTTACAGCCAAAAAAACTCTGTTAAAGCAGTACAGAGACTAACCCCAAGATTATACCCTGTTGGGATAAAATATTCAAATCCACATATAAGCCAAAAGAAAAGCAAACAGACAGGTTGCATCTATAAGACATACATTTAGCAGGGCAAAAAAACATTTGGGTATATAGCTTGTACTTTGTCTGTGCAATGCTTTTCACTCAGAACAAGTGGTTTTGGTGGATGGCATACCTCTTTAATCTGATTAATAAGCAAGGATCCTAGTTTTCGCTCATTGAAAAAAATCTCCAGTTCTCAGAAAGAAAAAAGCAACCCCAAATCCACATTTTTCCATGATTGAAATTAAATGCCACTATATATAAATTTATATATTAGTGGTGTTTCATTTTAATTATGGAAAAATGTGGATTTGGGGTTACTGTTTTCTTTTGGAAAATGTGGAGATATTTTTAAATGAGAGAAAACCAGGGTCCCTGGTAATAAGGCAGACTGTCTCTTTAAGAAGGAACAGTCATCCCAGTTGAGAAGCCCAACTGCAAGGTGTTAGATAAGCAGGGAGTGCCCCACTGTGAGCTGTCCAAACTCCCAGAAGAGTGAGCACAGGAGGACACGAAGCAAGCAATGAGTGAAACAGTGTAGTTCAAGGAGAGGCCAGGCTACTGAACTGGAGCCAGAGCAAAAGGAGCTCCCCTCTTCATGTCTAGGACAGGGCAGAATAACTTGGTTTTGTTTCTCTGTTTAAAAGACTGTGCTTTGCTCGGGAAGACTGGCTGAAGAACTTCCCATCGAAGCAAACCCACCTGCAAAAGCCATCAGGCTAAGCAACCCACTAAGACTCAGATTTACCTTTTAGGGTACATCCACACATGCAGGCACATACTCTTGCAGCAGCTCAAATAGGAGTGGCACAAATTTGTGCTGGGGATTTTTCCCTCAGGGCACATGCCTGGAGAGCCCTTTGGTATGGGGTAAGTTTGCCACTTGGGGCAAAATGATCCTGCCTAGCTCCTCTTGGATCTGCAGCCAGGGGGAGTTGGAGCCTGTAAAAAAGCTGCCTTGGCAAGAAGCTCAGGGCTGCTTGCTCTCAGCAGCTTCTGGGGCCCAGTCAATTGGTATCTGGGGGCACTAGCCCCTTGTATCAGCTGGACTGCTGAAGCAGCCCTAACCTAGGCTTCCCTTCTCATTCTGCTCATTGCAGCAGTCTGGCTGTGGGAACTGCTACCTAGATATGACCTGCTGCCACCTGCGACAGCATCTGTCCCCAAGGCTGCACACTGCCAGACCTGGATGGGGACTGTACAGCCTCAGCAGAGGCATCTGCATCTCTGGGCAAGCTGCCAATGGGCTGTGGCTTCACAGTTGGCCTTTGTGCGGCACTGCTGTCATATGTGACCCCACCCTGGCATCTGGGCAGCTATGTTCTCAGTGTGGTGACCTGCTTCAAACTGTCAAAGCCTGCCTGCCAGGAAGACAGCGACCTCATTTGTGCTCCAGATGGGTCCAGGGTGCCAGCACCAAGCAGGTTCCTTTCCCTGGGTCCTGCCACTTGCCTGACTAGTAGTAATCCTGAAGTTCCCTATTTAAAAACTGCGAATTCCATGATAAAAAAAATCCCAAATTCTCTCTTTAAAATACCCCAAAATTCATGTTCTTTCACAATTAAAACAAAAGACCTCTCTCTCGCTCTCTCTCGCTCTCTATATATTCCATTGTAAATATATATATATAGAGAGAGAGAGAGAGAGAGAGAGAGATCAGTTGGGCAATGCTGTACTGATATGTTTACAATTTTAATGTAATTTGGAGTCCTACCAGTGTCTCTATCATAATAAAATAAGTTCTCAACATCTTTATGCTTTGATATTTGCTTTTGGTTTTCTTATCATAGAAAAATTAGAGCTCGCCCTGATGCCTTCACTAACCAGAATGTAGGGACAGCTGCCCCTGCAGCCACAGCTCCTGTCACCGGGTCTCATCCTGTCTGGCAGCTGGGCATTCTGGGTGTGTGATAGGGGATGTGAGGTTTGCAGGAGGGAGATGGGAAGGGGTGTGGGTGGGTGTGGAGGTATATGGGCTGGTGTGGGGAGATGTGGGGTGTGTGGGTGGGTATGGGGGATGTGGGGTTTGCAGCGGGCATGGGGGGATGTGAGAAGAGTGGAAGTAGTGTGGGGTCTGTGGGGGGCTGTGTGGGGGATGTGGGGTTTTAAGGGAGGATGTTTTTAGGGGGGCTGCCACATGCTGCACCCCCCACACACACCTCTGCAGTGCACAGCTCTCGGCTCAAACCAACCCACCCGGCACAGCCTGTTAGCATGTCTTTGGACAGGACTGGGACCTGTGGCTCCTGTCCGAAGGCATGAACTAGCTGGGTGGCTGAGTTGGGCCAGGCCAGGTCACGTCAGACCAGACCCATTCTCCATGACGGCCAATAAGCAATAAGCTGGAACAAGCTCAGTCTCTTACCTGTTTTGAGTATTCATAACTACAACATAGCATCTGACAAAATAGGCTGTTGCCTATGAAAGCGCATGCCTCTCTGAGTCAGTTAGTCTCCAAGGGCATGCGTCAAAGGAGACTCAATTAACTGAGTCTGCTAGAGCATGCTAATTAGCACACTCCAGCAGCTTCCACATCATGTGTATTCAGCATTCCCATGCTTCAAAATGGCGGCAGGAGCACTTTAACTAAAGCTCATTGAACAAATTTTGACGCATAGGATGCTGAATGCACATGGCACTGAGGGCACTTTAATTATAGCAGCTCTTGGAGCCTCTCCAATTAAATTTCCCCTGCTCTTGCCCCTGTAGCACCTGTAAAAATGCCCCAAGGTGCCACTCTTCTCTGCCTTCTTCAGTGACTGTTACATGTTACCTGCGTTGCATTTTGCCACATGTTACATGCATTTTCCTACTATACTTACGCAGTTTTTATACTAGGCTAAGCTCTTTACCAAATATAGAAACATTTCTGTTCAGGTCCTGAAGAAATTACTATCTATAGGGGCTTTTTTCACAATGAGTCCCCTAACCTGGATCTGATCATGCTGCCCATACCCGTGCTTCAAATTTCACCTTTGATTCCTTAATATTAAATCAGCATTTCTTCACCTGAGGAAAGAAGGGCTGAATTGGTTAGATAATATTTATATGGACTGTGGATAACATTTCAACCCCACCAAGGTCCAAATCCTATTTCACCGCTACATCTGTCCCATAGCCAATGCAAAAAACATGAATATTGCCTTAGAACTTCAATGTAAATCCTAAAAGGGATCTTCTTCCTCCCTGCAGTTGCTAGTCATGTTTTTTCTCCAACTAAAGATCTGGGGGTTTAGGCAGAATTGATGTGCTTCCCAGGAGGATTAAAACCACTGTAGAGCATAAGGGAAGGTAGACACCTCAGCAGAGCATTTCAATTACTCTGAAAGGCTAAAATACTGATGCATAAGGAACCTATGCAGGGTAGAAGAGAACTGTGTTTTATGATTTAGATGTCTAAAAGCTATGACTCTTAGAGGAGGGTTAGGATGGAATATGATAGAAGGGCTTTCCTTATTTTCTTTTTGTGGTTTTTTAAAATTAAATGTTGTGTTTGTTGTGGGGAGAGGCAGTATCTGTGGCTTTTCAGAAACAGCTACAGCCTCTCTGTAGAAAACAGAGATGTGGGGTTGGAAAGGACATAGGGAGAGGGTTGGGGGATCCCTAGGTGAGAAGCAGGGGAGTGGGTAACCATTCAGTTAAGGGGTGAAGAATGGAAAGCGGAGGTAAATGGGGTTTGGGAAGCATGGTGGGGTAGGGCTGAAGGGTTTGCTGTCCTGGGTGACTGGCTGGGAATTGAGAGTAGATGGGCCAGGTAGGGTTTAAAGTTTTGTGGTTTTGTTTAGGGAGCCTGTAGTTGTTTCGTATCATATGGGTTGTTTTGTCTTATATTGTAAGCCACCCTGATTCTTCTTGGGGAGGGTGGCATATAAATCAAGCAAGCTCAGTCTGCTTGATTTATATGCCACCCTCCCCAAATGGAAAAAGAAATAAATACTTGCATACATAAATTGACTCCATCCTGTTACCAAGCATTTTTAGTTTGTTTGTCCAAAACACAGCAT
>JAGPOW010003316.1:184745888-184765221 GCA_030014935.1 Caiman crocodilus
GCAGAAAGTATATGAGTAGTGTTAAATAAGCATCATGTGCTGTCCCACTCCTTCTGAAAGACTCCATCACTGAGGGTGTTATTTCTTAGGTCACTCTAGTCCTAGATCTGTAATCTGCTTGATTACAGATGACAAATCTCAATTTCCTTGTCAAATCACTGTTTGGCATAGAGCTAATAAAAAGTAATGAATGCCATTCTCACCCGATTATGCTCAAATTAGCGAAACAGCACACTTGCTCTTGTTTCCATAAATATTTTGGTGACAAGGAGGTGATCTCCATGCTGAGGCTACTGATAAGATCTCTTCCTGAACAAACAGGAGTCAGATTCAAAATCTCAAAAAAATAGATTTCCTTATTTAATAAGTCTGTAATGCTGGGGTAATTAGAAATGATTAAAGATGTTTCTAGCTCTTAGAAGAACGGTTTACATTTACTACTCAGAGGATGTGTCTACACGTGCATTTAGGTGCACCAAAATTTAATGCACATTAGCTTAATATACATTAAGCGGGTTTAAGCAGGCATCTACATGTGCAGGCATTAAACCACATTAACGCTGTTTAGGACTCACTTGGCACTAAAATTAGTCCCATGTCAGTCCACACACACAGTGTTAATGTGCATTAACGTGTCTGCACATGTTTTAATACACTTTAACTATTCATCCTGAAATTTGATACCTGCATCTGCAGGCATCAATTTAGGAACAATTAGCCTCAAATCCCCATTTTTAAAGTGCATTAAGGTCATGTACATTTAGATGTGTGCCCTAATGTGCCCTAAATTTAGGCTAATATGCCTTAAAGCATCTCATGTAGATGTGCTCAGGGTAGACAATTGGGGCCAATGCTGACTCCAGAGGGAATCTATTCCTCAAAGAGTTACCCACCTGCTTAGGCTACAGCTCAGATCTATTGTTGATCAAATTAGGTATCAGATTCCAAATGATGTGAACCAAGCAGACTAATATAAAGTCACTGAATAATGTTGGACTAATTGACCAGGAGACCTTCTGCAGACATGCATACTCATCAGAATATAAATGCACACTTGATGAAACTCCTCCATTATTCTAAAAAAAATGTCCTGATGCAGAAGCTCCCCTGGTAGGACATAGGGCTGGAAGTTTGATACAGTCAATACCAGCCTCTTGATAGATTCCTGCTTGCTCACGTCTAATGAAATCAGAGCCAAACTTATCTTGGTAGCATTCCACTTCAGGCTACTGATAATAGCTAGTTTAAATCGCCTGGTTTAAATCGCAATTTTGCATTTTTGTGAAAATCATGAAATTAAGTGCCATTTGCAAGGAAATCCCACAACATGGCTGCTTGCTGGGGAGTTCCCCAGTAAGTGGCCATATCACATGGAAATTCCTTGCAAAAAGCAAAAATTGGAGCTGTCAGGGTGCCTGGGTTGCTGTGCAGCACCCACTCCCTTCACTCACCTGCCCCAACTAGTGCCAGCAGCAGTGGTGCATCACCAGGAAGGGCCAAGCAGGCACTGGGAAGGAAGTGCTCTGGACTGCCCAGCAGGACTCCTATGTGTGGAGCAGAGCTGGGAGCAGAAGTGGGGTCAGTGGCAGGCAAGGCTGAGGGGCGTCACTCCCCTGTGTGCAAGCGATGCTGCCCACACTCCAGCCCCTCCTACCCCCTCACAACCCTTTGCTGACTCTGAACTGCAGACACTGCCAGGCTGCCACTGCCATAATGCTGGGTGAATTCAGCTGGGCTGGGGCCCCCTGCATGTGCATGCTGCTGTCTGAACTCCAGCTTCCACTGCCCACCTCACAATCCTTTGCTGGCTGCAGGCAGTGGGAAGCACCAAGCCTCCATGATGCCAAGTGAGTTCAGCTGGGCTGGGCTCTGCCAGGCACTGGGTGCTCTGCCAGGTGAGTCCACCCCCTTGCTCCCAGCTGTAGTATTGTGGCCTGATCATGGTGGGGGAGAGCGATACAATGATCTGGGTGTAAAAATGGTGGCACCTGCCATGATTGGGCCATGATAATAGTGAGCTGGGCCCACGATTTAAACCAGGCCCTAATTATAGTCCGTGTCACTAGAAGTCAACCAGGATATTAACCAAACGTAATTCACCCCCCAAAACGTGCACATATAGATTACTAAGGAATGCTGGGACCACTACAGTTCATCATCAGGATCCCTTAAACACTCTGAGAGTGTGCATTGCTTACAGACAAAACAGCTTCCTGCCTTATGCCCCAGAGAGATTCCTTCTCTGAGACAGCCAGCCCTTGTTCTGCCTAAAGCTAGGATTTATAACAAACCAAATCAAAGTGCAGTTTCCAAAAATGAATAGCAAAGATTAGTTTTAACATCACTGAATAAATGTGGGCTAATTAGAAATAAAAAAGGACTAAATATACTCAAATTGAGAAACAAAAATCACAAAGTATAAGGGTGACCTATTCATGTTATGGTGAAGAAATAATTTACATAGGAAAACAGTACACTTTTGATATCCTCACCACCCCCTGCTCATCCTGATATAGACCGTATTTGCATTTTTTGCTTCCAGGCTGGGGAGGGAGCTAGATGCAAGAGAATTTGTATGAAACAAATTCAAACACTTTGCTAGTTATCAACTTGGATATGGTCTAGAAAAGAAAAAGGAGTCACGAACTTTCAAGGCATCAGAGCTATAGGAAAACCTCACAATTTGCAGGTTCGGCATTCATGATTTCAAATATGCCAAACCCGATTTCACAATTTCATGAATGCCAAACCCGCTTCTTAAATACACTTAAAGGAGCTCCTTGGGAGCTCTGTGCTTTCTGCTGCCATCACGCTCCCGCCATTGCTGGAGCAGCCATGCCCCCTCCCCAGACCTGAAGCTGGGGGTACTGAGTTCATGAACACAGTGCCTTAATCACGGATTTTGCCAGGCACAAGGGATACAAGAACATATCCCCATGAATGGCAAGGGTCGCCTGTACTCTAAGAACGAATACAATGATGCAAGTGAGTATATAAATGGGGCATATCAAGATAATATAGACTGGAAGCAGTTGTTAATGATTTTCAAAGTAAAACAGAATGTCCCCCAGATGCTTTTGTCTTCCAAGGCCTAACAAAAAATTGGATAGACATCTATTAGAAAAACACTCATGAGCCTGCATGAATATTCAGTTTTCTTGCCTCAGTATGCATGGCATTGTTAGGATGCGCTGTAGGACTTGATTGACACACTTTAAAAGAATCACTTAAATTTCAACCAAAAAGTCACCTCAAGACATCAGCACGTTACATGTGAAGACAATAGGTGTAGGAAGAACAATTTTAATAAAAATTGCCCTTTTCTGAATAATAGGGTAAAAATTGAGTGTATGTTCATGCTGCGCACATGACAGAATATATTTCTTTCCGCCATCAATCCAAATAAATATTACCACTTCAAGAGACATACAACAACCATCTCTGAATACAAATATTTATAAAAGAGGCTAGGGAAATGCTTGAGAACTACTATCATCTTTTCTCGGTTTAAAGGGATGTAGATCCTGGGAGAAAGTCTGATTCTGAGAAAACAAAATGAAATGCCATGAATCTTTCTTACTCTAGTATACACTACTAAAGAAGAGTAACTTCAGTGCATAAGGAATCTGATACATATGCTCTTCATTTCATTGTGGCAACCATATGCTTTCACTTCCTAAGAACCTTGGAAAGGAACGGGGTGAGATGAATGTACAGTAGAAGCTTTGTTATATGGCATGAGTGGGGTAAGGGAGATGCCAGTTACCTAGAAATTTCAGTTATCTGGGCTTGCGCGTGGAGGAGGTGGCAGCACGGGGTGGTGGATGGTGGCAACAGCTGCCACCGCGTACAAACTCCTCCCCTCTCCCCTCCCTCACATCCGGCCAGTCAGGTGATGCCTGTGTGGCTCACAGACAGGAGCCACTGTCCTCTCCCCCCGGTCCTGCTCAAGAAATACTGTGCATGCCACATAGACTTGGCAAAGTTTCCAGTTGCTAAAGTGAGGATTTGTACTGGGGGGATATTGGAAAATCTAATTAATAGAGTGTTCTGGTTAGTAAAATGCTGGTTAACACAGCTTTTACGTTAGTGGGAAAGAAAACACAGTCATGAATATATCAAAGCATTCAGTTCTCCAGCACAAGGATAGAGTCCATTAGCAAAACAGACCTGAAGCTTTGAGCTCTACTTGGATTTTTTCAATATTAATACTTGGTAGAAAGTTGAAAACTACCTTTCAAGCACCAAAAATAACCAAAGCTCCTAGCATAGATAAAAACATCCCCCAAGGCAAGGCAGAAACCGCAATATAGCCTGGATCAGAGTACTGAAATGTCTGATATTTTCACACTTTATTTGAAACAATGCAGATTGAAAGAAGGCTATTTTAAAGGGATTCACACTGTTTTCTTAGTAAAATTGCACTAAAATTTTAGGACAGACTGTTGTGCATAAATAAGTTTGGTATTTGGTTTTTTCACTTCTTTTATAATCTCACTCAAAAGAAACTGATGTTCTCTCATGCTCACTGCTAATCATAGGCTAAACAGGGAAAAATTGGTGGGGGTTGTAGAAGTGGATGGCATCTTGGGCAGCAGTGACCACAAGATGATTGAGTTCAGGATCTTGACAAAAGGAAAGAAGGAGAGGAGCACAGTATGGACCCTGGACTTCAGAAAAGCAGACTGGGACTTGCTCAGGGAACTGATAGGCAGGATCCCCTGGGAGGCCAGTCTGAAGGGGAAAGGAGTCAGAAGAGTTGGATGTATTTTAAAGAAACCTTACTGAGGGGGCAGCAACAAACCATCTGGATGTACAGGAAGAATAGCAAATGTGACACGAGACCACCTTGGCTTAGCAGTGAGCTTAAACACATAAAGGAAGCTTACAAGAAGTGGAAGCCTGGACAAACAACTTGGGAGGAGTATAAGAATACTGCTCAGGTGTGTAGGGATGAAGTCAGGAAGGCCAAAGCACAGTTAGAGTTGCAGCTAGCAAAGGATGTGGAAGATAACAAGAAGGGTTTCTACAAATATGTCAGCAATAAGAAGAAGGGCTGGGAAAGTGTGGATGCCTTACTGAATGGGGGACCAACTCAGTGACAGATGAGGCAAAGGCTGAAATGTCTTTTTCACCTTAGTCTTCATAGGCAAGGTCAGCTCCCAGACTACTGAACCGGGCAGCACAGTTTGAGAAGGAGGTGAGCTGCCTTCAGTGGTGAAAGAACAGGTTAGGGGCTATTTGGAAAAGCTGGATGTGTACAAGTCCATGGGGATGGATGCAATGCATCCAAGGGTGCTGAGGAAGTTGACTGATCTTAATTACAGAGCCACTGGCCATTCCTTTGAAGACTCCTGGTAATTGTGGGAGGTCCCAGATGATTTGATAAGGGCAAATAAGAAAGGGAAGAGGGAGGAGCTAGGGAACTACAGACCAGTCAGCCTCACCTCAGTCCCCAGAAAAATCATGCAGCAGATGCTAAAGGAATCTATTTCAAAGCACTTTGACGAAAAGAAAGTGATTAAGAACAGTCAGCATGGATTCATCATGAGCAAGTCACGCCTGACCAACCTGATTGCCTTCTATGACAAGATGAGTGGTTCTGTGGATATGGGGAAAGCACTGGACATGAAATACTTTGACTTTAGCATTCTTGCAAGCAAGCTGGGGAAGTATGGGTTGAATGAATGGACTGTAAATTGGACAGAAATCTGACTGGATTGTCGGGCTCAATAGGTAGTAATCAATGCCTCAATGTCTAGCTGGCAGCTACTATTAAGTGAAGTGCCTCAGGGGTCAGTCCTGGAGCCTGTTTTGTTCAATAGCTTCATTAATGACCTGGAAGATGGGATGGATTGCACTGTCAGCAGTTTGTTGATGACACCAAGCTGGGGGGTGTAGTAGATACGCTGGAGGGTAGGGCTAGGATTCAGAGAGCCCTCAACAAATTGGAGGACTGAGCCAAAAGGAATCTCATGAGGGTCAACAAGAAAAAGTGCAAAGTCCTGCACTTCGGATGGAAGAATCCCATGTACCAGAACAGGCTGGGAGCTGATTGGTTAAGCAGCAGCAATGCAGAAAAGAACCTGGGCATTACAGTGGACAATAAGTTGGATATGAGTCAACAGGGTGGCCTTGTTGTCAAGAAAACTAACAGCATGCTGGGCTGCATTAGTAGAAGCATTGCCAGCGGATCAAGGGAAGTAATTATTCTGTTCTATTCTGCACTGGTGAGGCCAAATATTTCTACAATTCTATGATCTTCTGCCACAGAAGCAAACACTCATAGAGCTTGTGAGTACACTTCTTCTGGAATGAGGGATTCCAGCATGACAAAAGTATGCGTGTTATTATGTAGCCTGAAGACACTTATTAACAAAAGAGAGTGATATCCACTTGCCTGTATCTTTGCAGAAGGTGAGGAGTGCTAGGAACATACTGAACTAAGAACGAATAAAATAGCTAAGGCATTCTGCTTTATTGACTGACTCATACAAATAATAACTGGCTCTACTTTCAGGTGGGTTTGGTTTTTTTGATGAATGTTTGGATAGATTTTTCTTTTCCCAGAATCATTATTGCCTTTGAAATCTTCATTTTAGCTATAAAGATGGTGCAGATGCTAAATGTAGCTGCCCTTTCTGAAAAGCTTTCTAAGAAATGACTTCAAGTGCATGTTGAGACCATGACAGAACATATCCCCTAGTCCCTCTCCCACGACACATGACTGCTTCAGTTCAAGAGAAAAATAACAGCCTTAGAGAATCTGATTTTGAAAAGACACTGGGGGCATATAACAGAAATGTTTCTTTTTCACACTTTATGGGAAGTAATGTAAACTATGGTGAAAGATGATTCTGATCTAACAATATATAAAAATTTCCCAGTAAATCTCTGATCAAAAACTAAGGAGGAGACTCCAACATGTAAATAAGTATATAATATGAACTTTTCATTTTTCTGCAAGGAGTCAGGAAAAATTTCACCAAACAGGAAACAGATGTGAATGTGATCTAGGAAAAATAAAATTTGGTTGCAGACTTTAGAAACAATAAATGTTTTCAGGAGATAATAAGATAACTATAGAAGATAGTGTATGTGTCAAAAATCATATCTCACTTGTACAAGTTATGCAGCTACTTAGAGACCTAAAGCTTCCACCTGGTCTGGAATGAGGGTACAGTACTAAAGTACTAAAGATGGTAGCTGTACTTCTTCTATCATATCACCTTGCAAACTTAGAAATGAAAGAGAGAACAGCATTTCCTCAGAGATAAGATAAAGACTACCACAATATGGACCTACTGAAGGAAATACACATCAGCATGAATTTTTTTTATTTTGCCTATGGGTCATTCTGTGTCAAACAACACCACAAATCTTGATACCTTCTTCTTCTACAAAAATGCACAGATGTTCTTTTGCCAAAAAAACAACTACCATAGATCCTTATATTTTATCTTCAGTGATGGTACATATCTTTGAGAACTGCTGACAAAAATAATTGTCATATCTGAAAAACATGATTTCAAGCGACCAGGGGAAGTACATGCTGATAAAGAATGTTTTATATTCATCTCCAATGACAAGAGAAAATCATAATTCAAAAAGTATGCAACATCAGAATCTGACTCTCCTGAAGTTGCAAGGGACTCATAACATGTTTCCTCACTGGGGGGAAAGTAGAATATAATGTATTGCCTGCCTTCATGCAACAAAAAAGAATAACAACTTCTCCTGGTAGAACTGGTAGGGAAGTTTGCAGAGTGACTCCAGTGTATAAAGAAATGTCATATATCTGGACTTTCCCTCCTACTGTGACAGAAAAAAAAATCACCTGCTAAAGAGAAATGGTCTGTCAAATCTATTTGCTTAATATTAGAAATGGACAAGTATTTGATCTAGGGTTAGAAAAATCTTGTCACAAACTTTGGAGTTGTAATAGACTCACATACCTGAAAAAAACTAGCATCTAATCTTGTACAAACCATCGAAATAGCTAATGACTCCACTGTTTCTGGAAAGGAAAACATTGTAAGGCTTATGGTAAAGGTAGCTGCCTTATTATACAAACTTCATACAGTTCTTAAGCAGCTTCAAAACAAGAAGCAAGAGTGTGGGAGCTGCTGCCTTTACTTCTTGAAGGAGACAAGTGATATGAATATATTAGGAAAGGGAAAAAAAAACACCCATCTGCATGTCAAGGCTTTCCACCATATTGATTGATTGGTTCTTCTATAGAAATGGTTAGATGAACTTTCTGTGGTAAAAAAAGAAATTATATTTGACACCTACATTTCACTTATAATGATAGTTTATATTCCAACCAAGATTTTGACAACAGTAATTTTCCTTTCTGAAGAGAAATAGGACTTTGAGAAACAAGTCCATCTGATGTTGAGTTTCTGACAAAATATCTCCAAATCTACCTCCAAATATAAGAGATAATTATAGTTACAAAGACAGGTATCCTCAGCCTGTGACCCTGCTAGATCACTTAAGAGATCTGGAGACATACAACACAATGGTTTGTTTATATTATACATCATGGAAAACTATGCAAATCATGGCACATTGTTTGTTTCTGATCTAACAACTCAGAATAAGACCCTCATTTTTCCTGGTAAATTTTTTACTTAAAAATATGAAGAGATTCCAGTGTATAACAAATGAAGCCATGCAAAATCTTTATGTTACTGTGAGAAAAAAAGAGAAAGATTTCATTAAAAAGGAACACATATTCTGTTAAGAGACTGGAATATGAACTTGGAAAAAAAAACCCTACCTAATCATATATGTTATAGATACTACTTCAAAGTTTCTTCAAGACTAATATGACTATGGAAGAGCACATATCTGAAAAAATGTGTGTCCAGGCAGCTAACCATAACTCTACCCCATTCTTCAGTGAGGGAGATCAAGTAGTGCATATAGTAAGGACACATAGCATTTGGTTTTATGGTAGAACTGCAGATACTGTTCAGATCACAGGACCAGGCCTGACTTGTCCTACATCCATAGATATATTTAGACATCTTACTCCAAATAAAATGATAGATAGATATTTCCTTTGACTCCTGGATTTTATCCTCAGTGATTGTACATGAATCAGGAAAAATACTCACAATACTCACAACACAATCAACCTTCCTGAAGTAGGGGGTCAGGATGGTCAGGAGCAGAGGGAGCAGGGCACACATGTGCCCCATGCACATGCGTACCCCCTTACCTCAGCAGTGGAGACAACAGGCAGGATTGGCGGCAGCAGAGGCAGCGGAGGAGACAGCAGCAGCTGATCCCCCTAAGGTAAGTGGGGCAGAGGGTACAGCGTAGAAGAGGTGGATACGAAGGGGAAGCCACGAAGCACAACTGGTAGGGGCCCTGCCCTGGCACCGCCACCTGCCCTGGGCTCTTCTGAAGCCTCCACCCAGACAGAGCTCTTGGTAGGTTTGACGGCCCCTTGCCCCCCTGTCTGTGGGTAAGGCTCGGTGGGGTCCTGGTGGATGGTGGGAGGAATAGGGCCTGGTGGTTCCCTTGCCTGTTCTTCCTGTGCCCAACTTAGGGCTCTGGAGGGGCAGCTGAGGGAGCTCCAGTCTGAGGTGAGCAGGCTGAGGGGGATCAGGATTGCAGAGGATGAAATCAACTCCTATTTCTGTTCACTGCAGACCCAGTTGTCCACTGTACAGCCCCCCCAAGAGACGCATCCAACACAGGAGTGGCAGAAGGTGTCCATCAGATCCACAGCTGCTCGGGCTACAGTGGTGGAGTCTCTCCAGATACAACTGGGGAATAGGTATGAGGCCTTGGCAGCCATGACAGAGAACAATGAAGGGGATGCCTCCAGCAGGGATGATGCCACTCCCCACATGACACAGATGGTGCAGAGAACGAAAACCAGCAGGAAGAAATGCTGGGTCCTCGTCATCGGGGACTCCATCCTACGAGGACTGGAGGGTGCTATCTGCCATTCCAACCCCATGGCACAAGAGGTCTGCTTCATGCCTGAGGCTCAGGTTTAGGAAATCATGGAGAGGATCCCAGCAGAGCAGTACCCCATGGTTCTCATCCATGTGGGAACAAATAATGTAGCCAGGGGCAACCCAGACCACATCATGAGGGACTTCAAGGCTCTGGGGGCCAAGCTTAAGGAGACAGGGGCACAGGTGGTATTCTCCTCTATTCTCCTGGTGAGTAAGCATGGATGGTGACACGAGGCCTGCATTGGCAAGGTAAACGGGTGATTATGGAGTTTGTGCCACCAGGCAGGCCTCGGGTTCCTGGCTAACAACCCATGCTTTCATTCAGAGGACTTGCTTGGGCAGGATGGGCTAAACCTCTCTCCTAAAGGCAAGCATGTCTTCTCTTTCATGTTGTTTGATCTTGTGCAGTCAGCTTTAAACTAGCTTCACCAGGGAATGGGGCCACAGGAAGGCTTAAGGACACCTCCCGACCAAGACAGGTGACATATGCAAGGAGTACCCAGGCATGTAACAGGGGTCCAGATAGTCTTGAAAATCAGGAGGTGGCACATGCAGCAATTCAAGGCCTTAAATGCCTCTATACAAATGCACATAGTATGGGGAATAAGCAGAAGGACCTCACCCTCCAAATAGCCTGTTCAAACCCAGACATAGTAGGGGTCACAGAAACCTGGTGGGATTCATCCCATGATTGAGCGGTTAACTTTAGGGGCTATAGGCTTTTTATAGGTGAGATAGAACAGGAAGGAAAGGCAGGAGTGTGGCGCTCTATGTCAAAGAGCAATGCACATCCTCTACCAGCAGGATAGGGTCAGAAGAGGGGCAGGCTGAAGTCCTCTGGGTCAGGGTAAAGGGGGGGTCATAGGGAAAGGGACTTAATGGTGGGGGTCTACTACAGACCTCCCAACCAAGGGGAAGAGCTGGACCACAAATTCTCGGGTCAGCTTGAGGAAGCACTTAAGGCAAGGGATTTGATTGTCATGGGTGATCTAAATTACCCAGACATCTGCTGGGAGGAGCAGTCAGCCAGGTCGGACCACTCATGGAGGTTCCTGGCCAAGATACAGGACCTCCACTTAACCCAGGAGGTGCACAGTCCTACCAGGGGGGATGCCCTGCTGGACCTGGTCCTGGCCATAGGCGATGGCCTGGTAAGAGGGCACCAGGTCCTCAACCACTTGCTGGAAGTTATCATCCAGCACAGGGTGCCAAGGGTCTGCAGCAAGGCAGTAGCCCTAGACTTTACGTGGGCCAACTTCAGTGAGTTGAGATTAGTGGGAGAGGCACTGGGGTCCTCGAAAGTAGGGGAACTCAGTGCCCAAGATGAGTGGTCATTCCTTGAGGAGATGATACTCAAAGCCCAAGAGGAGACAATCCCAACATGAAGCAAATGGGGCAAGAATGCCCAAAAGCTCCCCTGGTTCACCAAGGACATTTGCGAATGCCTGATTGCCAAAAAGGAGGTGTACACCCAGTGGAAGGGAGGGGCTACCACCAAAGAGGAGTACATCTCCACCGCTTCGGTCTGTAGGGGGCTGTTAGAAAGGCAAATATGGAGCAAGTGCTAGTGTCAAGGATCAAAGATAATAAAAAGTCCTTTTTTAAATATATAGGGAGAATGAAGAAGGCACCAGTTAATGTGCGGCCCCTGCAGGATATGCTTGGCAATCTGGTGGTTGCACCAGAGGAGAAAGCAGACCTCTTTAACAAATTCTTTGCCTCCATTTTCTTGTTCAGGAACTGGGATTCTCCAACCAAGATTCCAGATGGACTTGAGAGAAATGCTGCCAGGCCTAAGGTCAGGAGGACTGGGTTAGAGATCTTCTGAAGGGGCTGGATGTGTTCAAATCAGCAGGTCCACATGCTTTCCACCCCAGGGTGTTGTGGGGCCCCTGGCATAGCTTTATGAACACTCACGGTGCTCTGGCCAGGTGTCAGATGACTGGAAGAAAGCCAACGTGATTCCCATCTTCAAAAAAGGGAAGAGGTAGGACCCAGGCAATTATAGGCGCATTAGTCTTACTTCAGTCCTGGGGAAACTCTTTGAGAAGATCGTCAAGGAGCACATCTATGATGGGCCAGCAGCAGGGATGATGCTCAGGGGCAACCAGCATGGTTTCGTTAGGGACAGGTCCTGTCAGACCAACCTGACTGCCTTCTACAATCAGGTCACAAAAGCATTGGACACAGGTGTTGCGGTGGATGTAGTCTTTCTGGACTTCAGCAAGGCCTTTGACACTGTCTCACACTCCATTCTCATCAAAAAACTATGTGACTGTGGTATTGATGCCTACACAGTCAGATGGATTGCAAATTGGCTGAAGGGTCAGTGGCGGATGGGTCTTTTTCAACCTGGAGGGAAGCAGGCAGTGGAGTCCCCCAGGGATCAGTCCTTGGGCCCGCACTGTTCAATTTATTAGTGATTTGGACAACAGGGTAAAAAGCAGCCTGTTTAAATTTGCTGATGATATGAAAATTTGGGGTGAGGTGGGAATGCTAGTAGGGAAGGACAGATTACAGCAGGACCTGGACAGATTACAGGGGTGGGCTAACAAAAATAGGATGGGATTCAATACTGACAAGTGCAGGGTGCTGCACTTAGGCAGTAAGAACTGGCAGCACACTTATAAGCTGGGACACTCCCTTCTCAAGAGCATGGTGGTAGAAAGAGATCTTGGAATCTTTATTAACTCCAGGATGAACATGGGCTGACAATGCGAGGTCACAGTCGACAGGGCTAACCATACCTTGTAGTGCATCCACAGAGGCATCTCTAGCAGGGCCAAGGAAGTGATACTCCCCCTCTGTGCAACACTGATCAGGCTGCAGTTGGAGTACTGTGTTCAGTTCTGGGTGCCGCACTTCAGGAGGAATGTGGAAAGCGCTGAGAGGGTCCAGAGGAGGGCTACCTGTGTGATCTGGGGACAACAGGGCAGTCCCTATGAAAAGCCCTACCAGCAGGGCAGACCCTACCTTAACCTGTTCAGCCTTCACAACAGAAGGCTGAGGGGGGACCTGGTGGCCATCTATAAACTCACTAGGGGGGACCAGCAGGGTTTGGGAGAGACACTGTTCCCCCTAGCGCCCCCTGGGGTAAGAAGGAATAACGGCCACAAATTGTTAGAGAGTAGGTTTAGACTAGATATCAGGAGACACTACTTCAGTCAGGGTGGCTAGGATTTGGAACCAACTTCCAAGAGAAGTGGTGCTGGCTCCTACCCTGGAGGTCCTTAAGAGGAGGCTTGATATCTACTTGACTGGGGTCATCTGAGCCCAGTTTTTTCTCCTGCCCAGGGAAGGGGGTTGGACTTGATGATCTACAAGGTCCTTTCCAGTCCTACTTCTATGAATCTATGAATCTGTGAAGAAGAATGGTGTTATGAGAAATGATTGCAAATATATATTGACCCTGTCACAGAGGATAGTTGCACATGCTCCTTCAATCACACTAGTTCATTACAGTTCCACAAAGGCAGCGTAATCCTACAAGCATTCATGTCTTTCAAGAAGATAAGGAAGAAAAAAAGATGTCTACTGATTCCATAGTTCATTGGACCTTGTCTTTTGAATTGGACCACAATTCAGCAGATAAGAACACTACCTATCTTTCCTAATAAAGTTGCTATTGAATTTGAGAAAAGATTTCAGAGCAGGAAGTGTGGCAGAAAAGCTCTTTATTCTATTAGAAAGATAATTAAACAATAAGAATATTGAATGTCAAGATACATGTTCTAATTCTAGAAATAAGTATTGGTAACAACAACAGATATTCTGGGTCAAAATCTTTCTGGATATTAAAGATACTATAAAAAAAACACTGAAGACAAAGAATAGAAGACTATTCATCCGAAAAAATATTATATCCGAAAATCATAGCCAGCATAGAAATTAAGGGCTTGAAGGGACCTCGTAAGATTGAGTCCATCCTGCCTGCTCTGGGCAGGAATACTACTGAAATCAAATGATCCTAGCAAGGTGCCTGTCCAGTCTCCTTTTCAAAACTTCCCACATTGGGGACTGCACCACCTCCTTGGGAAGTCTATTCCAGATTCTGGTCACTCTTCCTGAAAAGAAGTTCTTCCTTACATCCAACCTGAAACCATCCTCTAACAGCTTATGGCCATTGCTTCTTGTCCTCCTCTGGGGCACCCTCATGAGCAGTTTTCCTCCCAGCTCCCAATATTCACCCCTTACATACTTATAGATGGCCACCAAGTCCTCCCTCAGTCTTCTCTTCCCAGGCTGAACAGTCCCAGACCCCTTAGTCTTTCCTCATAAGGTTTGTCTGCCAAGCCCTTAATCCTTCTTGTGGCCCTTCTCTGGACCCTTTCAAGATTCTCCATGTCTTTTCTGAAGTGTGATGCCCAGAACTGAACACAGTACTCTGCTGGGGTCTCACCTGCACCGAGATCACTTCTTTAGCCCTGCTCACAACATATCAGCTAATGTGGGTGACAGGATAGGCTACCACCCAGTCCCTGATGGTATGCTGGGTCTCCCTCCAGGGAGTCTTCCCAGAAGCAACAGGAATGGGGATCCCATGTAAGGGACCCCTGGATGCCAGGGGAGGGGGGAACAGTCCTCAGCATGCCCTGACTGGGAGCAAGAGGCGTGGAAGGCAGACTCCAGAAAGGAAAAGTGGGATGAGGGACCCAGTGATGCATTGTCTGGGGAAACAAAAAGGCCCATGGAAGGCCCAATCTGGTGGGTGGCTGTAGGCAAAGGGAGCAGGAACAGGGTGCCCAAGGACTTGAGCAATGATAGAGCCATCCTTCCTGAGCTTATCCATGTTCCCCAGCCCTGGTGTATGCAGCCCTGCATGTATGCAGCGCCCCTGCCTGCCCCCACACCCGAGCAGTTTCAGGACAGCCATGGGCAGAGTGAAGTCCACCAGCTGAACATGCCAGGCTGTCATTGGGACAGCAATTGACTTCAGAGCCCATCTGCCCCAGCTTGTCCACTCACCAGGTAGGGGGAGGAAGCTTTTCCACTCCCTGCAGCCCCTCTCCTGGCCTGGGACCTGCTGTGACTGGAGCACTCCAGCCACAATGGGAATGAGCAGCCCCTGGGCTTGGTCTTGCCATGTGAAGTGGGCTCCAGGAGTGGGAGCCCATCTCAAGGGTCATAGGGATGGGGGTCCCCTCAGAGGGAGACTGGGACACAGAAGTGAAAGAATGTGGGTCCTGTGAGGGAGCATCAGAAGTCTATGGCCACCGCTGTGACAATGCTTCCGGCCCCATGCCATCCCACCCCCTGCTCCTCACCCCTCTCAGGTCAAAAGCATGTATGGCATCACCCACTTTTCCAGCTCCTACTTGAAGAAATCTCTGGTCTTTACTTCCAAGTCTGAAAATCAGTGTGCCAGATCTTCAGCCCCCTTCCCCATGATTCCCCTCCAAATTTCTCCAAGTTCTGCCCCTAGAGCATTCCCCCTGACCCTAGCTCCTTTTATATCCTAATCACCCCTCCAGGTTATTCCACCCCCTTCACAAATCTCCTCCACCCTTACCCCCCTCCAAAGGTTTACATAGATGGTTTGCATAGATGGGAAGAGGGACCAAGTTCTGACACAGGAAGCATCCAGTGGGCTTTCTTTATTAAAAACAAGAAAAAATCAGCAACTACAACACAAATTGAGGCACATCTCTTTCTCACACTTCATTCCCCTGCATCTCTTCGTGTGCCCCTCAGGGAAGTGGGGATGGGGGGTGGGGAACAGTGCCTGGGTATCCAGGGTTATGGGCATCACTACCTGGGACATGGGGCTAGAGGAGCCTAGGGTAGAAAATCTATTGCCTGGTTCCAGGGTGCAGGCACTCAGGGACTTGAAGCCCTCCAGCCCTACTCACCCTGGGATTGCTCCTGGTCTTCACTGGGCTTTGTGTACCTGGACTCTTCACTATTGTGCAGGCCCAGTGCTCCCAACATTAAAAGGGTGATTTCTGCCACCAACCTCCCTTCTCTATATGATCTGAGTGCCATGCCTGGTCTATGTGCCATGCCTCCTCTGCCCAGGCTTCATGAAAGACCTCCACCCTGATCTCACAGAAGTTTTGGAGGATATACCTGCTCCAGTACACCCACCTTTTTCATGCCCAGCAGCAGCTGTGCCTGCCCACCTACCTGCCTGGTGCACCGTGATGCAATTTTGGGAAGCATCAATAGAAACATTTGGTGGAACACATGAGCTCCTGGGTATGCAGGCTTGGGTGCAGATGGTAAGACATCAAGGCAGGGTATGGGCAGGCTGGGCATGGGGGCATGTGCAATTAACAAGGGAGGGCACTTGCTCTGGGACTCTTCTGGAAGTCTCTGGGTGGACCATGGTAGAGGGTCTGCAGTAGGGTGGCAGGGGGCTGAGAGGGCATTGCCCATGTCTGGTAGCCAATCAGGGTTGTCCTAGGTGCTCAGTAGCACTCATGAGTTTCTGACAGCCCTGGAAACCCACAGGGCACTCTGGGAGCCCTTCCAGGAGCTGGAGCACCCTCCACCTGCAGGAGGACACTCCTGCAAGGGCGGACATGTGCGCTGTTCACTCCTAATTTAAACAAGGTCATTCAGAGAAAACAACATCTTGTAACTTAGATTCCTCCTCCAGCTTTTTAAATGTTTGTACCTGGCCTAATTGTAATGCCTGTTGACGTCCTAAACAACTTCAAAAGCGAGTATGACACTCAGTTGCTTTCACTTCCTGACCACTAACAGAACGATAAGAGATACATGAATATACTTCAACAAAAACTCATTTAATATGAAAAAGCATTCACCCTTATCTCATAGACATGGAGTTAACTGTCAAATCAGAGTACAAGCCTTTATTGTTTTTTCTTCCAAAGAATACTTGGAGGGACCTCTGCCTTCAAAATGAAAAATATTGCCTCTCATAGCACTGCTTTATCTACAATGATGTTATATTTGCTTAGAAAGATTTACACAATATAATTACCCTTTCCAAAGAATAGACCTTTGAAAAATTATTGAAAATTCTTGAGTCAGATTATATTTGCGAACTCACCTTTAATAACCCCAGATATATCCAATATCAAAAAAAACCAATATCAACCTCTGACAACTCAGAGCTTTCATAAAAAGTGGTAGATATAAGTGTGTGGGGGGGGGGAGGGGACAGACACTACCTATTAATTTTATAGTTTATTGGAAGGATACACCGTTCTTGAAGGTTGCCAGTTTTTTAACACTCTATTGCTATGGTAAATTGGAAAGAAATATTGGTCTACAAAGGATTATGGCCAGAGAGCTTTTGCTATTGTGGAGGGGGAAAAATCACCAAAAAAGAATAAGGCAGCAAGAGCTTGGAGAAGAATAGGTGCAGGGCCAAGAGCAGGTTTTCAGAGGTCTACCCAGCACAGCCTGGCCAGGGCAGAGCCGCATCAGCCCCCTGGGGCTGAGGTGAGTCCCAAGAAAGGGTGGGGGCGTACCCACCCTACCCGGCCCCACAGCCTCCACCTTGTGGGTGGCACTGTGGGTGGGTGAGGCTCTGCACTGCAGCTGCTCAGCAGAGTGGGGCCCTGGGACTCCTGGTCACCAGACCCTGCCGCTTCACCCAGGGTCCCACTCTGCTGAGCAGCATGGCAGTGCAGGGCCACGTGGGTGAGGCTTGGGAGCCAGGCAGTTGTTGAGGCACAGGTGAGTCATGGAGATTTATAGCTAGCTAGGAGGCCTCAAGAAGAAGAAGGTTGTGAAACCCTGGACTAGATGACCTCCTGAGTTCCCTCCCAACCCTAATTTTCTATTATACATGCCCATTGCTAGCAATGGATTAGTCTCTGAGCCAATACAGAAAATAAAATAAAATTAAAAAATCAGTGACATCAAGGATTTTTCAGGGGTAAGAAGAATACTGCAAATGGTGACCATACATTTAAAAAAAAAAAAAATCACATTCACCTTCTCACTAGTTAACCACCACTTGAAGATTAAGGATTCCTCCTCCTGGAATGAGACAGGCCCGCATTACATATATAAATAATGCATCACCGTATTATCCGGGCCAAATTCAAAACAAAAACATAGAAATCCCAAACTAGTTGTATTCCTATACTATGCCCTAAAGAAAGAGAATGATGTCATCTGCACATGAAGGTATTCAATCTTTTTAGCTGACTATGAAGATCATTATCATATCAGAGAAAAAGCCTTGATTAATGCTGCTTTCATAAATGAATGAAAGTCCTTCCTTCATAAAAGATAGCTATCTCCTTTCACATTTGTACTTTCTCTGTAATGATACTATATATTTTAAGAAAAACAGTGACAACATAATTAGACCATGTTAGAAAAGCTATTTAAAATGGAACCAAGGAGAATGCCACCAGTCCTTCTTCACAAAGTTGCTACTGAAATTGTGAAGTAATTCGGGTGTATAAAGAAGCATAGCAGAAGAGCACTTCACCTAATCGTGAACAAAAAAAATGGAAATCATCAGAGAGACTTTAGATGTGGAAACGTATTATCTTTTTGAGAAATGAAACACTTATCTGTTAAAATGTCACAAACATTCCTGGTACAAAGTTATGTCTACACTAACAAAGTGCCTGTCAAGAATGACGGGTGGGTGCTGGGGACGGAGCGCCACTGCCCCATACTGCCTCCACTCTGCATCCGGCCCCACTCTGTCTCTGGCCTTATGCACCCCCTCCCAGCTCAGACACAACCACCCACCAAGCCACATGCCACACACACACACCCAACTCACCCAGCCACATGCCACACCCACACAACCAGGCACATGGCATGCCCACCCAGCCACACGCCACACCCACCCAGCCACACACCACACACACACATACATCCACCCACATGCCACACACCCACCCACCCACCTGCACACCCCCTGCCCATGCAGGGTGTGCTCCCTGTGCCAGCTTCTGCATGGCACCCTGTGGCCATGTGCCCAGGCAGGTGCTCCCTGCGTGGGGGATGGACATGGCCGCAGGGTGCTGCACAGGGAGTAGGAAGGAGGGCATGCCTGCCCCATGGCCATGAGCTGCATTTAGCAGGTGCTGCCTGTGCCCTCCTTCCCACTCTCCTTATGGCACCCTGCAATGGCATGCCACGCTCTCCCCCGCACAGCTATGGGGCACACCACCCCATAAAAACAAGCCACACCCCCACAGCAGCAAGCCACACCCCCACACAGCCAGTTCCCATAGCAGGGAGCACAGCCTGGCTTTGCCTGCCTTGACCCTCACCTCTGCTTTTGCCTGTCCATCCTAAGGCTCCAGGCCACATATGAATAGTTGGCCCAGAGCATTACGGATAGACAGTTGGCAATGGTAAGGCTTTTATTATAGTAGAATGGTAAACTTATCATCCTCTGTAGCAGCAGTAAC
>JAGPOW010003316.1:184769278-184783132 GCA_030014935.1 Caiman crocodilus
AGTTCCTGACTCACAGCCCTTATATACTTATAGGCTGCCACCAGGTCACCCCTGAGCCTTCACTTCTTGAGGTTAAAGAGTCCCATGACTTTCAGCCTCTCCTCATAGGGCCTGCTCTCTTGTCTTCTAATCATGTGTGTGGCTCTCTTCTGGACCCTTTCAACCTTCTCCAAAGCCTTTCTAAACTGCAGATCCCAGAACTGGATGCAGCAGTCAAGCTGCAGCCTCACCAAGGCCAAGTAAAGTGGGAGGATGACTTCCTGGGTCCTGCTTGAGATGCATCGGTAGATGCAAGCCAGAGTTTAGTTTTCTTTGCCAGCTGTGGAATCACGTTGGTGGTCCATGTTTATCTCCTGGTAAATTTTTCAGGTAGCAAATTTATTCACAATTAGAGCCAATTACTGTGTGGTAAGCATCTGCACGTGTAAACGTGGATACTTACTGCACAGTAATTAGCTCTACTCCAAGCCTTGTGGAGATGTGCCCAAAGGGTTACAAACCTGGATAAACTGTACCTCCACTGGACTGGATAAATTCTGCCTTAAAAAAAATCACCTTTGACATGTGCAGTTTTCTCATGGAGAGATTAAACAAGCTAAGATTTATATACAAGAATTGTGCTTCCAGAGGAATGGGAACTGAGATAGCAAAACAAGCGCATGTTGGATATGTTGCAGCAAATACCTCTGAATCGATCTGAAATCACAACAGGTAATGGTAGCTCCAAAGAGCTGGTGTCAGTTTGAGACTACCCAGGTCTTGCAGAAGACACTAGGCAAACAAGAGAATTATCTTTATCATATATAATCAGAAGCATTACATCCTACGGTTGAAGATCAGCATCTGATCCCCCGCACTTCACATTTAATGGCAATTGGATAAAATACACAGGAAGTTTCTGCCCCACTGAAAGCAAGGATCCAGGATGGAATCCAGAGCCCACTCCTATCCATGGTAGCAGCCATCTCACTAAACCATACACCACCTAAACTGTACTCTTCTTTCTGATCCCATGTCTCTCTCTCTGTCGGTTGCTCAAGATGACAGCCTTAAGAGGAAGACTGAGAGGGCAACTGGATAATGCGTAGCTTGTGAGCTAGTGGTTACGGCACTATGGTTACAAGTCAGAGAAAGGTAGGTTCAAACCTGCTTTGGCTGAAGGGAGTCTAGAACTTGGATTTCCCTCTTCCTGGGGAAAATACCCCAACCACTACACTTTTTGAGCTAAAACAGTAGAAGGCCTTCCTCCTCCTCCATCTCTGGCATTTAATACCCACCAGTTGCGGTTTTTGCCTGGATGCTATTTTGGCATTTATGTTTGCCCAGGAATATACATACAGAACTGCACACATATCTGGCTAGCAAGTGACCTACTGTGTGTGCTCAATGAGCATGTGGATAATTACAAGTCCACATGGCAAGTAGACTAGGATCACAAACCATGTTTAAGTGCCAGAATGACAGTGATATGACTTGAGTAGGTGCCACTGGGACATGCAAGATGAAATAAGATTTTGCTCATATTTTTTCGGCATCTGCATATTATCAATACCGGCACATCATGTACCAAGAAAAGCTTTGGTAAAAGCAATTGCCCTTTATGAAGAAGACCACACTTGGTGAAATTATTTTAATGCCTATTGCCTCAGGGAGAGACAGTAGATACCAATCTACCTCTAAAAGATAATTCTGCTTACAAAGAAAGATTGCCTCAACTTGTGACTACCTAGGTTTCAACAGAGGCCAGAGAAAAGTGGGTAGAATTGACTATAGCTCATTAGAAGGAATGTAGATCATAGATGAAAAGCTGTACTGATGCAATGATAGATTATATTATTGATCCAACCTAGTAAAATTGCTTTTGAAAACCGAGGAGACACACCAGCATTTAAAGAACCAAGGCATGCAAGTTCTTTAATCGGAGAGAAAAAATGTACTTCAGTAGGAAGAAATCAGATGTTAGGACTACATAAACTGTGCTAGTAATGGACTCAGATCGGGTCTGAGAGGGGGAGAAAGATACAGAGCAGAATTTCCATAGATCCAGGATTTCCAGGGAGAAAAAAAGACTACAGAAAATGAGCATGTATTTGAATAATCATAGCTAACCTCCTCAGAACTCATGAGAGAATAAATGGATCCACCTGTTCTTGAATGAAGGAGAGTGAATTGCTAAAGATGGCCAAAGTGCCTGCCTCATTGTACAGCTGGCTTGCATTCCTTAACTTCAAAACAGAAAACAGAGAAGTGACCGGTTGGCTCATCTTCCCAAAGAATAGCAGAAGGAAAAGAATGCTACGAGCACATTGAAAACACAAAAACACTCATCAGCATGCACAGCATTAAGTATTATTGCAGGAGAGAGGATGGAGTTTGCTTTCAAAACAGATCACAAACACTGATTGGTTCTTCTACCATACAAATATGTGCATGCATTTTTTCCTAATAAAATAACACTGACTTTGACAACAGCACTTTACTGACAACAATAGTACATGTGACAAGAAAGGTTCTGACAACAGTAATTGCCTTTTCTGAAGAACAGGGTTTTAAGAAAGGAGACAAGTGCTTGTTAACCCTGTCTGAGCGAATATCCTCAACTGACATTAACCACAAATCCAAAGACAGGCAGCATCCAGTTTTTGCAAAACAGGCCTAATAGGTAGGCTGAGGACAGGACAGAAGTGTCTATAGATTTTATAATTTACTTCAAAGGAATGTTCTCATGGTGAAAGGACAGAATAATTAAGTTTTTAACAGAAATTGAGAAGATGTCACTATACAAAGAAATCTGGTACTCATGGGGAGACAAGAAGGGAAAACAAGTCTTAAGATTTCCTAAGAAAGAAACCAAATTTAGGAAAACTGATTTAATGGACTGGTAAAGGACTTAAATATCTAGTCACAGACATCCTAGAGATCTAAGGTACTTAGGATGAAATAGGCTGTAGGTAACAGTCATGTGTGCAAGCAAATTCACACCCATTCTTGAACATGATATAAAACCACTCAGAGACTTAAGGTCAGATTCAATCCCCTTTATTAGGAGCGTAAGTGGACTTGAGC
Source organism: Caiman crocodilus (assembly GCA_030014935.1). NCBI lineage: Eukaryota > Metazoa > Chordata > Crocodylia > Alligatoridae > Caiman > Caiman crocodilus. The sequence goes on from JAGPOW010003316.1 coordinate 184,772,345, forward strand.
ACATAAGTGTGATCCTACTCTCCCTCACTTGAGTCCCTAAAAATAATCAGCAATCCCTCACAGTTGAGGATGATTGCCTTCCACGATTGCCATATGTATGGGTCCAAAGATGGTTGACAAAACCAATGCAGGATCAACAGGTTCTACTGCAACTCAGGCACGTGTTTCCATGCAGGGTAGGTGGCTCCAGATTCTTGAATGGGTCTGCAACATGCTGTTTCTGCTGTTCCTGCTTTTCCATCTTCTGTTGTAGTTGTAAGGTTTCAAAGTCCTGAGATTCCTTCTTCCATTTGGGGCAGTCCTGGGAGATAGTCTCCCAGGAGTTGATATCAATGTTTCATTTTTTCCAAGCTGGTCTTGAGGATGTCCTTGATGGGCTTTCTCTTCCCTCTTCTTCAGCATATGCCTCCACTGAGCTGGGAGAATAAAACTTGCTTCGGGAGTCTGGAGTCGGATATCTAGATGACATGACTGGCCCAGAAGAGTTTATGTCAGATGATCATCACCTCAACTCTCATGGCGTTTTCTTGCAAGAGGATGCTCTGTTGGATAGTCTGCTTTCCCTGGATTCAAAAGATCTTCCACAAGCAATTTTGATGCTACTTCTCCAGTGACTTGTGGTGTCTCCTGTACGTTTTCCGCATCTTAGAGCCATGCAGAAAGATAGGCATTGTAACTGTTTGATAAATCATGAGCTTGGTTTCAAATCTGATGTCACAATCTTCAAATACCCATTTCTTCAGGCATCCAGAGGCTTCACTTGCACATTTGCGGTGATGTTGGATTTCTCTATCGATATCAGCCTTCTGCGTGAGGTGGCTTCCAAGGTACAGGAAATACTCAATGTTCTCCGGAGTCTCACCATAAATCTGAATTGCTGGAGCTGGGGACTGTTCATTAAGAGCTTATTGATGAAGGACCTTAGTCTTATGAAAGTTAATTTAGTCCCATTTTGTTGAATGTTTTGGTAAAAACATTGACGATTGCCTAAAAAACAGTTAATGAAAAAAGAGGGCACTCCATCAGTTCCCTGCTTCCTTGTGACTCAAACCTAAGGATAAAATGACAGCTTTTTACAAAACTGGACACATTAATGAGTGTTCAGGTATCTGAACGGAGTGGAATAGATCCACACTTCGAAGCCTAAGTCCATTTGGGTGCCTAATAGGTAAAACAACATCCTGGCCCTTACAGATTCATATCTTCTCATGAGATAAGAGACCAAGATGCAGAAGCTGGTAATGGCAAATTCCTCATAATAGATGGGAGATGTTTTTTATTTAATTTCTACAAAGAAGGCAGAATAGTTCTCAGTTGCTTTCACCTCTTGAATTGTTAGGGAAGTAGATGAGGAGGAGCATGTATATAATGAAGAAAACAAGCACTGCTGGCCATGGCCTGGCCTTTTAATTATGTTACTTATAAAGTATAGTGTAGAATAAAGCACAAGGCTTGCTTTGCCTTTTCTGAACGAAATGCACCTTGGATTAACTTCATCTTCAAAACTTGCCCTTTGCATCCAATATTAGAATACAAGGAAAAAATCTGGCCATATACCTTTCCTGGTCCTGTACTTTTTCAGTTTTTGTCCAGGAAGAAACAACACTGTGAGATGCATTTCTGCACAACTGCTCCAACATTAAACATTACTGCCACAATCTTTAAGAGAAGAAGTGACATTGAAAATTTGTGACAATCATTTATGCAACACAACAGTTTTTCAATTAGTGTGGCAGATCAGCCTCAGCCCACAGGAATAAGAACACAGCAAAACTACATCATGCAATGTACTGCAGCCTTTACTGCCTAAATTATTAATTTCAACAATTCTTCCATAGAAGCCTTTTAGGCTGAGGTAACAGAACCATTCTTTTGGAACAAGGACACCGTCACACAGCAATGCTCTGTCTATCAAACCTTCTGCAAACTATGTAAGAGCTTAGAGGTTCACTGCTCGGGAATGAAAGAGGCTAAGGCTGTTGAATATAGGAGGAAAGCATGCCTTATTTTATGACCAAAAGAAGTTCTTAACTAACTTCAAAATAAAAAAAAAAAAGAGAAGGCAAACCAGTTGCATTCAATCCCTGGGGCCCAGAAAGAGAAGAGTAGATGTTCTCATTAAAAGAAAGCAGAGAACAAAATGCCTGAAATACCAAAGGAAACAACTGGGTGCATAATTAATTCATCAGCCAAGTCATTATCACTGCCCAATTGTCTGCTGAGACTTTTGTAGGTTTTTTAGGAGGCTTTGATCTGAAACACATGACCATCTTTCCTCAGGAAAGAGGAATGAGAATTCAAAAACTCTTCTAAAAAGTGCCAAGAGTACCCAAACAACGTTATTAACATAAGATCTGAATTTTTGTGATACATAGAAATTCTCCTGCAGAAAATCATAGGTTCCTTCAAATCAAGTTCAGCTTAAGTCTCTAAACCTGGCATTCTTTAAAAGGAAAGATGCGGAAATAAAATGCACTGCGTCATCCACAGATGCCCATAGGATCAGGAAGCTTCACAAAAAGCTCAATATTTCAAAACAAATGGAAGAACTTTCTCAAGTTACGTTGTTTCAGTCTTAAGTTACATTTTCAAGCTCTGACAGAAGTGAAGGAAGAGAAGCAGATGGATGGACAATTTAAACCAAAAGCCCTCCAGCTATATTTCAATAGTTTGCAAAGAATAAAAACCATGTGTGTGAAATGCCTGTAGAACAGAACTGAGAATCAGTCCCAGTTGTATGACTCTTATGTAACATGCAGTACTAGTAAAGGATATCATGATGTAGAGTGCATTTGTGTGATGTTTAATTTCTTAATGTGTGGGATCCTACAAACAATGTAGTGAGGGCTGAAGATGATATTTAAGGAATCAATGAAGGAAAGAAGTGTCAGATCTCTGTATCAGTGTCTTGTTAATTCAAAAGCCATTGTCAAGTTCCATTCCTTTCCTCAATAATAACAAAAAAATGATATTTTAAATGTGTGCTTGTGGACATGAGGAAGTTAGCACATGGTAAGGCAGCATGCGAATAAGCAGTAGTCTAGTTGCTCTGCTGTAATTCCCATGTGGACATTCTCAATGGGCACGTCTACAAGAGACGCTACATTGCCACAGCAGTGAGCTACGATGACATAGCTCTGATATGGTGTTGGCAGGCACTACCCATGATGCTGCCGCTACTGTGCAGTAGGATCGGAAACAACTCGTGCACCATGGGTACCAGCTTCGCAGAGGGGGGCACGTATAGATGCACCCAATATGCAGTAAGTGTAAGGCTGTTTTCTCAGTTCGGAAAGTGAAGTAAGCTGCCTTACATAAAGGCACTCTCACTCAGCTCTGAGCTTAGTCTAGACCACTTCATCTGTGTCCGCTGCATGTGCCACAGGGACTTGGTCCCATCTACCTTCTCCCACTTCGCACATAGCAAACCTGGAAGGTACTCTGGGGGTATGCTGGTGACAGAGATCTTGAAGGTAATGTCTTCCAGGCTCTAAAACTTTTCTCTTTGTGGAGAATAGTGAACAAGGGCAGCAATGGACCTGATGAAAACAAGGCTGGTATTAAACACACAGGGCACATCTACATGAGGCGCTAACTGCACAGTAGACCAATGACACTGAGCAGTAGTGTGCCAGGCAAAAACTGTACAAATACATTACTGCACAGTAAGCATCACTGAAAAACTGTGCTCTGGTGTTACTGTACAGTAACACAAGTTACTACGCATTGATTTAGCACTTGGTCATCCAAGTACTGAACTTAATGCACCGTAACTGGCACATTAATGAACGTGTAGAAATTCCCACAGACCACCTATATGTCAAAAAGAACATCATAAATAGGCATAGTATTTTTTTTCCCCTTTTTATTACTTCCTCCAAACAAGTAGCTTCCCAGAGAAAACTAAGATCTTTCCCCATACATTAGTACTAAATGAAATCTTCATATACAACAGCTCTATAGAAGAATTAGTTGGGGGGACAGGACATCAGAGGATCTAAGTCTGGCTAAAAATCCCTACACGTGGCAGCAAAGAGCTTCAGTGTTTTGTCAGCCTCTGATCAGCACTCCATTCAGACAAGGGGAGGTATGTATTGGGGTTTTACTGTCTCTTTACTCCCAAGATACAAAAATATTCATTAAGCCAGATCAAATGTAGCTCCAGCTTCTTTTAAAACAGCCAACGATGACATTGGGCATGAAAGAAACATAGCAAAGTAACATCCTATCTCTGTCTCTTTTGCTGAAAAAAAACAGAAATAAAAGCTTAGCAGAACGAAGCAGAAGAACCAATCTTCTAGGCAGAGAAAGCAGCAGAGCTTATGACTTCTTCCTCACTCTCTACTTTACATTTGTAGTTTTTTAATTTACTGGAGAAATTGGACAGGAGCATCTGACAATATAGGTTGTGGTCTACAAAAGCTCACGCCTCTCCGAGCCAGTTAGTTGCTAAGGTGTCACCCTGCTCTGCCTTCTGTCTGACTTCAGACTAACTTGGTTAACCACCTCTCTGAAGAAATTAGGGAATTACCCTTATATATGCATTTAATTACCCATAATGCTGGCACTGTGTACAGCTGTAGCACCTCCCAAACCAGATTGTGTGAACATCCTTATGACACTTTTGGAAAGCCAGAAATGCCAAATGTGAAGCAGTATCTTCAGCCAAAGGAACTCTCCCAAGTCACAGCTCTGAATGAGTCCCAGGTTTCCTGTATCAGGATTGTGCACAAACAAGGCCATCATTTTCTTGAAAGCCTGTTAAGTCTCCTGTTTTCTGAGTGACTCTCAGGCTCAAATGTCCTTCCTTGGAATTACTACTGGGAAGGGAAGGGCATGAGTCTCCACAGGACAAAGCAATACCGGGTGAAGCAATACAGGGTACCCTCTGTCAGCACCCACTCCACATTGCTATTTTCTCAGAGGCCCTCTTTAGAGGTTATTTTTGTAGTGCTATAAAACGTGTGCCACTACAAAAACATAAAGAGTTATGGGCAGCCACAAGTTCAAAGTCCTCGGGCTAGAGTAAGGTAGGCACACTCCAGCCAGCAGGTAATAGGGGCTACTCCTTGGCTCTTCCTCCGTCTAGGACTTTAAAGGGCATATGGGCAGCCCAGGATGGAGGAGCAGGTCTCTGGCCTTAGGCTGCTCACACACCAGATACTTTAAAGGGTGCAGTGGCATCCTGGGAGAGGGGTTATCCCATCTCTTGATACCACCATGCCTGCCCTGTCCCCATCGCTCCTGGGAAGGCCACCAGGAGCCGTCTGCTCTCCCCTGTCTTGTGGGAAAGGGAGGGAGAGCTGAGCACTGTGGGATAGTGGAGGATCTAAGACCTAGTCACAAGTTAAATTCGTCCTGGCACGACAGAGAAGTTGCTTTTTAAAACAGTAACTTCTTTGTCACAGATCTACCATTTTTGCGGCAAACTGGCCATTTTTATCCTGGGACAAATTCCTTTAAGCTGTGGCATGTTACAATTTTTGCAGAAACTCACATATACGCTGCATCTCCCAAGTAGAGTACCCAGTTCTATCAAGGTGTTTGTAGATAAACATTACACTGCATATCCTGTAGAGCAGTGATTTCTGATGATTTCCAAAGCCTACCTAGTTTAAAGAACCAGCATCTTTTATTTAGCTTAATACTCTAACATTAGTGGTTCTCAAACATTTTAAATGCAAAGTGCCCCTCCTTAAACTTGAGGCACTCCTTCATATGTTTTGCGAACTGAATGGCACCCAATTTCAAAAACTAATTGTCATATTATAGTGTTTACCTCCTTATACAGGAGCTGGACAGCGTGGGGTAAGAGATGCTCCAAGCAGAGACAAGCCTGAGCCTGGCTTATTAAACTTATATCCTCACACCCCACTTATCTCTTCACACCTTCAAAGCATTCTTCAAAGGATCTGAATGCCCCAATATGCCCTGGCATGCTGGTTAAGAATCACTGCTCTACATAACAGAGTTTAGACCTGATGCTGCTCACATTTTTACTGGTATAAATCAGGAAATTGCCAACCAATGGAGTAGGCAGGCATAAGTGAAAGGAAAACGGTGTCCATTCTTAAATCAGAAGTCTTCTATGAGTAGTTTCAGAGTTAATCTGCCAACTTTAGAACATCGTAGATAAAAATTCCTTCACTCCTGGAAGTTAAGACCTTTGGACTCAAGAACCACATTGATTTGAACCTTATTATCTGTACTTCATTCACTTTATCATGGGCAGAGGGAGTGTTTTTTCCCCAAGGTCTCTGAAATCTACTGTAACCCTAGCTGCAGAGCTACCCGCAAAGCCGCAACTCAACTCTGAATCCCTGGAGGTCGCTGGGACCTGGAACAGCCTGCCCTCCTGGAGTGAGGGAGGTTCCCCTCACAAGAAGGCACATAGCGTCCCTGGACTTTCAATTAGACATGACACAATTTACAACTATGTACACTTTATTTACAAAGGGTTACAGAAAAGGAATCTAATTAATACAACACCGTTAAACTGTCAGCAATTATTCACACCCTTAGTCAGTAATGTTGCACACAATGATGGCCTCAAATGATATGTGTACATGGGTAGCCTGAACCGAATGCCCAGGAAGGTGGAGCTGCTTCCTTACCCCTCTGATGGAAAGCATGGGCACATGGATAACTGGTGCCTCCTGAGTCGGGGGGGCACTTGCCCCCCCAGTGGCCAGTCAGTGACTGGGAATATCAGGCCTGCCCCAGAGTGCCATGAGGTTGGGAGGCCATTTGGAGGCCTGGGCACTTAGCATGGGTGTGGGCATGTGGGCAAGGCTGGGGATCAATGGAGATAAAGTGCTGGACATGTTCCCTGCACCAGCTCTCTGGGCCCCTATGTGGCAGCACCCAGGACGGAAGCACGAGCAGGGACTGCAAGCCACATGGCAGAGGTGCTTCACCACAGGGCCTGCAAAGAGATAGAGCTGGGGTTGAGGAGCAGCAGGGAGCAGGTGCTGACCCTGCTGCCACACAGAGCAGGATCAGCAGCCTGCAGGAAATCTAGGGCTGGGCAAGGGAATCTCAGGGTTGGGCAAGGGACACAGCAGGCTTCAGCCCTTTGCAACACTCATATGTGGCTAAGGAGTAGCTCCAGCTAGGGGATAGGACAGAGGCTGCCTGAGTCGTGTCAAGGGGGGAAACTGGGCCTACTGGGCTCCTGCTGACGGCACTGGCTCCTTCAGGCTCCCTGTGCTGTGGGCTCCAAGGCACAAAATGGCTGGAGGCTTTTATAGCCTGTAACTGGGGCTGCCAGAGAGCAGCCCAGCCCTGGAGGAGGATAGGCAGACAGCCAGCACCCTAGTCACTGGGCAGATCCAGCACTGAAGTCCCTGCATTAACACGCATCAATGTGTCTACATATACATTAATGCGCTTTAACTAATCATGCCAACATTTGATATTTGCTTTATGCAGGTGTCAAATTTAGGTGGGATTAACCTAAATTTTCCATTTTTAAGGCATGTTAAGAGTGCACACATGTGCCCTAAATTGGGCTAATGTGCATTAAAGGCACACATGTAGCATTACTGTACAGTAGCTTACTGCACAGTAAATCTAGGCTGGAGTAAATGCATGTGTAGACACAGGCAGTGTGTTGAACATCAGTTTCCTTTTATGTCTGACCCAGAGGCTATGAGAATCCTACAGCTACCAGCAACGAGAGACAAGCTTTTGGCTAAAACTGTAGAAACTCATTAGCTAATTTTTCAAAACTGAATAGATTTTTGTCTTCATTTCTGAGTACCCACCATACAATATTTTAAATCTAAAGTGACCTCAGCACCTACCTTTTGAAAATCCAATCTTATTTCAGGGTTTCTCATGTAAGCATTACAACTGAGGCAGCAAAGTCACTAGTTATGTGTGAAATTGTAGGGCTACGCACTTGCTCTGGTGGTCATAGCTGCTATTGCTTATGACAGCCAACATAATTGTCATCATATATTTGCTCAGCTTTGAACCTATGCTTGATGCTAAAATCAGAATTTATTGATATTCAAACTCAACAGCTGTAAAAATTAGCATTCTGAACATCTGGGAAATGCAACATCAAATACTGTTTTATATAATGTCCTTATATTAATGATAAGCCCTAGGTTATGATATGTTTTTGCTTCTCAAATGTTTCCAGTTCTAATTTGCAAATTTTGCAATCATGATGTTCTGTAATCACATTACAGATTTACATTCAAGTCAAGAGCAGACTTGATCAGCAAAGACTCGATTTTGTTTTGTGATATCTTATAAAAACAAACGCTCAGAGGTTGGGTGAAAATACATTCGAAAAGTTATTTAGCAAAAAGGACCAGGTCTTTCACTGCTAAGTCAATGACAGTCTTCCCTGTTCAGCTGTAACTGGGAGTTATTACTGCTTCGTAACTGTTCACTGGGTGATGGCTTCTATTGACAGACAACCTAATTGACAGATATCCCTGCTCTGCACACTGGAACTATTTGGTGCCTTTGATGGCAACCTCAGCAGAAAAATTGTGAAAATTCACTGTGTGGTTGCTCATACCTTACAATATTGCAAATGACATCTGACATCTTGAAAATTTAAGAATTGGAGTTTTAAGAGTTTCAATAGTTACAGATCACCTGATCAGTCAGTGTCATGTTTCTGGTATCATGTTACTGTCTATAAGAGGAGATTGCTTGAACAAGGAGGATTTCAGGAAACAGGAAGAATGCCAAAACACAGTTCAACTAAAATTAAATGAGTATGGGTTTCCAGGACTGAGTACTAGGTTTAATTTTAAGCCTCTCTCAATAAGTCAGGGCCAAATCCTTCTTTCCTGTCAGAGTAAAAGCCTTGATTCCTGAAAAAGTGTGTGCTTATTCTTTAGTTAGAGGAAAACAAACATCAAACTACTTAAGTGTTATTTACGAGTTATTCACATTGGAAAATCATCACAATCTCAAGTTACTGCATTTTTAGATGTTTCATATGTACGCACACACCACTACTCATATTTTTAAAGATCTGAAGGAATGTTAGATGTGCTTCGCGTTCTGTGCATTTCAGCACCAGGCTTAGAAAAAGAAAGAGACAGATTACATGAAGATATCCAATGCACTCGGATTCAATCCATAATTAAGCGAAGAATTGTCTGTAGTTGGTTGCTAGCTAATCCTGTGGCTGCAAGAGCAGGGAACTCTGACATTTAGACATTAAATTAGAACAAAGAGCCAAAATTTTGAAATTTCTCAAGGAAGGAATTAACATTCTGAAAAGCTCCAAAATATTTTGATATCACTGAATTTTGCCATGTCAGTAGAGTAAGAAGGGATTGTTTTACCCACCCAAAATTTTGAAAATATCAAAACGTTTCCATCTGTTTTTTCTCTGACAGAAACGTGTTCAACGAAAATATTATTGATTGCCCGACTATTGATTTCCATTCAATGTAGAACAAAAGGCTGTACCTCAAATAAGATTGAGACTACAATGAGAGCTAAAAATGAAACTCCCTGTGATCAACATTTCAAAATTGATCCGTGTTGCACTCATTCTGGATGTCTCTGATCACACTACGCATCTCAGGATGAAAGGAGAGAGGCAATTTTGTGTCATCTCGTACATAAAATGGATCTTAGAATTGTAGTGTAAACATTCCTATGCATATTGAGGAACCAAGGGAATAACAATGATATGAGGTGGGTTGCTTCACTGGTACTTCAAGTAGAGGAATCAATAAGGAAAACAGAAGCAAAATAAGAGGAGGCCACATCAGAACCATGACTGAGATGTAATAGATATTGTGTGTCTAACAATATCTTCTTAACTGGAGGCAACAATACATACCAAATTGTTTAAGGTGTCTCACTATGAGTTTACATCTCTTTTCTATGTCTGCTGTGCTGTGTGCATCAGCAATTTGACATTTCTGCTATTTCTGCCCTTTATATTTCTCTTCTGACCGTGTAGGGAAAGGCTTGAGGGGTCATTTTTGAGAATTATACATTTGAAAACATCCACACCAGGGCATGGTACACCTCCACAAGCCCCATGCACCAATCAGAGAAATCAGGGGAAACTCAAAAATAGCAGCAGCTGTCCTGTTGGCCAGGCCACCACACTGCCACCGGCCACTGACACTGCTCTATGCACTGCCGCACTGTTCAGGATACTCAAGCATCGGCTTATGTCTCTGACTTAATGGAAAATGATGGAATGACTTCAAATAGCTGTGATTAAAAACAAAAAAGACAAAGAAGAAGTATTTCTTCCCCACCCACAAAGAACTTGTCCTAGTGCTCCTGCATAATGAGATGCATTTGTTTGAATTACTAAATGTGTGCTTGGATGCTAAGAGCGCTATCCAAAATATGAACCACAGATATGTTATTTGAAACTGGAAAATCTTCAAGTCCAAAACTGTTACTTTTATATGTTTGCAAAGTGTACTGAAGACAAAACAAATGAATACTAATAATTTGGTTTGGGGAAAGTCCCTGATTCATGGTGAAATAGCTGTTTTCATTCTCATTATAGTTCTATCCAAGTCATGATCTTTGTTAAAGGACCTAGCAAGTCAACTTCACAAATGCTGGAATGTGGATGGGGGGCATTTATGCATCAGCAGGAGACATCACCTACATAATGGCACAGACCGATGAACACACATTGATTTATGTTGGCTTTATATACTAATGTAAATTACCGAGCAATCAGAAGCAGAAAACACACAGCTACCTTGGAGGTAGCTCATACAGTATATGGCTTTTACTGCACTATATGGCAAACTCATATCCAAGTATGGATCTGGA
>JAGPOW010003316.1:184805141-184823319 GCA_030014935.1 Caiman crocodilus
CCTCTGCACTGACAAGAAGGGAGTTCCCCAGCCTGTAGGTGTGCTGCTGGTCCTTCCTCCCCAGGTGCAGCACCTTGCACTTGTCAGTGTTGAAACCCATCCTGTTGTCATCTGCCCACCCCTGTAACCTGTCTAGGTCCAATTGCAGCCTATTCCTCCCTTCAAGCATGCTCACCCCCCCCACACACATCTTAGTGTCACCAGCAAATTTGAATAGGGTGCTTTTTACCCCCTCTTCCAAGTCACTGATGAAGATGTTGAACAGTGCGGGTCCAAGAACTGAGCCCTGGAGGACCCCACTGACCACATCCCTCCAGGTCAAAAATGATCCATCCACCACCACTCTCTGGGTACGGCCCTCCAGCCAGTTAGTGACTCATTTGACTGTGTGTGTCACTGCCACAGTACCCTAGTTTTCTAATGAGAATGGGGTGAGAGACAGTGTCGAAGGCCTTCCTGAAGTCCAGAAAGACTAAGTCTACTACGATCCCTGCATCTAAGGATTTTGTGACCTGGTCATAGGAGGCCACCAGGTTGGTCTGACAGGACCTGCCTCTAATGAACCCATGTTGGTTGCCCCTAAGCATAACCTCCCCTGCTGGCCCCTCATGGACTTGTGCCAGGATAATTCTCTCAAAAAGCTTACCCAGGATCAAGGTAAGACTAACAGGCCTATAGTTTCCCGGTTCCTCCTTCCTCCCTTTTTTGAAGATGAGAACCACATTGGCCCTTTTCCAGTCCTCTGGCACTACACCAGAGCACCACAAGTGGTTGTAAAGCCATGCCAGGGGTCCCACAATGACCTCTGCTAATTCCCTCAGCACTCTGGGGTGGAGGTCATCAGGACCAGCTGATTGAGATACATCCAGTCCCTCCACAAGTTCCCTGACTAGATCCTCACTGACCCTAGGCATGGGTGTGCCTCTCCCAGGTTCTGAGGGGGTCCCAGGGGGCAGGCTGGTCCGGTCCCTGCTCAGGAAAATGGAGGCAAAGAATCATTAAATAAATTACCCTTCTCGTCTGGTGCAACAACCAGATTTCCTAGCATGTCTTGGAGGGGCCCCATGTTACCCAGTACCTTCTTTTTGCCCCCTATATATTTAAAAAAGAACTTCTTGCTGTCCTTGAGCTGGATAGCTAGTCCCAGTTCCACCTCCACCTTGGCCTTCCTAACGACCCTCCTGCAGCCCCGAGCAACCAAGGTATAGTCTTCCCTGGTGATGGCCCTTCCCTTCCTTTGGGTATATGCCTCCCTTTTAGCTAGGAGTCATTCCCGTATGCTTTTGGTGAGCCAGGGGGGCTTTTGCACCTTCTTGCCCCCTTTGATCCTTGTTGGGATTATCTCCCTTTGGGCTTGGAGGATCGTCTCCTCAAGGAATGCCCACTCTTCTTGGACTCCTGACTCTCCTCCCCTCCAGGACCTCAGTACTTCCTCAACTATTCTTCTTACCTCATTGAAATCTGCCCTCCTCAAGTCCAGAGCTACTGCTTTGCTGCAGGCGTTTGCTACCTTGCACTAGATGGTGAATTCCAGAAGGCAATGATCGCTGTAGCCCAGGTGGTAGAGCACCTGCATCCCCCTCATGAGGTTGTCACCTGTGGCCAGCACCAGATCCAACAAGGCATCCCCCCTGGTGGGGCTATGCACCTTCTGAGTTAGATGGAGGTCCTGTCTCTCAGCTGGGAACCTAGGTGAGCAATCACACCTGGCTGACTGCTCTTCCCAGTAGATGTCTGGAAAGTTCAGGTCAACCACGATGACCAGGTCTTTTGACCTAACTACCTCTGTGAGCTGACTTAAGAATTCCCAGTCTAGCTCTTCCTCTCTCTTCAAGATGTCCCTGGGTAGGGGATATTCTGCCATGCCAGGTCAGTCCCATTACACCTCGACATCCCCACTCACCTACTGCATCCTAGGATACTGGAGGACTTGAACTTGGGCAGAAGAGCTGTGGGAAGTGGCCACACCTTAATGGAACAGAAGCTAAATCAGGTGGATTAGAGATAATCCTGCCCTGGAGTGGTATATCTTTACAGTGAATAATGAGTGCTTCAATCCACTGAAAAAGTGTTAACATGTACCCAATCCAGGGGTTAAGAGCTCTAGAAGTCAATTCAAATTACCATGCAACGAGGCCCTAAGATTTCTCTCTCTCTCTCTCTGAAGACAAGGAACACTCACAAAGAAAGAGAAACAGTAAAAAAAGAGAAATTGTTTGTCCACTGATGCTTTCTTTATTCCCATGCTGTAGGCATCATGAGAGCATCAGAGCATACTAGTTCTGTGATACATCAGTTAGAAACAAGTAATCTTTAGCCTCTAGTCCTTGGATGGTTTCTCTAGTGTGGGATAACAACTAGCTGTATATAGCTGTATTCCCATCACCACCAGAAGAGGTGTGGCTAAAAAGCCAGGGTTTGCCAGAATTCTGCAGTTGGCTCTGATGCACCCCAATCAGATCAGCTGACTGCTGCTTCTAGCCTTAGGAGCACATTGGAGTCAAGGGTTCCCATGTACTCCTAAGGCTCAGAACCCTGATCAGATGATACCTGGCCACACGTACAATTTAAGGTACGATGAGAACAAGTCATAAAGGTATTACTCATATTTTATATATTTGTGTAATAACTTTGTGGCTTATTCCTTCTTTTATCATATCATTCATTGTATTAACCTGTGGCAGGGCTCCTACTCAAGATGATTATCTGACTAATCATATATTAAATTTAACATCTTGCAAAAGCTTAGGACATATTACATGGCACAGCCCATGTTCTGGAAACTGTGTGTTGTGCATCAAAAGTTTCAAGGTGTCATTAAATGCACAGTGAAATATTACAGCCTGGTTATGGATGATTCTTCAGCCTGACCTTCAATAGAACTTAATCAGTTCACTAAAAGCCAAAGAGCATTTCCTCAGGGGGAAAGAAAAAAAGAGAATGAATTGGTTGGACTTGGTAGCATAGTCTGTCATCCAATCTGGACGGCAGTTGTTAAGTTTTTTGCCATTGTATTTCCTGTTCTATTATTTTAGCACAATGCTCGGCCTCACACAGCACACAAAATAAAAGCCTCTTGTTCTGAAACACTCACAATAATAATAAGAAAAAAGAACCGAAGTCTAGTAAATTTGCTTGGAAACGTCTATATCAGGTACTGCAGTGCTGATTGGCTCTCAATGAACTAACGTTTTTTTTCATGTTAAACAGGTTTCTTTCCTTGTCTGGTTTCAGGCTTCTGCTGAATGCAAAATGTGGATAAAAGTAATATTAATTATTCCTTATCAACCCCTTCAATTACCAAGAAGAATTCCTACCCCATTTCCTATACTTAATAGACTATTATCAAATCTCCTAGCAACACACTTTTCCACACTATTTAGATGTTTTGTCACTTTTTACAAAAATGGTATGTATTAAGTGACCTGCCAAGTAAAGCAACTTTCTATTTCATCACTTGCCCTTCTAGCAGTGATGAGAAAACCATTTTCTCTTGTAATATTACTCATTTTGGCAAGCATTTGTCCACCTATTCTACATGCACAAGTCCTACAATAGTTACTGAGAGCTCTGTATAGTCAATAGAGGAAGGTGGACCTTGCTGTTAAATTCACAATATCCTAGTTTAATTTAGTTTGTTCTCTAATAGAGTGGTTTGCAACTTTTTTAGATTCAAGGCACCCCTCAAAAATGAAAGCTCTTAGTTTTCACTCGTTTTTTGATTATGGAAAAATAATACAGTAATTTTTCTGTACCAGATAACTCAGAAAGGCTACACTCAGAGGCGCTTTACTGCACAGTTGACTAAATTACTGTACAGTAAGTGTCTGCAAGTATAGATAGTGATGTTTTCCTATGTAGTCATTTAGTCAACTTCACAGTAAACTGTCTCATGTAGATGCACCCTCTGACCAGTTGTGGTCCAAGATATTTGCTACAGATAATACAAGTAGCAAATTAACTGTACCACAATTACTGCACAGTAGCGCACATGTAGACGGCCAACCGGAAACATATTTGCTCATGGTCAGCTCAGGCAGCAGGGGGTGGAAGAACAATCCCCTCCCTAGGGAGCTGTCAGCTGTGGGAGCAGGTTTCAAATGTGAAGCACACCTGGGACAACGTCCGTTTGCCCTGGCAGCAGGCAGCTCCTGGCCCCAGCTCCACAATCACAGCTGAGGCTTAGAGATTGCTCCTTGCCCTTGGAAGCTGCCTGCTACCAGGACGGGCTCTGATCATGGAGCCCAGGCCGAGACAATGTCCCTCTGTACCCGGCAGCAGACAGCTTCTGGCCCTGGCTCTACAAATGGGGACATTGATCTGACCCAGACTCTGTGATCAGAGCCCAACCCGGCAGCAGGCAGCTCCTGGGGGCATGGAGTAATCTCCCAGTCTTGCCTGCGATCACGGAGCTAGGACCAGGAGCTGCCTTCTCCAGCCTGAAGCTGCCTGGGACCTGCTCCCAAACAGGACAGTTCCAGGCCAGCCCTAGCCTGCTCAGGAAAGCCTGCATGTGTAGCCTAAAGCTAGCTGGGAATCGTCTCATTTTGGGGCAGAGCTGAGCCAGCTCCAGGTTTCATGTGTAGACTTCCCCATGCAGCCTGGGGCTGGTTGGGAACTGTTCTGTTCTGGGGCAGGTCCTGGCCAGACCTGGGCTGTGCCAGGAAGTCCTGGTAGGCACAGAGCTTATCCCCATGTGCATGGGGTGGGAGAGTTCTGCAACAGCAGCTGTCCCCTGGCCCATGCACATCAGGACCTCTCCCAATGGGAACAGGGCCAAGAGACAACTGCTGCTGCACCTGGCAGAGCTCTCCCAGCCAACCCCCAGGCTAGCACCCAGGGGGAGCCTGGAGCTTCCCTTGGCTGCTGCAGGGAGGAAGAGCAGGGTAGGAGCAACACTGCACTAGACTGCTCCCATTGCAGTATTTTTACTGAGCAGTAAGCCTACTTCAAATTATAGACACACAGAGAATGATTTTAACACTATATATTCCATTTGAAGTCCCTGGGTTCATCTTGTAAATCATGTCTGCACACCTAACAGTGCTAGCATTGTGTAGCACCTCGTAGCACCCCTGAAAGGAGCTCAAGGCAGCCCAGGGAGCCACAGCACCCTGGTTGAGAATTCTTACTCAAACTGATAACCAATAACAATGATCTTGTAATATAAAATATACACTATTTCATTTGAGTGGCTGCATGGGTGGATTTGAATGTTGTCTAATAACACTGCAGATAACCTATTTCCCTAAAGCATGGGTGAAAAATACAAACAACAGAATATGGAGAACTACATGAAAAAAATAAAACCTTGTAAACACTTCAGTCACTTTTAACAACAAAATAGGATGATGTATTGACCTTATAAAGCATCCAAGAATAGTGGAACCTTAGAGTGCTTCTGTATGTGAAGCTACTCGTTTAATTGGTATTTGAATGACTGCTTTCATAACATTGATTTTTACTGTGCATAAATTCATAGATGTTAGGGGCTGGAAGGGACCTCACGAGATCATTGGGTCCAGCCCCCCTGAACTCGGACAGGAAAAACTGCTGGGGTCAGATGACTGCAGCAAGTTGTGCGTCAAGACATTTTTTAAAGATGTCCAGGGCAGGTGACTGTACCACCTCTGGTGGGAGTCTGTTCCAGACCCTAGGCACTCAAATCATAAAGGAGTTTATCCTGATGTCCAATCTGAAGCAAACTTTAATCAGTTTGTGTCCATTGTTTCTTGCCTTCCCCTATGGTGCCTTGGTGAACAGATGATGCCTCAGGCCCTGATGTATGCCCCAATATAGGCTGCCACCAAGTCCACTCTAAGTTATCTTTTACCTAGGCTGAAGAGTCCCACGTCTTTCAGATCCTCTGTGTATGACCTGCTCTTCAGACTTATAGTTATGTGCATGGCCCTTCTTTAGACTCTCTCAAGCTTCTCCATCTGCTTTGATAATAGTTAGCTTTATGTGTGTACTTAGGGTTGGAAGGAACCTAAACAGATCATCAGGTCCGACCCCCTGCCCCAGGCATCTTGAATAGAATCATAGAAAAATAGAGTTGGAAGGGGCCTCAGGAGGTCATCTAGTCCAACCCCTTGCTCAAAGCAGGACCATCCCCAACTACATTGTCCCAGCCAAGGCTTTGTCTAGCCAGGTCTTGAAAACCTCCAAGGATGGAGCTTCCACCATCTCTCTGGGTAACCTGTTCCTGTTTTACTACCCTCTTAGTAAGAAAATTATTCCTAATATCCAACTTAAACTTCCCTTACTGCAACTTGAGACCATGGCTCCTTGTTCTGTCATCTGCTCCACTAAGAACAGTCCAGCTCCATCCTCTTTGGATCCCCCATTCAGGTAGCTAAAGGCTGCTATTAAATCCCTTCTCAGTCTTCTCTTGTCTAGACTAAATAAGCCCAGTTGCCTCAGCCTCTCCTCAGAAGTCATGTACCCCAGCCTACAAAACATTTTTGTTGTCCTCTGCTGGACTCTCTCCAATTTGTCCACATCCTTTCTATAGTTGTGGGGGGAGGAGCAAAACTGAACACAGTACTCCAGATGTGGCCTCACCAGTGCTGAATAAAGCAAAATAATCACTAGGCCTGTGTGAATAGGGAACTTTCCTACTTTTAATGACTTTGTGGGAAAGATCACTGGCTATCCAAGAGTGAATATGGATGAACTGCTTTGAACTTAGTGCTGGTGTCAGTAAGAGGCAGGAATCCTGGTTAAGGTAGGTGCTTCCCCTCTGTGCTCTATGGAGCCTAAGATGACCTAGGCACATAATGTGCAGTCCTGACTGAGACACCAAGGAAAAGGAGCCCAGACATGCCCAGCATTCCCCCATTGTACAGCTGAACACACATTCGTGATCAGCATCCAGGCAATCCAGACCAACCTCTGGGGGCAGCTAACTGCCTCATTGACCATGTGCCTAGGACTAGCAATTTGGATTGCTGCCTAAGGGCAAGGCGTCTACATTTGAGGTATCACAATGTTTTAGTGCAAATGCCTCGGAGAACTTTTGGATCTGGCCCTTAGTGCCTGTCCTCATGAAGGGGGCATTTCTCTCCTAAGTGCCAAGCTATTGCAGCTCCAGGAACATAAAGATGCATCTTGTCGTCTTCTTTTTTTTTCAGTTGAGCCCCATAAACACTTGTAACAGTGGGTTGCTTACACCCAATCCTGTTTCTACTGAAATAGCCACCCCTCAAAAAAGTCTTCTCAGACTGGCAAGAAAGGATAGCACTGTGTGTGTCCATGATTGAATAGGGATTTGGGAAGTCTGAGTTCAGTTCCTGGCTTACCTGAAGAAGCAGCTTGCCTTTCAGCAAGCAACTTAAGCCTGAATTTTCCAAACAGATGAGTATTCACCTGTAGCAGATCCAGGAAAAAGGCAAAGGGAGTGCAGCCCCACTTTGGCTATACTGCACATGGGCACTGAGCTTTGAGCTCACTGCCTGGTCAGCATGGGCTCCACATGAGACGTTAGCTCTGAGCTCACCAGGTCACCACACAATGTCTGGCCAGAGCCCCTGCTCCAGGGCCCAGGGTGCTAGTGCTCTTTGCTCCCCCTGTCCAATGAGTTCATCAGTAAGCAACAGGAAGGGACAAATGGTGGCACTAACCCTGTGGGATCCAGAGCTGCAGAAAGCAGGGATGCTGGCCAGAACCCGCTTCATAAGGTCAAGTTTAGCAAAGCTAAAAAGGGATGCGACCATACCTTCTCTGGACCTATCCCTGGTATCCAGCACTGTAGGCCAGATTTTCCCTATAGGGTCACTGCCCAGTGAATAAGTTTAGCAGATTTATTTCTGAGCTCTTCTGAAAATCTAAACCCATTTGTAAACACTGAAAATCTACCCCCACATCTCCCTTCGGCCCTAGGTGGAAAATAGTTATAATTGCTTCCTTTTACTTACCCTTTGTCTGTCTTATCTATTTATGTTGTAAGCTCTTTTGTAGCAGAAACAGTCTCCTATTATGCAGCTGAACAGATCCCAGCGAGGCCACTATTAAGTCTGGGGGCTTTCATGGACTATAATACAAATAATGAATAGTTCATTTCTAAATAGCTTCCATATCAAATAATAATTCCCCAGGAATCTTCGCTCCTTTTCTGCTTTGTTAAAATGTACAGCATGTTCCCACTGATCTCTTTATGGGCAAAGTGTTTTTCTGAAGTGTCTCTTTTCAAGAACTTAGTCTGTAAACATGTGAGAATAATCAGGAATGTGTTGGTCAAAAAAACATTTCTAACCTTGTGCTCGCCCATGCCTTATTCAAAGCATCCCTCACTGAATTGTTGTGGGAAGGTCTGCTTCTGAGAGTCAGCAACTCCTGAAAAGATGATATGAACATCATTTAAGCAGCAAGTCTTGGGCTGAAACATTACATTTAACATTACGCTACAATTTGGGTTAGTGGCACTGCTATTGTCCAAAATGGAGAGAGCAAAAGCTTAGTTGGACTCAGTTACGGAAGCTAATTTGTTCTATCCCCTGTAATGAAGCTGCAGTAATGAATGAAGTTGACGTTTCAGACTGACTTGTACATGTCTTGTAATATAGCCATACTGACTGCAGGCAATAAGGGGAAAGAGAGACATGTAGAGCTGTTGGAACTCAGAACTGGAATATAATGGAAGGGCAGAAGCTGTACTCCTGGAATGACACCAGCACATCTAATAGTACTAAAATGATCTAGCAGTGATGAATGATAGGGGAAGATAATACTGTCAGTGACTCTGATTCCTAAGAGCAAAATAGGAATATACATTCCTGCAATAGCTGCCAGTCCTCCTGCAGCTTCTATTTCAGCACTTAACTCTACCGCTTGTTCCCATGGTTGCTGCAGAATCTGCTCTTCCCTCTATTGCAGTTGCCATTAAGGCAGCTGTCCAGGACTTGTTCTCAACACCATTTAAAATGGCAAGATATTTTTCCAAGGAAGTGGGTTATGGAGAAAGTTTCTGTGGTAGTCTCTGTGCACTCCCTCCCTCTTTCATTCCACACAGTATTTTATGGGTACACGTTTGCAGCACCACATACCGCAGAGCGTGGTGTTCTCTGTGCTGCAAGGCCATGCTGCCTGAGCGTGCACTGCACCAGGGGGTTTCCCCTCTGCCCTGGATGTCCAGGGGTAAAAAAAAAAAAAAAACATGAAAAAAAACCCAAAATGGAGCTGGTGGTCAGCCAGCGCATGCTGTAGGGCAGTCTGGCTCTGCTGTTCAGAGCCGTACTCTGCTGCTGGCCAGGCTCCACGCAGCAGAATTGCCATGGTTGCAGCCCCAGGAGGCTCCCGAACCCCCAGGAAAGGCTGCTGGGGCCATCCCAGCACTGGCGCAAGCCTTCCCTACTGTAACAGGTTGCCCTCCACAGTGCCACCTTCCTGGTCATTTGCGTCCTGCGTGGGGTACCCTCGGAGGCCTCTTGGAATCCTTCAACTAATCTTGCCTGCCATGTCTTGATTGAAAGTTATTATGCAAGCGGGAGATTGCCTATTATACTGGGTATGTTGGGGTCTCTCCTAGGATGGCTGGATCCCCTTTTTCCTCTAGCTAGGCTTCCCCGTCCAAACACACCAACCAGGGTTTGACTCCGAGGTTCTAGCTTTTCTTTCCAGTGCCTGGAGGCTCGTGGCCCCCTTTCCTGCTTCCTTCTGGAGCACAGCACTCCCCAGTCCAGAGGCATGGGTGCCAGCCCCACAGCAAGGGAGCCGCAAGCCCAAACAAAAACAAAAATATACCTGAGCCCCGAGGTGTACCAGGCCTCCCCAGCCCTTTATGATTGTCTCTTGAGTACCAGGGTTTGTGTCGCCCCGAACTATGCCCTTACTGGCACTCAGGGTCTCCACAGCCCTGTCTCACTCTGTGCCTCATTGGCGCCAAGGCTGTGCCCCCTCCCAAAAAAAAAAAGCTGTGCCTTCACTGGTGCTGGGGTCTATGCCCCCAAAAGGTGTGCCCTCACTGGCACCAGGGCTCCCACTCCAGAGTGGGTCCCCAAAAATGCGGCCTCCTCCATCCCCTAATAACCTCACCCAAACCTCCAGTCCTTAAACAGCAACAAAACACAAGCCTCTCTGGGCTGTAACAGAAATTCAAGCCACTCAGCTAAAACATCATTCAAGCTTACCGGGGAAGACGCCATCCCTCAGCAGCGTCAGAAACTGCTCCTGTGGTCAGGCCTCTCCTCTCTTCTCTGGGAGAGCTCCTTCCCCCCTTGGTGCTGGCAGGGAACTGCCTGCCTGGCCTCAGCCCTGGGGATTAAATGTGAGCGAGGCCCTGCCCCTTCCGGTCAGCTGACCGCTGGCAGGTGTGGGTCACTAGCTCACTCTGGTTGCCCCTAGCAACCTGCACTTGGGTAATTATGTCTGCTTTATGAGTAGCAGGCGCCTTAGTGCTCTGCTATACCTACCCCACCCAAAGCAACTTGCCACGTACCAAAGCATACATGGCATAGGCATTCCCCGGGGACAAGAAGCAGCGGCACAAGGTGCACCACTGCTTGTCCCCAGGAAGCCAAATGTCCACGCATATCTGGATGCGCCCCTTATGTTCAGTTTCACTGCCCACCATTTTCAGATCTGTATTCAGTACGAAGCAGATACAGGCTGGCAGACACCAAATGAGATGTGTAGGCTTGAGGCATTTTGCATTAAGAAATACCCTACTGGTGGACCACCCAAGTACAATCCCATCTTTCATTTGATGGGAATTTGGGCAACTCCCCTGCCATGATTGACCACATCTCCCTCCTACATATCACAGTATTCCCAACTCCAAAGCGTTCAGACAACAAGTTGGAATTCAAAATACCCATGAAACTGGCTCAAAATCATGAAGCAATTTTTTAAAAATGTGGTGTTCCTTTTACTTGCCTTCTAGAGTGGGAATGTGGAGGGTTGAGTCACAAACGTTCCTTCGACCCAGCAGGTCTCACGACTACTTAAAAAAGATAAACATATAAATAGATAAAAGCTGAGATTCTCAAATAAAAAAAAAAAAGAAACAGACTTCAGACGCTCTGAAGGGGGAAATAATTCTTTCAAGGCTCACAAGAAAAATCATGAAAGTCAGCAACAATAATACTGTTAACTTAGTCCTGCCAGAGACAAGTTACCTGTGACACTCATGGAAGTAATTCCAGAAAGTAAACCATTTACTTGTAAAAGGGACCAGAATGTTTCAGCTGTCAAGTATTTAAAGAAATATCTTCCTTCCTGCCACCTTCTCTGCTCCCTCTACAAAAGTCTTCAAACCACTTTCAAATGACATTACGCTCTACTATCAATTCAGGCACTATATTATAAGAACAAAATATACAAGCCAGTTTCCTATACAGATTTGTTTCCCCAGAGAAAGTACATCTCAGAAGGTTTTGTTTAAATCCTACTCACTTTTATTTAAAAGCAAAAAGCCTTTCTTTTTCTTTCCATATCTCCCAATGATACTTATGTTCTCACAGGTCAAGGGGAATATTTTTTAAATGCTGTCAGCACATGTTGGAGCATTTTCATTTCACAAGAAGGACTCAAGTAGAAAGATCATAGAAAAATGAACAGAAAGCTGAGAGAGAAAAAAATATATTATATGACTATAAGAACATAAGTGCCACACTGGGTCAGAACAATGGTTTATCCATCCCACTATTCTGACGCTGAAAGTGGCAGAAATAGATGCTATAGAGAGCACTGAACCCAATACTTCTGGAGTGATTTTTCCCCTATTCAATATCCTTCCTGGCACTCACCATTATTATAGATTCCAGAAGAAAATTCTCCAACCATTCTGTTCAATAGCCATCAATAGATCTATTTTCCATTAATTTATCCAATCCCTTTTTGAACCTGGCTATAGCTATGCTATCTGCTCCCACCACCTCCTGTGGCAGTGAATTCCACAAGTTAACAGTACATTCCACTAAAAAAGTATTCTCTTGTTGGTTTTAATCCTTTCACCTACCAATTTCAGAAGGCAAACCCTTGTTCTAGTACCATGAGACTTAATGGGCAACAGTTCCCTGTTGCCTTGGTCCCATAAACTTCATGGGTGCATCCAGATGAGCACAGACACGCGGTATACGGTGCTGCAGACCTGTCTGTAATGCTGCATGCCACATATCCCGGCTAATATGCAGTGGAGGTGTGTTTTTTGTTCTTTGACACCAAGATATTGGTATAAACCACCCCCCCATACACCTTTAAAAAGTGTGATGGTGCACATGCAACAGAAACCAGACCCTGGGCAGACAGCACCGCACTCAAGCTGCTGGCAAGGCTCCATGATGCCGGATTGCTGTGGCTGCAGCTCAATGAGGCCCTCAGGACCCCAGGTAAGACTGCCAGAACCAGCCCAGGTGCTGGCCCCAGCCTCCCCTACCCCACCTGGGGCAACATGCCATGTGCCATAGCACATGTGCATGGGCATTTCCTGGGGAAAAGCAACAGCGGCACTGTGCCGCTGCTGTTTATTCCTGGGCAAACACACATTCCCACCCATGATTTTATATACCCTCTACATGTCCCTTCTTAGCCTTTGCCTTTCCAAACTGAAGAGTCCATGCCTTTTTAGTATCTCCTAGTATGGCAACTACTCCCTTACCCTAATTATTTTGGTTGCTCTCCTCTGTACCTTTCCTAATTCTCCTATATTGTTTTTGAGATAAAGGGACCAGAACTACACACAGTAATAAAGATGAGGGCACACCATGGATTTGTACATTAACATGATGTTTTCTGTTTTGTTTTCAATTCTCTTCTTAATAATGTTCAACATTTTTTTGGCTTTTTGGTCACTACTGCATACTGTGCTGATGATTTAGAGAACAATGCCTAGCTAGAATGACTCCAAGGTTTCTTTCCTGAGTCATAACAGCTAGTAGAGAACACAGCATTATGTATGTATAGCTGAGGTTATTTTTCCCCAAGTGGATTGCGCGTGTTTACACTTAAGCTCATCTGCTACCTTTTTTGACCATTAACTTACATTGGTGAAGGTCTTCAAGGCCAACTTGAAAAAAAAATGCAACATCAATATCAACTGGTGGGAAACTATTGCCCAGGACTGCCCCAAATGGAGGAAGAGTCTGCTACAAACATCTCAGTACTTTGAAACCTTCTGGCTACACCAGGAGATGGAAAAGTGGGAGCAGCAGAAATGGTATGTCACAGACTGAATCAAGAATCCAGAGCTACCCACTCCATAGAGAAACACATGCCCAAGTTGCAACAGAGTCCGTTGATCCTAGAAAGACCTCACCAGCCTTCTTTGAACCCACAGGTAAGACAACTGGGGAAGACAACTATCCTCGATTGCAAAGAATTGCCGCAGTAGACCATTATACTGCGTATTAACATCATGTCACAATTTTTACATGACACTTCAAAGCACCACGAAATTGTCTTCTGCACATTAAAGTATATGAGTAAGCTGCACCCCTTGAGAGGTAAGGAGCTAGCATCAAAGGTCTCCTCAAAGGACAGCACAGGAAATAGAAATGGCTGCAGCCCAGTAGCTAATCTGCAGCACCTAGGAGCAGGCTGAGCCTGGAGCCATATAATCGAAAGGGGTGGTGCCCCAGTTTACTAAAAGCCTGTTTCCTGAGTCAGGGGGCTTGGTCTTGCCCAGGCTTCCACTGCAAGCAAAACTCCTACTGCCTTGACTGTTAACAGAGGAGAAGCCAACCAACCAGGTAACTGAGCAGCTGCTACAGACCCAGTAGCCAAAGAATAGGTGGTAGCTGGGACCTGGGGAGACCCAGAAAAGGTTTAGCTATAGTCAACAGAAAACTGGAGGATCAGATGTGGCTGAAGTGGGTGGATATGAGGCCACAGAGGTGCCTGAGGCGCTCCCATTTGAGTCAAGGACACAGGGGACTGAGCCCAGTCAAAGAGCTAGTAGCTGGCATAGACAGAGGGCAGCCTTACCCTGGGTTAGGGACACTGGGGCATGGGGGGAAGCAGAACTGAACTGAGAACAGCCTTGCTTGTACCAAAGGAGTTAAGGCAGATTGTGAGCAGCCTTGCTTGGGTCAAGGATCCCAGAAAGTTGGGTTAAAAGGCAAGACAGGGCCAAGGGGCCTGAAACACAGAGATGGCTGAGGCTGAGAAAGCTTGGCCAGGACAAGTGAGCCAAGGCTAGAGGCCTGCAGACAGAATAAGGGTGGGCCAAAGCCAAAAGGGCTGAGACCCCTACAGAAGCAAAGAATGTCAGCAAAATAACATCTGTGAGGCATGGGCATGCTTGGGCCAAGTCAAAACCAAGGAGAAGTGGAGAACCAGAAAGAGAACACAGAACCCACCAACCTCTGAGGGCAGCCTCCTCTGCTTATTAATACCATCAAGACACAGCAGGATAGGCTTCAGAATGAGACCCTGAGAGGCTGGAATACAACCCAGGCAAGATTAAAGTGACACTGGGAGGAAATCCTGTTACAGGGCAGAGGACACAAAGAAAAGATTCAGGGGCTAATAAGAAGCCAGGTAGGCAAGCATGAGTCCAGATGTCTGTCCAGGCATCAGGGTGTCGAGCCAAAGATCAAGAGAAGGTCATGGTCAGGAATGGCCTTGATCAAGGCCAGGAAGTCAAACACAGGAACAAGGCTAGCAGATTCAAAATGCCAACACCTAAAAACACTGTTGCTGAAACAAGGGCCTTGAGGAAATGAGATGGTTTTATAGGTCTCCCATCAAGGATTTCTGGATCCCATTAGTTCCTATATGTCACTTACCCCTATTTGGCACTTAATGGGAAAATCTAGGCTGATCTAGAGCTGATATCCATCCTGGTTGCCTGATGGTGTTGCAGCCTAGGCTTCTACCTATGGCTGTAGAAGATATAGGTTTGAATCCCAGGTGCCCTGACCGAGGCTGAGAAGATGTTAATTTTCAAACTGGCACCGCTTGCCTTGACTTGAGAGGGAACTGTGAAAGCAGCTTTACATGGAACACAGACCAAAGGACTATTAGCCCAAGAGGTCCTGAGAGTTCATCGGCCTATAAGTTGATGCTCCGATACATGTTAGATCAGGACCATCCAAGCATTTAATTAAGGAATGAATGCACAGTGAAGGCTCTGAGTAGGATTCTACACGTAAGTCACCAAGTTCCTTTTCTCTTCCCATGTCATAAAGCCTCACAGCTCCCTGATCCCAAAAGAGAAAACAGGAATGGTCTAAGTCAGAACCTAACAAGGGAGCTGCCTCCTGCAAGATAGGTGTGTTAAAATTATATTGAGTTGTGACCCCCTCCAGATTGTTGTCTTCTGTTGGTTGTTGTATCACTGCTCATTATCATTATGTCCTCACCGTTAATAAGAATTTTGACAGCTTTAGTAAAAGATATGTTGTTATACGAGGTTAAGTGATATGACCATAGCAGAGAATAGTGAAGTAGCAGAGTAATTGTCTAAGTATGAGACATGGTTATAAAGAGTTAAAACTTTGACCCATTTAGAAATGAGTGAAGAGTCTACAAGCGTCCAGAAGCATCCACCAAAGTAGCCTTTTG
Organism: Caiman crocodilus; assembly: GCA_030014935.1. Taxonomy (NCBI): domain Eukaryota; kingdom Metazoa; phylum Chordata; order Crocodylia; family Alligatoridae; genus Caiman; species Caiman crocodilus. Next base: position 184,820,643 of record JAGPOW010003316.1, read on the forward strand.
ATTGGTGGAGGAGGTTATATTAGACCCCACCTGAGGAGAGAGAGTGGGGGTTGTGTGGTGTCAGAGGTTATTAGTGGTTGTGTTATTAGTGCTATTGTGTTATTGAGAGTTTTAACTCTTTATAACCATGTCTCATACTTAGACAATTACTCTGCTACTTCACTATTCTCTGCTATGTGAGTGCTCTCTGAGGAAGCAGAGAGGCAAGCGTAGAGGCAGAGCTATCCTCAACATCGAGTTGAGGAATTGGTTCGCCTCTGCATCCGTGCTGAGGAGAGGGTTTACTTACCTGAGGAAAGTGAGCAGTAGTGAGAGCTTACTTCCTTGTTCTCTCCCTCACACGGCTACTCTGGAGTTGTGGTTATCACTTGCCCCAGCTCCAAGAGGCCGTAGTGTGACTAGGGATTACTTAGTTAAAGTACTGCAGTACGCTGACACCTGGCTGCAGCTGCCTACATTGAATCGCCGCACCGATTAATCGACTATATTTGATTGTTTCATCGACCACTCTGCTGTATTCCCCTGCTCTGACTGTAACCATCTTTCAACAAATTGTACATAAGTTCATCTTAAAGATTGAGTAAGTACATTTTCTTTGTTTCACCTTACCATGCCTCCGGAGCCTCTCACTCTCGCCCACCTGCCCTGGGCCCCGGACACACCTGAGTTGTTACCTCCACTCTGCTCGGGCGCCTTTCTTGGTGTGTAACCCACGGAAGCCCCTCCATTGCCACCTGGAGTCCCTGGCTTCACGCGACAATAGGGAACAAAGACTAAACCAAACTAAGCCTTCCTGAATCTTCCTGGGAATCTCCAATAGAGGATGTAACCTGATGAGACGTTTCCAGTTAGTTTGCCCTCAAGTGAGTCTGGCACCACAGAAATGGACACAGCCCTTATTGCAAGCAGCTGTGACCTTTTGTCTTGGGATTTTTCCCCTTCAATGTAAACATAGCAGAGGTTAATAATCCTGATCCTCACTGACACCAGTGATGCAGTTTAGGAAAAGATGATGAACTAGAAGACTATATAGTTATTTAGAGGAAATGCAAAGCAGTAGGTAGATAGAGGATTAAATGGTAATCTACTCAGCAAAGACGAAATGAAAATTTTGACAACCAATGTTTTATTTACAGAGATACCTGGACAGAACAGTACTTTCAGTGCCTGATCCAAAGAGTTTGAAGAGTTGGCATCTGTTCATTGCATTCAGCAGATTTTGGACCAGGCCCATAGTAAGAGGCAAAAAAAGCAACACACCATGGAGCCTTTATTCAGCACTTGAAATTGTCATAACCAAATCAGTTGAGTGCCCCCGTCACAATAGAACTGCCCTAAGCAACTGCAGTTACATTTAAATTTGGTACGTTCTGCCTCATTACCTATTCCCACCTGGCGGTCTGTCATTGGCTACTCTAAACATACAAAGGTCCGTGCAGCTTCCGCCCAAGTCGGAGAGCTCTGAGCACGTGGTAGAGTACAGAGGTCTTTGCCACGTGGCAGAGAAAAGCTGGCGGACCGGCCATCCTCCAACATCTCCCCGTCACCGTCTGTTCCCAACGTATCCTTCATCCTGCATGCTCATTTCTGTCTACAAACTTGCCGGCTCGTTCTGTTGCCAGTTACCTGTAACTACGCAAGCAACTCGTTACCTGTAACTACGTAAGCAACCTTACTGCCTGCATCGCAGCCACCAGCAGTGTAAGTAAAGTTAAAGTAAAAATTATTTTTGCAACCACTACGCTGTGTCCGGCCTCTCCATCCACCAGTCCACCTGACGGCCGAGTAATTAGCGATCCCCCTCAAGTCGGCTCCGGCCGCCTGAGGCAGAAATCAATGATTGAGCAGACAGGCAACAAACATTGAAGACAGACTCCTGGATTGGGCCCAAGAAAAGCTAAAACTAATCCCACCCACCCCCAAAAAAGCAACAATTAAGAACCATGACAGTATAAATCAAAACAAACATACTAAACACTAACATTTTAGTTCACTCTTGAACATCTCTAATGAGAGCTTCCCTTTACAGAATTTTACTCTTAAACAATTCCTAATTAACAGAACTTGAAAATACCATTTCCACTAGATTTTTCCTTAAAAGGGCTTTACATATAAATAGATTAGTAATTTGTATGGCTATTTTTGAAAAGCATAATAAAGGTAATTTGGCAATTTTTCCTCTACTCATTTCAAATTTGATAATCCTTCTTGAATAATAATAATTTTAAAAAATAAGCTAACTGGTTAAATTATAGTCAGAGAAGTGTTATCCTTCTTCAGATGTGCATAGACCCTAAAGTGATGCTGGGCAATGTAAGAAATTAGACAAAAAATAACGGTAGTGAATCTGTAGTGAAATAGCAGACTTATTGTAACACGGGGTTATTGTAGAGGGACTGCTGCAAAATCAATTTGGCCAGAGAGGCAATGGTTACTCCCCCACTAAATAGAAATAGAGAAACCAGCTTCTCCTTTCTCTTTACTAGTTCTAAACAAGAATTGACTTCAGTGGAGTTAGTCCTGATTTGCATGGCAGAACAGGGGAAAAAAACTTAACAGACTGTTTTCTGCATTAGTCCTCCCACTCAGAACAGGTCTAGAAGGTGAGAGTGGGGCAAGGCAGATACAGTCTTGGAACTGAAAGCCTGCTTATTATTTTATTCAAGCATGCCCAATA
>JAGPOW010003316.1:184828798-184840779 GCA_030014935.1 Caiman crocodilus
CATGTCTGTCGTAGTCTCAAATCCAGCCCCAAGTTTTTCCATTTTTCCATTGACAAGTAACTATGTTAACCCTTCTATCATTTTCACCCCCTCTGGTCTCATGGCCCTTCTGACCTGATGGTCATTTCAAATTAATGACTGAAATACTGAGCTTGTCTCTCAAGCCTGCCTTTAAGAAAAGCAATAAATCATTCAAAGTTGGGTGTACATCATTCATAATATTTCTGCTGAGGCTTGATGTGGGAACAGGTGGATACCCTCAGCAAGGGAAATCTATGCCATGCAACAATGCAACAACAACATGAAGAAGTTCTTTTTCTTCACTTATTCCCACTGTGTTTTCAAGCTGCTTTTGAAAAATCCTTTCCTTGTTCATTGCCCACTTACTCAACTAACCCCTTCCTCCCTCAAGCCTCTCCCCTTTACCTCCCAAAGTGGTTTTGAAATACACATATGTGTCTGCTGATGAATTGATGAATAATGCATACACAAATACACCTGCATACATATTTTTTGAATCTGAAAGCTTGCTTAATAACTGTTTTCCAACTATTTAAGTTGGTCTAATAAAAGATATCAGATTCACAAAGAACCTTGTCTACCTATGTGCATACATACATATATACATGGAGACATTTGTGCACCAAGTTTATTTGGCAAACACATAGGAGGTAATTGTTGGAAGTCACTCCTTAGCTCTGGAACTCCTTCCCTCTTAGGCCTGTCAGAGCTTGAGCATGAACATCTTTGGGGAGCCTTGCATACCCATCCACTTGTGCAAGTCTTTGGCAGGAAAGGTTGTGTAAGTTTCCCTCACTTTATGCGGGTTCTGTATGTGCAAATTCAATGTTATGCAATGGCCCTTTTTATACCAAAAATTCGCTATATGTGAAATAAATTCACTGATATGCAATCAGTGTAGTAGAAGGCCACAGTCCTCTGCTTTGTGCAGTGCATCATGGACGTGAAACCATAAGCACAGGAAGAAAAAATTATTTGGCAGGACTGAGTTGGGTAGTGGTGCCCAGGCCAGGCTGCAACACCAGGAGCTGTAAGCCATGAAGCTGCCTGGCAGCGGGACCTGCAGCCACTGCTCAGGGCAGCTGGTGCCCATGTTTCTGGAACTGCAGCTGCCCCGGGAGCAGCGCGACGCCATCAGTACAGTTGAGGGGGTCGGTACAGTCGAGGTCTTGGAACATATCCCTGTTTGTTACATTGTAAAATGGGCTCCCTTTATGCAAATCCAAGTTATAAACTGTTTTCCAGGAATGCATGTACAGCATAAAGCAAGGGAAACCTGAGGATTCACTGTTCCATGTCAAATTATTTTATTTTAATATTTTTATCTGTCTTTATAATTTTTCTCATTGTTATTATAAGGGTAACGTACAAATCAAATAAAGAAATAGAAGTCCTCTATCTAGTATATTTTTAATTATATTACTGCTCTCCTAATTTTTCTCTCTTTTGTGTCTTTTTTAGTTTGTGACTCCTTATAAGAAGTTAAAGTACCTAGAGCGTTCTGGCTTTCCTGCTATGCAAATAAAATAAATCAATCACTCACTTAAAATTCATTTTCTATTAATATGCCAAAAGAGTTATGGTAGTGTTAAGAGAGATACCCAAAACTAAAAGGATGAAGCCATGGGAAGGAAACAGAAAGAAAAACTGAATGAGTAGTTCTGATGATCTATTAGAATGCAAGGGAGAGGAAATGTACCACATCAGAAAATAGCCTTCCGGGGAAAAGCAGGAAAAAACATTATTCCTTGTGTTGTTTGAAACCGAATCGGACAAGAAAAATTAGGAAACAATGCTACAGGCACCAGTTCTGCATTGGCCAGATTATGGCCTATATGAAACACGATTACTCCATCTCAGGGAAGAGCAGCCTACATATGGATTAAATAAATAAATTATTGTAGGGCTCTAAAACAACAGGAAATGGAAGAACAGGAGCACAGAAATAGTGTGTCCCGGACCAAATCCAGAATCCTGAGCCACCCATCGCACAGAGAAATATGTATCCAATAGAGTCGCTGCCACAGAGTCTGTCAACCCCAGATAAGTCTCATCAGCCATCTTCGGACATGCAGATAAGATAATCATGGAAAAAAATCATCCTGACCGTGAGGGTCTGCCGAAGAAACGAGTCAGTTTACCTTCTGTATTCGGAATCTGTCTAGATTTCCACTATTTCACTAGTACTGTCTGCAAGTTCTTGTTGCTTGGTATCATTAATTTGGATACCATTGTACTAGTATAACATGCCAAATGCCCAGATGTTTAAATGAGCGTAGCTTTGTTATAGCAAAACAACTTACACAAGCTGGAGAGCTGTTCCCTAATCTTTTCTTAATTATTATATTCTGTGCCTTTAATAATTGGAGGACCTCAGTGGAAACTGCAGAACTCTTAAGCTCCATCAATTTTGTACCTGAGAGTGTGTATATCTCCAGTTATGTTATCTCCCTTGAATTCCCAGACCTACTGGCAAACTAACTGAAAGCATTGTAATGCTTTGATTTGCATATATAGAGAAGTTTGTTTTTGTTTTTGTTTTTTTTAAATGGACCACAGCACATATAGTTCCTTTCCATAGGCCTCTAGTTTCATAATATGTAGAATATTGCCTTCAGTCCTTGGTGTCAAAGAGAGTTATAGACACATTGGAGGGAATCTAGGGCTAATGCAATTAAGTGGGGGCAGAAGGAATTGAATCTGGACAAAAAATTAAATGAATTAACTTTTAGGGAATTAAATGAATTCACATTTTAGTGACATACACCTTCCAGCAGTAAGAGTAACCAATGACTAGCATTTCCAGAATAATCTAAAGCAGGGGTCAGCAACCTATGACTTACAGAACAGATTGAGCCAGTGGGGCCATTTGATTTAGCCCGTGGATTTGGAGCTTTAGAGGTTTTCAGTAGTGGGGAGCGTTGGCTGCGGGATCTACCACTATACCACTGGAAAAGGAAGCAGTAGTGGAAGGACCTCTTCCTACGCCTTCATAGGGAGAAGGAGCAAAAACAATGGTCAAGTCCTAGCACCTACCTACATGCCTCTGACCAAAGCTGGGTCATTCTGCCCCACAGCCAGAAAAAAATTACCAACAACTGAATTAAAGGAAGTGACAGAAACAGAAAATGTCAGTTACCAGGAAAATAGCAAATTAGGTTGCATGTTAAAACCATATTTTATGACAATTTAGTTTAAAAAGAAAAAAATCAAGGCACAAGTATGTCATTACCATACAACTTGGCCATTACAGAATAGCTTGTGCATTTATTAGAAGTTCTTATATAATATACTTGTGCACAGTTTTTAATGGGTTACTCTTTTGTCAGTTTGCTGCTCATTAAAGAACCACTTTTAAAAAATTCTACCACTTTAAAAAGTGTTCCAGGATAATGGGCATTCACAGGCTTTGCAGAGTAATGGTCATTTCTACCATCTACATATTCTAAAAGACTTTGAAATACTCTTACAACTACTTAAGAACAATAAGTTCTTTCTTTCTGAAGCAGTAATTCTCTCTCATAAGACATAAGCCTAGGGCAGAAATAGGCAAAATACACCCTGTGGGACAGATTAGGCCGACTGACAGATTTTTGCCCGGCCCATAGTGACTTCCTCAGTTGCACCTGGTCCATTCATGGATGACAGCCTGGGCTATGGCACATGCAAATAGTGACACCACCCATGGGTGGGCAGCAGGGTTGGGGTGGCGTGGTGGCCAGACTCCATTTCCGAGCGGCCCTGGCAGCAGTAGCAGCTCATTCTGGCCAGACCCAGCCCCACTGCCTAGGCACCCCTGCCCATCTGCCCTGCACCCAAAACCGGAGGTGGGACCTACATGGGCAGGGCTCTCGGCCAGGTTGCTGGGATGGGGCTGCAGGCAGCTGCATCTGGGAGCAAGGCAGGCAGGTGGGGCTGGGGGGACCCCAGAGTCTTGGGGCAGTGACAGCATGGAGCCAGGGGCCAGGACAGAGCTGCAATCCACTGCCCACATGCCTGTGTGATAGGCACTGGTTCTATGGACAGCGGCATGCAGAAAGTGGATCGTGGCCCTGCCCCAAGATCCTGGACCTGGACTGATCCAGCTCCCCCAAGATCCCAGGGTCTCTACAGAGATCATCCAGTAGATGTGCAGCATCCCAGCACCACTGTCCCACAGCACCCCAGCACCACTTGGCTTGTAGCCACTCCTCTGCTGCTGCATGCAGCACCAGCAAGCACCAGCCCTGCAGGAAGGAAGGGCGGAGGTCAGGTGGGGCTCAACCCCCACATAGTATTTCCCCCCACTGCTTATGGGGATGGATTTTTTTTTCCCCAAATGCTGTTAATAGCAAAATCAATCCTTTAGACAGACATAAATGCAGTCTGGGTCAGAAGATACCAGAGTTCATTACAAAGCACAGGCATTTTCTAATTATGACTCAGCACAAGGGGATTTTTTCGTCTTCCACAGAATTTCTTTGGAAGTAGAACATTCGGTTTAAGTTTTCAACCCATGAACAGCTATGTCCTGACGACTGCCAATTCTCAATGGAATAGTTCAGAATCAGTGATTGACTACATAGCTATAATTTTGAAAAGATTAATTCACTGGTGACCTAAATACCTACACAGTGGCAAATTGAAAACTGTTCCTAGGCAACAAGAACCTATTGACAAGATGAAAATTCCTTCTTCAGAAATTGTTGTCTGAGGCAGAGAAGCAAGAAATTATGCACCAGATTCCAAAGCAGGATGAGTGAGGAACACCTCTGACTTTTTAAAATTCAAACTGCATCTTAACGTATTTATATTTTTCATCAATGGGAGACCTCCAGGGAAACCCAGAAGGTAAATGCTGCTGGATATAGTCTGAGAGAAAGGTGTCGTCTTCAAGGCAACACTGAAATAATATTCCAGAATAACAATAGGGCAAATATGCAGCTTAAGGTACCATTATTCAGATGAGATTGAACAGCAAGATGATGAACCCTTGTACTTACCGAAAATTGTACAGAATTTTTCACGAGGCGAAAAACATCAATCTTCACTACCCCTGTGAAGCTCCAATGTTTAGCTATTTGATTTAGAGTCAAATTCTATTCCACCTATCAGGTGACTGTGGACTTGGTTGCCTGTTTGTGAATGCATGCTACCCTGTTCAAACCAGGAAACTCCATTTATGCATCTACTTTTGAAGCACACCAACATTACTCTTAGAAAATAAAATTAAAAAAAAAACTAGCAAGGAGGAAGACCTATCTGCCTTTTTTTCCACTAATTCTTTTTTGGAGACCCAAGCAGGATAAATATGCCCACACTTAGGCCCCAGAGTCCACCTCTGCATGTAATAGGCAGAAAAGAATCTGCACCATCGTGTTTCTCTAAAGACTCTTCCACATACATTTCTATAGCAGGCACGACAATTACTATAGCACTACTTAATACTGTATTTACTGGAATTTCAAATACAAGGGTTATACAATATTACCCTGATTATAAAGACAACATCCCAATAATTAGATTCTATACCTGGAAAAATGATCAATTCATTATTATTTTGAAGGTATAAAATCTAATGATTAGATGTTTGTTTTGAATTCATCCCCCTCCTACTGCTACAGCAGGGAAAATAGTGGTGGAGGGTGGGGAAGGGAGAGTAAGGTGGTCCTCTTGCTCTCTGCCCACCAACTTCTCCCCCCTGCAGCCTTTGTCCCCACTCTTTACTGTCAGCATCTGCTCAGGCTGTCTTCCCTCCAAGCACGAGTGGAAGCAAACTGCATATGACAATAAGTGGAGAAAAGGGATAGAGAGAAGGACAGGGACTGCAGAGGGGAACATGAGATTGCTGTGGATCTGACTCTGGCCCCAACGCTGACGGCTTCAAAGTGCAACAAAGGTACTTCATAAACATACTTTTGATCACTATTTTTATGCTTACTTATACATAATACAAACTGTGCATATTAGTCCAGAGCCAAAAGGATTATGACTTACCATATAGTTCATTGGCCTGAGTCAGCGTTTCCAGCCATAGTGACCCCACAGCCCAGCACTGCTCAGTATGCATGTGTCAACTCCAGACAAACCCCCTCAAAAGATCCACATGCTAATTACCCCCCAACACACACACACACCTGGACCCAGGTGTGTTCTTGTCATGAGCCCTGAGACCCTCCAAAAATGTATATGCAAATGATGAACAGGCCCGTCTCCACCCCATAGAGGGTGGTGCCATATTAATCATATGCAAGACAGAGAGGGGTGACAGCCTTTCAGCTACGTATAAGTTCACTGATGTCTACCAGATATTTATGGTTGGTTTAAAAACAGGACTCATTGGAAATGGTAAGGACAGACAGGAAGTCAAAATGTATCTGATGTAGTGGTTCACCATGACTTGAAAAAGAGTTGGCAGTGAAGGGGACGGAGCATAATCAACACTCTTATTCAGCTGGGCTGCCCTAACCGATCCCTGTGGTAGATTCCCATAAACATATCAAACGTAGCATTTTTGGCACAAAGGAGAGGTTGTCAAGGCTAGCTATGATCCTCCAAGTGCTGGCCTGGGATTGCAATGCCTCTAGGCCTGGTGCCATTTCCCCATGGAGGGAACATCCTTTTTTTAACGGTCAGAAAAAAAAGAAAAGAAAACATCCCGATCAGCATTTTCTTGGCCTCTTGGGATGAGAACAAGTAAACAGACTTAAGACGATGCCTTAAGGGCTGAGATAGGAATTGATGGAGCATCAGAGTGCAAGAGGTGGAGGAGGGAAACTCAAAGCTCAAGACAATAGCAATGGTGGCAAGTAACTAGGAGGTGAAAAGTGAAATAAGTGAAATGAAGTGTGGAAAGGAAAGTCTACAGACAAATGGAAAGTGGGAAAAGGTGAAGAAGCAGAGCAGAAAGAGGACAAAGAACATAGGACCAACAGCAGAAGTAGCAATGATGACAGAAGCAGCAGCAGTAAAGAAGGTGACAGGGAGAGGAACAAGAGGGAATACAGGAGAAAAGGAGAATGGGAAATAGAGCGGGAACAGTAGAAGAGATGTTGAATGAGAAGCAGAAAGCAGCAAGAGCAGAACAGAATGCCAGCCCACCAGGCGTAGCACGGCAGAAAGACATGGAAGATGCACTGAGAGGTGTCAGGGAGGATCAGAGCCTGTAAATAAAAGCAATATCAACTGGTGACAGGATGTTGACAGGATTGATTATGAACATATATGAGTTCACAGAAAAGGTACCGTCTGAGATATTAGAGGTGCAGATGGGACATCTCACCAGCTTGATTGCTTTCCAAAACAGAAAGACTTGGGAGTTTATTCGCTGGAACAGTGAAGGGTATGAGCAGTTTCAAAAGAAACATGTAGAGGAACGTGGGAAGGAGGAATTAAGGGAGATACAGTTTATAGCACGGGAAAAGGTAAGGGAACAAGTGATTATAGTAAGAACGTGTACAGATATATTAGAGGCACAAGATACAGAATGATAGATTGAATTGCATGTGCAAAGAGTAACGTGTGTACAGAAGGTGAGGGACAAATATAGTATTTGGGTGGAGCAAATGAGTGGAGCCCAGGTGGGGTGCAGCACCTCCTATCTATGATCCAGATGGGTCCCCACTAGAACACTTTCTAAAGGTACCGTGGGCAACCAAAGCAACACAGTAAATGCAACAAGGAGGGGCATCTGTCCACACGCTGTATCCAGATGTGAAGGGAAGGGGCATAGAGCTGTAGTGCCAGGCATCCCTAAAATGCACTGTGGTGGGGAGGGACATCTACTTCACAAGTGTCCCAGAGCCTATGCAAGCAAGGTCAAATCCTCTGAAGAACAGCAGAGATCGGAAAGGGTCAATGGGGGAGAAAAGGAGGGTGAGATTGAAGGAGTAGTGATGGACAAGACCCCATAGGAAGGGAGAATGGACAAAGAGTAGTATCTATAATTGAGGTGGCTCAAGAAACAGAAGAAGCGGGGGCGGGGACTGGGGTGCAGGAGAGAGCCCATACATGGAGGTAGAGAAGGAGGAGGAAAAAAATAATCAAATAAGCAGAAGAAACAGAGGTGAAACAAGTAAAAGAGCCTAGGAGTCAGCGAGGGAGAAGGAAGAAAACACAGGGGAAGAAACACAGGAAAAACAAACTTGAAAATGAGGGGAATGACTCAGAGGCAGAGAACTGCTTCCCACCATTAACTCCCCTGGGCTCCAGCTCATAGTAGGGAGCCGGAGGGGCAAGTGGCAGGGAGGTGGGTGAATGGACGACTTCCTGAATGCAAAGACAGCTTGCAAAAGTGACAGGTATGAGAGTGGGCAGGGGAAGGAGTCCACCATGGTGAGCAGCAGTGCCAGGGAACTTTAAAGGGACAGGGGCACTCTTCTAAACCAAGCACAGTGGCACTGATTATAGCATCCCTTAATGTCAGGAGTATACTAACAAGAAAAGAAGGGAACATATTGAACCAATGTTAAAACAAGCAAGGCCAGACATAATCTGCCTACAAGGACGTGGGATACTAGGGAAAAGGGATTATAAGCACTTTGAGAAAAGGTGGAGATGGGGACTGTCCTAGTGGTCAGGGACAGGTGCAAACAAAGTGACTGGAGTGGTAATACTATTCAAGAATCCAGAGGTGAAAGCAAAGCAATGGAAGACATCATCAGTGTCAGACTGCAGTGACTGGTACTATCAGTCAGGGAAGCAAAATCAGAAGATTTCAATGGATATGCACTACCAGAGCAGGAGGGAAGGAAGGATTTGCTTAGAAAGCTAGTAGTTTACACGGTCAGAGGGAGACCACAAATAATAGCAGAGGACTTCAGCTGCATAAAAGAATTAGATGACAGAACAGGGAAAGTAGGAGCTGGAACTTTAGACAGTTCATCCAGATTGTTAGCAAATATAATAACTACTGAGATGTGTGGGCATGGAAGAAAACTTTGACTAGAAAGCTCACTAGACCCCAGTGGAAAGAAACAATCAGAATTGACTTTGTGCTTTTATAAAAAAAAATAGGGATGAGAAAGAAAGAAACCATAGTTGTGGCATTTAGTGATCACCTGATGCTGAAGGTAGAACTGAGTCTTGGAAGAGCCTTGTAAGAGGCTTGTAAGTGGAAGGGAAGTTTAGAAGTCAAATGTGTGACTGGTACAAGATGAGGAGACGTCAAGCATACACAAGACAGTAAAAAGCATAGAGAACAGTGAAGACATTTTCAAGAGTACCAGAGAACGGTGGACAATGGTGAAGAGGACGGGAGAATGCTTCAGGAAGGAAGATCGAAGAACCACGCAGCAATGAATGAAAGAGGTGAGAGAGCTGCAAAGAAAGATTCAGGAGTTGCTAAAGGAAGCTGCAGAAGGAAGACAGGTGTGAGAAGAACCAGAAGAAATAAGGCAAGCATTAGAAAGCTGGTTTTAAAGAAAAATGAGAAAGAAAATGTTTTTAGCACAAGCACCCTGGGTGGGAGAAAATGAAGAATGAGCCCAGTACTTTTCAGCTAGAATGAAGAAGGCAAAAGGAGAGCTAAAAGCAGTCTAGGAAGGTGGTACCCACGTGGAAAAGCAGGGGGAAGGGTTGGAGGCAAAGAGAAGATGTTATGAAGACCTATATCAGAAAAAGGAAATAGGAAGAAGATGAGGGTTCTGCTGGAAGAGACAGAAGAGAAAGTACAAGAGGGGAAAGCAAAGATGGAAGAAAGGATAAGCTTAAAGGAAGTGGAGGAGCAGTTAAAAACCTTTAAAAGAGGGAAATCACCAGAAGTAGATGAACTACCTATGGGATTTTATGAGAAGTTTTGAGCATGGGTAGGAAGAGATATAGTGGAAGTTTTCAAGGAAATAGCAGAAATAGAAGAGGCAGGGAAAGATTTTACAAGAGGCATTGTGATCTTAACTCTTCTAGAATGGGGAGAAGAACTCCTGAAAAACTGGAGACTTATACCATTCCTTAGCATGGACGAAGTTAATGGCCACGGTGCTTGCTTTGAGGATGAGGACAAACCTTCAGAAGATAATACATGAAGACCAAGTATGTGCAGTACCAGGTAGAAGGATCTCTGAAGTGATCAGAGGGATTAGAGATACACTGCCCGACATCCAAGAGAGGAAAACAAACACAGTTACAGCAAACCTAGATTTAGAAAAACCATATGACAGAGTGGATCATTATTGCATACATAAAATGCTAGGGAAAATGGGGTCCCCAGAGAAATGTATACGTTGGGTAAAGTTATTGTATAGAGAAGCGGAGAGTCAAGTCCAAATTAATGGGAATCTAAGCGAGGCTTTTAAAATCCATATGGGGTGAGACCACTATTATTTGTGTGTGGGATGAAACCGTTTGCACAAAGAATAAGAACAGACATGGTCTTTTCTTAAGATACTACTTTACTTTTATGAGGATGAGGTAAAATGTGTATTATACATGGAGGATATAAATGTAGCAATTAGAGATGGACTTTTGATGGAAAGGGTGCTAAAGAATACATTAGAATACAGGCAACCCTCGTTTAATACATTTCACTATAATGGTCATTTTAAATTGATACCCAATTCCACTTAGCGCTCAGCCAGTTTCATTATAACACTTCCGATCCTCATCTTGGGTCATTAAAAACTCTTGCAGTCTCCATCTTGGAGTCTGACCTTCAAATAAGAGAGAGAAATCAAGTGGTAGGGATCCCGATGGACACTGCAGGGAAAGATGATACAGCATGGGAAAAGGTGACGGCAAGGATGTGGCAAATATTTTGGTTCAGATCCAAAAGGACATTGTCCTTTTCCAGAAAAGTGGTAGCAGTTAAGGCTGCGCTACTGCTGATTATTCCATATACGGGAATTGTATTCCCACCGACGTGGCATCAGATAGCAAAAGTACAGAGGGAAATATGTGTGTTCTTCTGGAATGTCAAAAGAAAGAGGTTGGCTACATCTGAACTGTACAGAGCAAGAAAGATGGGGGATGGAGGCTGCCAGGCTTGGGACTGTTTGTCCGTGTGAAATATGTAAGTGCAGCATGCAAGGCAGTAGCGGAGGGATAGGGGAAAGCAGTGTGTATCACTTGATTTCACACAGCTGCAAATTTGAAGAAATGGGAAGTATTTCAGACTTCTTCAAAGAGTCCACAGATGTGGCAACTGCCAATACATGACATCAGGATGGAAGGATGCATGCAGAGGTATAGAATAGGATAGAGGTGGAGGTTTTGAAGGATCGGAAGAAATTGATGGAAGTGGTAAGGGAGAGAGACAGGATGACGACAGTGGGAAACATCACAGAAGGACAAGTGAAGATGTGGGGAGCAGTGGTGAGTAAACAACTGAAAGTGGTGGGAACATGCTTACCTAGTGTGTGGATGGTTATAAGAAATATCTTGTCAGAGAGACAGGTGCAACTCAGATGGGGCTTGGCAAGCTTATCAAGGTCCCCAAGGGAAAGGTACAGGGAAGAAGAAACAATGGGATATGCATTGTGGGAGTGAACATATGCAAAGTGGGTGCGGTAAAGGGTCTGCCGCTTTCTGAGTGGCACCAAAATAAACCTATTGTTAAACCGGGAGATGGTGCTATATGGACTCATACCAAAGGGACTAGAGGAAACATTATCAAGGACTTCATTACCATGCGTCATACCTAGTTTATGAACAGTTAGAAACCTCTGGGTTTTTAAGGGGTTGGCTTTCAATCAAAGAGAGGGCCTGAAGCTGGAGCTGCATGAACTGAAATGCTACATCAATTGGGACAAAGAAGAAATCAAAGAAGAGGCAGAGAAGACATGCAGGAAAAAGGACTGGACACACTTGTTTCAGTGAACCAGTAGAGACGACTGAGATGCAGAAAGGTGGTTACTGAGAGAATAGTTTTTCATGGAGTTTTGCATGCAGAAAAAAAGAATCTGTAAGGGGTTTTTGTGGGAAGCTGATGTATGTTGTTTAAGGATTTAATATACATAGCTGTATGTTTTTGAGATGTAATTGTTTTT
>JAGPOW010003316.1:184854137-184882462 GCA_030014935.1 Caiman crocodilus
GTGCTACCTCTACATTTTGTGAGGTGCTCAGTCCTGGCAGCATGTGCTTCGTGTGCTCTGAAGGTGTTTATAGGACTGGGCCCCTCAGGAGACTTATGTGGAGGAGTGCCCCACTTTCTGGATCCCAAACAGACTTACATGGGCGTGAAACAGATGCTGGGCTGCTGATTCTCAGACAGTTCTGGACATGAACTGTAGGCTCCTAGGGAACTTCAGAGTGATAGAAGGAGGTGTCTAACATATTTAGGCATCTCTAGATTTAATCAGCAATTTTTGCAACGGCATTTTTGGACTGTGAGTCTGGACCTGGACTTGGACAAAATTGAAAGGCCTATATCCTTTATTGCATATATGCTTAAGTACCTATGTTAGTTTTGAAAAATTGTACTTTCCCCAAATCTAATAACTGAGAAAATGTCCTTCCTTCCCGAAGGCTTATTCTTCAAAAGCCTGAATAGTCTCTGTGCTTTTCTTTTAGGTCATTAAAGCTTTTTAATCCACTTTATCTTTCAACCAAGTTGTTGCAGACTTT
Organism: Caiman crocodilus; assembly: GCA_030014935.1. Lineage (NCBI taxonomy): Eukaryota > Metazoa > Chordata > Crocodylia > Alligatoridae > Caiman > Caiman crocodilus. Next base: position 184,854,670 of record JAGPOW010003316.1, read on the forward strand.
TCATGCTGTGTCAACATAAGGATTGCAAGGAATTTTGGATTAAAAAATAGTTATTTGAGTCTTTGAGATGGAAAGTACAATATTAGGATGCTAAGCAGTACAGAAGTTGCTGTGTGTTGGCAAACTACAGAAAATATTGGACAGTAGCTCAAAGATAAGAAATAAAAAGTTAGGGTGAGAAGCACCTTCTATTGAAAAATTGATCAGGTGTTATGTAACAGTCATATGGCTCTACTGTGAATATCCATGAGAGAGAGCACAAGTCTAAATGTTTGCAAAACCAGCAGGGAAAAGGTAGTCAGGAAGAGAGCGCTAATCCCCTTTCACAGACTGATGTTTTCTGGGATCTACTCTAGTAAACCAATTCTCCAAAAAGGATCATTCTTTAAAAGGGGAGGAGAGAGAGAAAGAAAGTAGTTTCATTTCACATTTGCCTCTTACCAAACTTCGCAACAATTCATTGACAGACACGCAGTACAGTCTGTGCTGTCAGGAAAGTGACAGCTTCTCTTTCACCCTTGGGCAGCAAATGAAAATACTGCTGGTTTATAAGCAGAATTCTAAAAATAACGTTTCTTTAAAATTTAAGGGTGCTATGACTCAGGCATCATTCTGACAAACATGATCCTGAACCCCTGATGCGTGACAGTCTACTAGTTATGGCCAAATATGAAATTATGGGAATTCTGGATTTTAAAAAAATATATAGGAATCTAATAGAAAAAAAATGAAGTCACATGTAAAAACAAAAGGCAGCTGAGATAATTTGTGAACCAGTCAGTGCTGCTCTCAACTAGGCATCCTAGTCTGAGTTTGGAGATTGACTGTCCAAGTTTTGAGACTGTCAGATACAAACAACTGATGCTGAATATTCCAATGAAATTAATAGGATTATTAACGCTGGTTTCACTGAGTCAAGGGCTTACCCTTAGTCCTTGCTAAACCAGCCTCTCTAATTTTCCAGTACTTGATCAACTTTACCAAGTGGGAAGGACAATTTGTAGTGGTACTTGGCACTTGGCCTATACAGTGAAATTAGCTATATCTCAATGTGGTTTGCAATATCTGTGTCCACTGAATGCAGGTTCACTCTTAGGGTAGAGGAGGACAAAACTATATTCACCGCTGTGTTCATTAATGGGCTAAATAATTACTTTACAGCTTGTTCAGCCTTGCTGGAATTCATTGGCAACCAGACCCATCATGAAAAACCACTGCTAAGGTGACTGAGAACAGCATCTTCCCATCCCATCCCACCCCTGCTACTCTGAAGAGAGGAAATGGGTGGTCTGTGGTAGAGGAAAACAAAACACCACTAACCCACAGACCAGTTGGCTCCTAATCAGCCCTGCTAATGCTGTTGGGTCAGTGATTATTGCAAGTCCAAGCAGGATAGCTGAGACCTGTCCAAGATCCCAAATGGCTTTAACACTGGTCCCGCAAGCATTTAAAATTCTGCACCCAACAGAATTGTCATTATTTCAGTAAAGAGGAGTCTCTCCCATTTCAGACTACAGCTGAAACCAGCTCTGCTAATAGTTGCTACACAACAGATGTGACCACTAAGTACTTTGAAAGAAACCAACTTGTTTGTTTGCTCAGGAAGCTAAAGCACAAGACCCAGAAATGAACAGAAAGAAAAATGCAGCAAAAACCTGCAGGTGAGATATTTAGCTCAGGTTTTTTTTTTTCCATGCCCATTCCACAACTACCTCATTATATAGGTAGTTGTGGAATAATATGTGCAGTAAGCAGAGCATATTTTACTACTAAACTACTAAAACTAACAGCACCACATAGATGCTGCTGAGGGCTGTTTTGAGCAGCTTCACATAATTAAGCAATTAATATACAGACATAAGCAACCTTTCATGTGCCCTAGTCCACTCCTCACAATATTTCTAGTGCTGTTATTATGCCAATTTTTGCTTTGCAAAGATTTTTGAAAAAATCCAGTACTACAGCAGATTTTAACATTACCATCCAAATGCAAAAGTCCATGAAATTAGATTAATTCTGGAGCAATTTAAGGGAAAAGCAAAAAGTAGACGCATAAAAGAGGCCATTTTAATGTAATGAGGTCAATGCAGCAATAACAGGAACGTTCAGGGTTCCTCTGGCAAATAGAACTAGCCACTGCTGAAAAACAGTGGGCTGAGCACTTCCAGTTGAAATGTCAAAAGTTAATGTCTCATGCCTACCACCTCCTAGGCATTGTTCACAGCAGCCAGTTCAGTTGGGAATCCCATTTTTTTCTTACACTAAGTGCTGTACATATAAGCGTAACAAAAACTGATTAGTATGAGTTGGGAAGCAGGGTGTTTTCAAACACAAAGTTGCTCCCGTGCACTAGTAAAAGGGAGACTTAGTACCTCATTAGTGCAATCATAATCACACTTATAACAGCATCTCTTCAGAGACTCTCATAGTCCATCACTGTTCTTGAGAACACAGAACAAGAAGGGGTCTCATGGGCCATCAAGTCCAGTCCTTACATTCACAAGCAATCACTAAATGAAGGAATCACCAAAATCAGCACCGCACATTTTCATTCTTAACTAAAGAAACAATAGTCACTTTATGCCATGTCATAGGTAAGAGCAGGGGAAGTGAAGGTGCTACCAATGCCTTGCTATTTCAGCAAGAAGGAAGTAATTAGTTAATATGTTCTCAGAAGATCCTAGGAACACACCCTACCCTCCAGAGGCAAAAACATCCAAGCACTATTCCAGTCTGACTTTGGGACTCCCTCAAGTGTAAAGCTCTTCCTGCCCCCAAGTGGACAGTCAAGACCTTCAAGTCAGGACCATCTAAGCATTGGCAGGAGTAGCAACACACCCCAGTGAACTCCTCCAAGCCTTGGCTGTGGCAAAGGTCTTAATGCTGAGAGGAAGTGAGATACTGCTCCCTCAGTATCATTCACGGGATGAAGGGGGACGGGGGAAGGAGTACAACTACTTCCCAGCCACAAGTGGCAACCAACAAAGTTCATAGGATCATAGGAGAGTAAGTCTGGAAGGGACCTTACATGGTTTAGTCCAGCCCCTTGCTCAAGGCAGAACCGTCCCTCACTAAATCATCCCAGCCAAGTATCTACCTAATCTGCTTCTGACAGTTTCCAAGCACAGAGATTCAACAGCTTCTCTACATAGTTTGTTCTAACATAGTTAAAAGTTCCCCCTCATCTCCAGCCTAAATTTCCCCTGTTGCAGCTTGAGGGTGTTGCTCCTAGTCCTCTCCTCTACAAACATTTGAGACATGGACCTACCAGATGTTTTCTGTACCTTTCTATCCCAGTCTGGGGTCCACACACAAAGAACTTCACCTCTGCATCTCCACCACTTCGCTCAGAAGGCTTTACTCCTCTGATAGAAACTGGGAAAGTGGAACAAGTTGGCAGGAACTTTTCCAACCAGTTGACAGGACTTTGCATAACACTTATTAATGCAGTGCTCAAACTCATCATGTAAATACAGAAAGGGTAGGAAGAGGGGGGAAGTATATAGAGGCTAAATGACTTGCTCAAGGTCAGTCAGTACATCCATAACAAAGGCAGAAATAGCATTCTGAATGCTGTCTACTACATCATGCTGACTTAGCCTTACTACTGCCCAAATCTTACTTCTACCAGTCAGTGATTCACCACAGAAACACCACGTACTCAAACAATCACTGCATCAAAGGCTCATTAGTTTGTATTTGTAAATGCCGTTGTAGCATCATTAGCCATTGTCTGTGCCTATGTATGTGCAAAAAATCTACTGAAACACCAGATACAACTTTCAGGAAGATGATTCACTATGGAAGTGAAAGAGCAAAAAAGGCTTTAAAGGACCAAGTAAAGGTTAAGGTGAGCAGCTACGGAGAAAAGGCTCTCATCCAGCCATCTTTCTTCTCTTTGAAGTGTGCTTTATTCATCAAAAGGTGAAATTTGATAAGAGTCTTTGCTAAACAGAACAATTAATTCAACCTGTCATTAGTATCAGGTGAACGCAAAATGTCAGTGCAGTCTACTTCTCTAAGACGCTAACAATTTTTCACATCCAAGTGAGATATCTAGAACTATGTTGAGTTCTCTGGATGCAGGAGACCATATCATTAGACACATAGGGGCTGGATAAAAATACTGGGAAATGTTATGACTATGATGAAAACAGATTAACTAAATCCTTGTGTCTGGGACATGGACACTGCCTTATAGCTATAGGTAACGAATGGTGATTACTGTCTCTCGACCTTTCATGTGCTTCATAAAGGAGCACAAGGACGTAAAGCATATGCATGGTGCCAATGGACACTGCTGGCCAGAGAACACCTCTTTCAAGTGCAGGGAGCACACAGCCATCAAGAATAGAACATGTATATGGATAACACGGTTCAAAGAACTGAAGTTAATGTAATTAAGTAATTAAGTACAGTTAATTGCAATTTATTAGTTAGTGACTTTGGTCTTCTGAGGTCACAGATGGCTAATGCAAATACTTTTCCCATTGCATAAATCATTACCCAAAGAAACTTGTCTGCCATTTCATAAGTGACATTATTTGTGGTAGAGTCTGGGTTCACCTTTCTTTGAAATATTAAGGATTAGATGTCAATCTTGGGAAATCATAGCTAGGAAGTCAACACTCATTGGTTGCAATTAGCATTGTCAGAGAAAGGCATATTCAAAAAGTTATATGTCCTTTCCCTTCCTATCATATTTATCAAGTAATGCTATTCTGCATATTCTTTCTGCATATAATATATAAAAACCCTCTCTCAGAATGAAATTGCTTGCATTGATTTGCTTGCAGACCAGCAGTTAACAAGATTTGCTTTATTACAAATGATTAGCAAAAAGTCCAGTCGTTGTTCAGAAAGCAATAAAATCTAATTTATCACATCAATGAGACTACTTTGCAGGATGCCAAGCAGTGGGAAATGTTTAGAATTAGGAAAAAGAAGAAAAACAAACCTAAATGCATTTATAGAATATGCCTTATGGAGGAAACTTTTCATATTTTCCTTAAGAAAAAAAATCTGCTTTAATTAATGTACTTTTGTGAAGAACAGCCTTTCTTGATGCTCTTTGTCTTTGATGGTTATTGGTTTTGTAAGACCATAGGCAGTAGCAAAGAAGAAAGGTATGGTTTGCACTTATGGGGAAAAAAATACTACAAGGAAGTGCTTGCTTCTTTAGGAATAGACAGGGGTCTACCAAACTCAAGGAGGTGTCCAGCAAATTTCAAAGGCAGACTGTGTGGGTATTTTTGTGGGCTGAGCACAGCACTCTACCCCACCCCACCCCATACCTCTGATTGGCCCCCACCACTCCTCACAGATTGCCATGTGGCGTGAAAATGCAGCTTAATTACCCTAATTAAGCCTGGGGAAGTCATTAGTCCATGCATAACTAAGCATGGATTAATGGTTTCCTTGGGTTTAATCTGAGTACTTAAGCTATGGTTTGGGCTGTCCTCGAGCAAGTAGATGCACCACGCTCCATGGAGCCCCAGGTCCAGCCCTTGCCAGTAGCGGGTGAAAGCGCTCCTTGGTGTTGGCAGCGCAGAAGGGGCTGGGGGAAGGCTGAGGGTTGAAAGAGGGCCACAACCAGTGTGAGGGCCAGGAAGGCTGAGGTCAAAGGAGGTTTAAGCTGAGAGTGCAAAAGCCTAGAGGCACAGAAAGTAAAGAGAGCCTTGTCAGGGCCAGGGGATTGGCAGGCCTACCCGTCTGAAAAGAAGTGGCCTGGCCTAGGGTTAGAGGCCCCCCGAGGTTGAGGGCTAGGACTACAGCAACCAAGGGAGGGCCAGGGGCTCAGAGAGTAGAAATCTAAGGCCACGGCAGCAAGGTTCAAGCCAAGAAGGTTTGAGCCAAGGGACTAAGGCTTGGAAGGGGGCAAGTACTCATGGAAGACTGATAAAGTTAGTGGGCCCAGAAAGAAGAGAGCCTAGCCAGGACCAGAGGCCAAGCAGGCTAGGTGAATTACTTGATCAATGGGCAGGGCCATCAGGCCCAGTGGATGATTTAAAGCAACATCTGCAAGGTGTGGACGTGACTGTAGGGGCGGAAGAAAGCCACAGATAGCCCTTAAGGTGACTGGTGCTCTGGTGGGCATGGATGGGGTAAGAAGAGCCCCACTTAAAACCTGAGGGCAAGGCTGGGATCACCTGGGTCTGAGAGGGACCCGCTGGACCAGTATTAGAAGAGGGTTCACTCTGGGACCACCCTAGGAGAGCCCCCCCTTTTCATAACCTAAGTATTGCACTAAAGGCATGGCTGGTGGCCACCAGCCAGTGTCACAGCTGCCCTTGTGGGGCTCAGTCCTGTTACAGGGAAGTTTTAGGGTGCCGTCCAGACAAAATAAGATGAACCCTACCCATCTTTTTGAGGTTTTGTTAAATCATGCTAGAACAGGTATTGAGAAGACATATCAAAAAACCATCCTGCCTTTCCCAAGTCGCTAATTTGAAAAGGGGCATTCCAGGGAGTAATGGAGGATCCCTTAAAAAATAAAATAGTTTGCAATAAAGCTAAATCTAAAATGGGCCTTTGGGCCCAACCAAGAAAAAGCGGTGAAAGGAGTTTGCTAATTCCAGCAGGCAAAGTACTAAAAATTAAGCATGTGCTTAAATGGTTTGCTAGTTTGGGACCATAGCTCAAAGTATTTGCTAAGAGTCAATAAAATATTAATAAATAAAACATGGGACTATTAAGGAAACACAGTGGTTCCTAGTTTTGACTCTGAAACAACACAGTTCTATTAGAAATACATCACACAGCCCAACCTACAGGTGCCACATTTCTAAAACCATTTTTATAATGTAGCTATAGACACCAGAGCCCAAATTCAGCGCTGCCTTGGGTGAGCACATTCACTGGCTTTAGTGTACGCCCTTGCTTATATCAGGAATTGAATACGTTCTGAATATGCAAAGCCACATTTGAGTGGCTCACCTGGATATTTCAAATCTGGGCCTACTTATGTAATACTTTGCTCTCTAGAGTACTTTCTATCATAGGATCCAAAAGCAATTAATAAAAGCACGGCTGTCTTTTTTTTAAAAGCAGGAGGACATTTTTTTCTGATATATAATAGGCCTGTGCAAGACAGCAATGATCCAATCTGGCTTTGGATCCGGCCACTTCAGATGGCCAGGATCCTATCCAGAGCTTCAGACCAGGTTTCTGCCTTGATCTGGATGAATCTTTGGAGCCGCCTCGGAGATCCATCCGTCGAGTATAATGGGGAATCAATGAAATATCTATAACTTTGTTGTTTCTTGTCCAATGTGGATGAAACTTGCAGGGATGGTATCTTCTGCTGACAGCATGAAACCTGCCAAGTTTCAAACTGTTGGTGTAAGGGTTCGGGGGGAACTGTACCCCAAATTCTTGTAAGCCTAACTCATGTCACGGCTGTATGTCACACCACAGGGGGGTGAAAACTGCAGGGCTGGTAGCTCTTACTGAGGCCACAAAGCCTGACAAGTGTCAAGAAGATCAGTGCAGGAGGTTTGGGGGGGACTTCCCCTCAAGCTGCGAACAAGCAAAACACATGCCATGGGTGACACTGTGTGCGCTCAGGCGCAGCGGGGTGACAGCTGCAGGAATGATGGCTCTGCTGTGACACCTGCCAGCTATGGAGGAGATCAGTGCAGGGGAGTCTGAGGCCCTGCACCCCTAGCTGCTGACAGGCAAAAACTCATGCCAAGACTGTGTCTGTCTTGGGGCAGTCGATTGTCTGCTTTGAGTCTTTCCTCTCCTTAGCCTGGTTTTGCAGGTGCTAACTGATTCTCGTTAAGTCGTTATGTAGTAGCCAGGTCCTGTGCATTGAGCTAGTCCCTGAGTGAACCATGATTGATTGGTAACTGGGAACACAGCAGCTTAGCAGCCAGGCCTGCAGCAGTGTCCCCCTCCCCGCCCCAGGACCACACAGTCAGTCCCACAGCACCCTGGCACCAGCTTCGCTTATCCGCAGCTTGAGGGGCAGTTCTCGCCAAACCACTCCACCAATCTTTTTTAAACTTGGCAGGCTTTGTGGCCACAGTAAGAGCTGCCACCCCTGCAGTGTTCACCCTGCTACGTTGTAACGCCTACACGTGACATGAGTTTTGCTTTCAAGACTTTGGGGTGCTGTTCCCCACAAACCCCTGTACCGATCTTCTTGAAACTTGGCAGGCTTCATCCTCTCTGCAGAGTCTACGACCCCTGAAAATTTCATCCAAATTGGACAAAAAAACAACAAAGTTATAAATATTTTATTGTTTCCCCATTATACCCTATGGCCAGATTTCCGAGGCGGCTCTGAACTGCGTTGGGAAGCCTAATGAGGCCAGTGCTTCTATCAGGACATGCTGTTTTGGACCCCAAAGTGTCTGAAGCTTCTCCAGATCTGAAGCCTCGCACAGCCCTAATATATTATACCAAAAAAAAAAAAAAAGTAGTACTGTACTTCCACATTTCATTTCCAAATGATACTTGCAACTTCAACACGTCCACCTGTAATTAAAAGCAAACAGTAAATAAATCTTTTTCTTTTTTAAACCTCCCTCTGATTGTGACACAACAAATGCAAGCCTGATTTCTGGAGGATTTTTTTTTTAATCTTTGCATACAGTTAACTCTGCAGTTGGCTTAACACAGACAGCTTTTGACAGTCTGGCCTGTGCTTCAGCAAATGGTAAGGCTGAGATAGAGTGAGAAGGGGAGTCTCAGAGTTACCAGTGTAATCTATTGATATTGTGCCACCTAGGCTACAACTGCAGCCTAATATTATGATCCCTGATGTTTCTTCCACATACTTTAGACTGTGGCATTTATATTAAAGGCTAAATTTGTTTGACTTTTTCCCTTCACCTTGTCTTTGGGTTTCAAAGGTCTAAGGAATTGTAATTGAAGGGAACAGAAGGGCAGGGTAATGAGAGCCTTTGAATGTCAGTGACCTACTGTCACAGCACAGGATAAAAGAGATAACAACTCTTCTCTTCCATTACAGTTACTTTTTATTTCGCCATACCTACCGAATCTCCTCTCCAGACACACAAGCCTGGAGTTATTTGCTTACAGCATATATTGTTTTTACACATAGGTCCCTTTCTGTACTTGGCTTTTGCAGCTTGATGAGTCGGAAGATAATGACTATCATGACATACCAGGAAAGAAAAGGAGATAAAGCAGCAATTATATTTCTACCTACATCTCTTCAGTCACTTCTTTTTGGCTTAACAGCAGAGCTCTACTTGGGTTACTTTTAAAGTTGCACTTCACATTTAAGTTAAAATTGGGAGCTAATTAAATTATGCTAATTTAGCTGAAATGAAAGGTGAAGCTTCAAAGTAACCCCTAAAGGAGTGCTCCTGAGCCCCAAAGCTGAAAGGAAAGAAAACCACTTCACACACATGCATCACAGGTTTAAAGAACTGATTGTGGCTATACTACAGGAAAAAAAAAACCCCTCCTTGTTTCCTCCTTTGCCATCTCATAGAATCACAGGGTCTTAGAAAATGAGGGGAGGAAGGGAGCTCAGGAGGTCATCTTGTGCATCCCCCTGCTCAAAGCAGGACCACCTCCCTATATTTCACTACAGTCTGGGATGTTGAAAAGTTTTACTCTCCCTTGAAAACCCTCATCATGAAAAAACAGTTTTCAAGTGAGAACAGAGCTGCACAAACAGCCAAGCCTTCTGCAAAGCTGAAGGGGTGTTTTGTGACAGTCCTTTGAAGTGCAGTTCTCAGAAAGGGCTGGCAGAGAAACCTTTGAGAGAGGCAGGCAGAAGGGCACATGTAGCCTGTTACAGCGTTGATGTTTGAGAGAGAGAGAAATTGCTTTAAAAGTTTAACTTTGAATTAAGATGTTCAATTTTAGAGTGCCAGAAACTGCTCTCTGAATGACTTTGCAAGGAAGTGTTAAACATCAAACGAGACATCCACTAAAATGCTGATAAGCAGAGCTGCAAAGCTGATCCAAAAAAGAAAAGAAATACTATTTCTTATTTTCTGCCTTGTGAATATGGACAGAGAAGGGAAAGGAAGGACTAGGAGAGAAAAGTAGAGAAGGACAAAGTGAGTGAGGAAAATGGAGAGCATCTAAGATGCAGGGAAGGGAAAATGTGGGGAGAATTTAGAAGTCAGCTATATACAAAAAAACAGAATTACAATTTAGGTCTAGTTTCTTCCTTTCCCTACTTATACTGGGTTTCATTATCTTTTATACTAAACACCATAGGGCATTTATAGGTGACACATTAAAGCGAGTTAAATGCACTTTTGCACCACTGTAATGGTGTTGCTATTTGCAAATTAGGCGGTGTATTGCACATTAATTCTAGCCACTGTAGCAAATTCAGCAGCATAATGCACCTTAAATTACTTTGGGGCACATCAAATGACTTTGGGGTGCAGCAAACCAAAGCACCTCGAGGAGTTTTAGTTTGCTACCTTACAGCTGCGGAGGGAATTACCAGGCTCCCTGCAGCTCAGGAGCTATGCAGACAGCCCCAGCAGCAGCCCAGGAAGGCAGGCAGCACTGAAGGAAAAAAACAAAAAGCATAAAAAGCAGTGAGCAGGAGACTGACCTGTATAGCCCCAAATAGCCTGGATCCTATTTCTTTGAACACCGCTCTTCCTGCATATCAGAGCTCTTTTAAGCAGAAGTATCTGGGCTACAGCCCTGTCTCTGTTCAAAGGATGAGGCATCTGGCAGGGGGCTCTCCATGAGGCCTCTCCTGTTGGAATTTCATTCCCATCTCTGTTTGTAACCGTCTCAGCTGGCTTACCTTCAGGGCAAGCACCATTTTTTTCCCTCCGGGAACCATGAAAGAGCAGGAAGGCTCAGGTGGAAAACCTTTAAGAGATTTAGTGCTGCTGGGCTGTTGGGTCTGGTTGTGGACAATTTGATAGATGGATGAAGGAGCTCTGTACAGGCAGGGTCTGTTTTATGGTCACAAAGAAGGAGCAAGGGTCAGAGCTCTCATCTTAATGGGTATCAGTATAAATCTAAACAAATTAATCAAATCAAATATGTAAGTTTATAGTACTATGAATATAACAACCCAATTAAAAAAAATAATCCCATCTGTGAGGGCTCTAATGCATGAATATCTCTCATAATAACTCGAGAAGTGCACACCAATAACCAAATTATATAGATCCTAGAAAAGCTAAGAGTAAAACTTTTCAAAACTACCTAAGAGACAATAGAGCAAAATCTCATTCCTATTAACTTTCTATAAAACTCAAGCTCTTAAGTGCTTAAGTAACAGATGCTTTTGTAAATCCCAGGAGACATCTATTTGCATCTCTAGGTACTGAGTTGGATTCACAAAAATACCTGAGTTGGCTTCCAATAGGATATAAGCATTTAACCTGCTTACACACTGTGTTAAATATTACAATCTGCTAATTATTATGTACCTAGATACCTTTGTATATGGAGCTCTTAAGCCTAAAATGCATCCCTGAAGTAGTGGCACAAAGAAAGAAACCAATGGACAATAACTTACCACAAAATGGAACTGGAAAATAGTAGTGGTATTGCCAGGAGGACAGCGAATAAGGAAGGTGCAGGGGGAGAAATGGGAAAGGAATGACAAATGACATGCCCACAAGTCTTTACTATAGATGAGATTAGCAACAGCAGAAGTTCTGATGTAGAAAAGCAGGGGACAGCGATAGCCCCAAGTCCTCTGAACTCCTGTGTAAATCAGCATCTGTCATATCATGATGGGAAAAAAGAAATACACTGCAAAGGGAATCGGCTGTTCAAGCATCCAGTGGTGCCTACCAGAAGGCTCCATCCAATTCACTGACAATTCACCTATGCAAGCCGATGGCTGGAGGAACAAAGAAGGAACATGTTCATATTAGTGCTCCTTTTGACCCATGCCACTAGCCAGAAATACAGTGTCTAATTGGATTATTCTACCTGTCAGGTATACAGTTCTGTGCATTCTTACAAACAGACACTTTCTTGAATACAGGAGGAATCAAGCAACTCTGCTTATATCTCCCCACTTCTTTCATGCAACTTGCTGACCCACTCTAATGTCTAGATTTCTCCCAGGATCACATACCTACTCACTCTACTCATATGGTGTTGGAGCTTCCTCCACAGGCACCCAGATAAAGCTCCACTACCCAGCGCATTTGAATTCCTAAGCAGCCTTGCAGTTGCCTGCTTTTTGATAGAAATATGGGCTCCAGATATTTAAAATGAAGTTCAGCAGTTAAACCTACAACATTCAAAACTGTTCGACTCAGCAAATACCTTCACCTCTGTATGTTTGCGTATTCTGTCTGAACTTCAAAGGGATCAAATAATATTTTTTTAAGATAGGATTTCAAATCCTTCCAAGCCACATGGCCTTCATTATACTTTATTTTACTGAAAATATTTTGAACCCCAAATTTTCATTGTTTTTATTCTGTTGCAAAACAGTTGTGAAATTTCCTGCCCTGCCACATTACTCTCTCCTACAAAAACCTACTCACCTACGCCTTACCATGCTAAATGATCATGAAAAATTAATCTTGGTTGACTTGTTCCAGATAAATAGTGTTTTACTTCAGTAGAGTTACACCAAGGAGTTAGTTGGTTCATTTTATGATATTTCCTGCTGCTAACTCATGGATAAGGTCCACTGCAATCATCTTATAACTTTAAGCTATTGTGCTTTGTGCTGATGTATTTAAAGCATGAAGATGAATAAGACATCACTTAATATAAACTTTCATGCTACAATATTGACTTTTTCTCCTTTTGTTCAAGTGTCTGCAAAAAATCTACACAATTTTGCACGTAGAAGAATTAAACAAAAACAAATCTTCAATTCACCATTTGTCAAGGTGATTTTACATGGAAATAGATGGTACAAATCCAGAATTATTTTTTTTTAGATTCAAGAATTTAATTTGGTGAATTGTGGGTAAGCGATTTCAGTAATGCTAGAAAAGGCAAGTCACATATTTGTTTATATCTTCATGAAATCAAGAGTGCTAAAATGGCATCAAGGTTTGTATTACCAAATTAATGCAATGCAATTAGCTTACTGTTTTTAAAGTTACTTTTCATTCCTTACCCCCTCTTTCTTTTTCTGTTGAATTTTTTTCCAGGATGGCATTAAGAAAACTTCACATTTTTGTCATCATCTTCAGCCCAGTAATTTCAGGCTGCTTTCCTTGATGCAATAATATATAAAGGATATGCAAATTATTCGGGAGTTCTGAAATGTACTTTAGGTTGAAAGCTGTTTTTAAAATCATTTTGTATTTCCATAAAGTGCTGTTTGTTGGTTGGGTTTGATTTGTTGTCCATAAGAAAAAATAATGTTCACATGGAAAATTCTGTCCTGTAAGAAATTAATTCTTAAGAAATGCATCGCTTCCAAGCAACAGAACAAAAGAAAGTACAAGTTGGGCTCTCAACCTTCTAAATTTAGATTTATTTACACCAAATCTGTTATTGCTTACATCATCCTATTCATTGGGTGTCAATCCTGTCTGCTCTCTCCTTGATAAAGCAGTAGAGTACTGGCTTTATAAATGAAACCATACAGGATGTCGCACAGGGATAAAATCCCTTGCATCTCTCCCGGGCAGTGTGAGGGGTAGCACTCAAGTTTTTGTCACCAGCAAGCCTTGTATGCCTACTAACCAAGGGACACAATGTAGTCGCTGCAGGGGTTTGTGGATAACAACCATGTCATGAAACAAAATACTGATCTTTTGTAACCTCGCCCCATATCAGGGGACTGGAAGTAAACACACCATGGGTCACTCTCTTGGGTTAGGTACAGACATTCAAAAAGCCTGAGGCGGGATCAATCCAAGTTATGTGGTTTTCTGTACGTGGCGTAGTTTAGATCAGTAGCAAACAGAACACATATTCACTCATCCTTTGGATAGGGGGAGAAATAGGGGAGAGCATATCTTAGACCTGCTTGTGCCATTTCTATACCAGTCTGTGTGTTCTGTTACAGGTGTAGCCCAGGTTCTCATCACTTACACCCGTAAAAGTGTAATGTCTGTACCTGGCCTTGAGATCTTCCTCTGAGCCACACTATTACCAAAAAAAGAGAAACCCTGTATCTTTCGCCAAAGTGGAGTCAATAAACCTATTAAAAACTCTAATTCTCCATCCAAGAAGGTATGCCTGGTAAAGTAGTGAGGGTGCTGGTACCAAAAATACCATGAAAAAGAGAGAAAAATGAGTTTGAAAGAAACCATGACTCGGATACTACTCAAAATAAAATCTAGACAAGCCCATACAAAGAGAACAGAGTAGCCCAACCATGCAACATTTAGACCTTGTAATTGTAGAGGCAAGGTCAATAGGAAAAGTATAGGTAGCTTCAACTGTAAACTTATTGAAACTACAGAAAAAGCATTTTGGCCTACACTTGTCCAATATATCACAGTACCACATGACAGAAAAGCAGAAATGCTGGTGAGCACAAGCCAGAGTTCCCATCTGGATATCAAGAAACCAGAACAGAATCTACAGAAGTCTTAGTCTACCTTGGTTTGCATGCTACAAGACCTCCAAAAAGTACATACATTGCAGTAAGTTTAGGAGATGCAATCCCTAAGAACCAAAGGAAACAGGTAATAGCTACAATCCACCAGTGGCTCATCAGGATAATTTATTTTATATACCAACTTACTAATTATGTGTCAAGACTTTCCCATGTCTAAAAAAAGCTCCTCAATGTTAACTGTGCTGTCACTATCCCACACTAAAATAATTGCACTTTTGTCATTGTTTCCATCTCTTTTTTTTAAGCTACACGCCAGGATTAATACAAATATAGGAAAACATGCATTGTGCACCATATAGCATTTTGTCAAAGGCACGGCTTACATATGCTTTCTTTTGACGGCTTTCATTTTTCAGTTCCCCACAATCACGAGAAAGATTAGGTGGCTGTTCTAACCATATGCTTATTTTCTAAATGACCCACTGAATCTTAACTAGCACAGCTATCTTACATCTCGGAGTCATTCTATTGCTAATACCTTACTGCATGGCTCAGGTGCCAAAAATCAATGCATCCTGCTTTTTATATCTAAGGCTTACAGTAAGTACTATCTTTTATTAATGTTAAAATTCTTCCCGGTTATTCATAAAATATTCATTTTTTATGAATTTCCCAAATTACAGAGCTTGCTCTTTTATTCCACCTTCTTGTGAGACTTCAAAATGCCTTGCCTTTCCTTTGTCAAGGTCTGCTTGACAAAGGCAGAAAGTTGTCCTTCAAGCTAATAAATCACACAGCCACAAGCACAGAAAAGGAGCATGTGTGCTCTCCTAGATGTTCCTTAATCAACATGACACTTCAAATAAGTTATTTCATGCAGCACAAAAATGACCTTAGATTATTATTTCAGCTCATATTTTACGTTGTATCACAGAACATCAGTGTGTAGAATTTTAATTAGACCAGAGAGCTGAAGAAATCACTGCATTTGATCCATTGGCTTGTCTCAGCCCTGGAAGTCATTCTGGGTTTGTTGTTGTGCCACACACCACAGCGTATTAAAATGGACGATTTCTCAAAACTCTCCAGTTTATGTGAATAGTGAAGGATCAATGCGGGAGGGTAGAATAGTCTGAGGCTGGTTTTTGTCCACCTTTCCTCTTCAGGGACTCCATCTCCTTATGTTGATATAGAGGAGCCGAAAACACCGTTGTGGAGGACACAAGGCAGAGCATGCTACCTTCAAACTCCTATATCCTTCTTGCTTTAGGAGCCATTTTACTGAGCACAGGAATGTCTCAGAGTCAACTGTTGCTATACCCTCCCACATAACAAAAAAAAAAAATCAAAACAACTTTTCTCCGAGTATGCATTAATACCGTATGTACTTGAATACAAGATGAGGTTGATGGGAAAAAAAACCTTGCCATACATTTACATACATGGAAACTTCACTAAATACATTGTCTATCATTAAACTGTTGCCAAAAACAGCACATGATCAGTAATGAAAACCAACTATGGAGTTGCTTTAATGCAGCCAACACTGAGCATGACTATAAAACATATGTACCATATGGGGCAAATATACTAATAGGATCCTTTTTTAATGTATTTTTTAATTACAAAACAACTAAAAAAACTACATTAACACAAAACTTGACAATTTCCCCTGCAACAATACCTTGTTCTTATTACACCCCTTTTCACCATTAACACACAAACCACCCCCAGTGCAGGAAGAAGCAACAATGTTTACTCCGTTCCTTTGTCCTTTTAAAAGAAACACCACCATTCTTCCTTCCTCCATCTCTTCTCTGCCTTCTCCTTTCCTATCTCATCTGCATCTTGATCCACATAGTATGTAAATCCACATATTGCCACCTCCAAACATTCTCTTCTGGTGAAAGCCAGGCCCTTGACCAACAGCAGGTTCTCACCTTCCATATTGTTACTGTGGCACCAAATAATATGGTTCTTTTTCCCTCTCTCCAGTCCTTTGGGCATTAACCCATACAACACCATTTCATATGTTAAGTCACAGTTCATATTGATCACCCTCAAAACATAATGCACTCCCTCCCATGCCCTTTGGACAAAAGGGCAGTTCCAAAATACATGCAGCACAGATTCTTCAGCCCCGCATCCCTCTCTTGGGCACCCCATTTATGCTCAATGCCACTTGCAGGAAAAATATTCTGTATCATCATCCATACGATACCCATAAATTCTCCTTTCAATCTATTATCTGTCACTTATTTCCACACATTTGCCATCTGTATTTCCATCAAATTCTCAACTACTGTTATCTTATCTTTCTTTATAATCATATTAACCACCTACTTATCGTCTTTCAAGCTCTCTAATCGCACCCCCTCAAGTTTATTTCCCTTTAGACATCTCTTCATCTTTACTGGTGGCTGTGATGCCCATGGCTTTTTCCAATCTCCCCTCTATAGGCCCCATTTTCTTAATGTTCTTTCTGCCAGGTTATGGCAGAACTATGCAGTCTCCCCCCCGCCCACTTGTTGTTTCTTTACAGAACATACTTAAAGTAAGTATATACAAAGCTTTCCTAATCTGGCGTTTCTGACCTCCTAATTCCCTAGCTGTGTATAGCTCTATTCTGGCTTCCCTTTCTCTTTCACTTTCCCTCCCCAAAAATGCGTAGCTGCATCTGTACCCTCTTTATCTGTTGCCAAGATGGTGGATACACCATGCCCTTGTAAAGAATGATTGGCAAGAGTACCGTTTTCAACACAGCCACATTCCCCTTGAAAGGTAATATTCTGCCACACTCACTCTTAAATCTAACTTCTCCCACAACTTTGCTTCTTTCCCTTCAGCATCCATTAGGATTCCCAAGATCTTGATTACACCCTCTATCACCCATAGCCCTTTTCCCTTGATCAGAAGGATCAAACAGAATATGACCTGAGCCCCAGAGCCCTTCACCCTTGCACCCAGAGCCCTGTAGTCACTTTTGATCTGCTCAGGGTCTCCTTGGCAGTATCACTGATGCCAAAATGGATGAGCAGCATGGGGTAGCAGTCAGAGGGCCAGATGAGTCTTGGTAATCCCTCCATGACCTCTTGTCTGTGGAAGTCTGCTGCTTGCCCAGATCCAACAAGTCAGGGCAGGAGATGGCTCCCTCCATGCCCCTCAGAAGGGAATCTCCAACTACCACCACCCATTGCTCCTCTTTGGTGGCAGCTGTCTCAATCCTTCCCACCTTGGTGAGACCTGGCCTGTCCTTCTCCATCAGTAGAATGTGTTCCTTCCTCTCTGTTGCTAGTGCTGTATATCTGTTCTCCAGATGAACTGCTTCAGGCAGACGTAAAGATTTCTCTAGCAGAAAGCAAAATCTTGGATCTTAGGTCATATTCTTTTTGATCACTCAGGTCAAGGGAAAGGGTTTGGGCAGGAACATGTGCATCCTGCTGATCAATACTGGCTGTTCAGGCAGTGTTACCAGCAGGGCTTTGGCTTCTTCTACCATGAGATATTGTTCCAAGAAGAAGGATTGCTAGGAAGACCTGGGATCCACCTGATGAAGAGAGGGAAGATCATCTTCGCAGACAGGCTCACTAACCTAGTGAGGAGGGCTTTAAACTAAGTTCACTGGGGGTAGAGACCAAATCTCTGAGGTAAGTGGGGAAGCAGGTGACTTGGAGGAAGAACCAGCAGGACGGGGCAACAGAGAAAGCTTTCTTATACTTCCTGAGAAATCAGGGCAATTGACTAGTTACCTTTGATACTGTTACACAAATGCATGGAGCCTGGGAAACAAGCAGGAAGACCTGGAAGTCTTTGCTTGGAACTATGCCATGATGGAAAATGGAACTATGATGTGAAGGAATATTCTGACATTTATTGAATATTAGGAGAAGGACCTATTCTTCACCCGGGTCGTTATTTTTGTAATTGCAGTGTTTGTTTATTTTTAAAGAACATGGTACAACGTATATAACATTTAATATTTAACATGGATCAACATTTCAAATGGCATCCAAATGAATTATCTTTATTGCAGAACTTCTTGTAAACAATGTTTGTGGTGTTTCCTGTTGGCTCCAGTATATACAACCCTCTTTGATTACCAGCTCTGAAGCAAGATGCATATAGCTGTCCATAGGAAAAGTTTTGTTCCCTTAAATAGTCACTGGAAGCCCCAAAAAGGGTCAAGTGAAAAATAACCTGCCTATAATATTCTTCAGGTGGTATTCAGTGATTTTGGAAGAGTTAGAGTAGATAGGACCAGCCATTCTCGAGTTATAAGTGAACATCCATATATACAGACATACACTTCATTTCATATAGATAGGATGGATCACTATGACATGATGAAATATGGAACTATGATGAGATTGTAATAACAGAGCGGTGGGAGCTTACATGACTGGAGCACTGTCATGGATAAGTACAAACTGTTCAGGAAGGACAGGAAGTGGAAAAGAGGACAAGTTGTACTTTATGTAAAGAGTCATATGACTGTTCAGATCTCTAGTATTAAACTGGAGATAGGCCTGCTGAAAGTCTCTAGGCTACAGTTAGAGAAGGGAGCAACAAGGGTGATGTTGTAGTGGGTGTTTGGTATAGACCACCAGACCAGGAGGAAGTGGTGGATGAGGCTTTCTTAAATAGCTAGTGGAAGTTTCCTGATCACAAACTGTGGTTCTCATGGGGGACTTCAATCACCCTGACATCTGCTGGGAGGGCAATACACAAGCAATCCAGGAAATTTCTGGAGAGTGTTGAGGACAACTTCTAGGTGCCAATGCTGGAGTGGTCAACTAGAATTCATGCTCTTCTTGACCTGCTGCTCACAAGCAAAGATGAATTTGTATAGATTATAGTAGTGGGTGGCAACTTGGGCAGCAGTGACCACAAGATGATTGAGGTCAGGGTCCCAAAGAAAGCAAGGATGGAGAGCCGCAGAGTAAGGATCCTGGACTGCTGAAAAGCATTCTTTGACTCACTCAAGGAATTCATGGGCAGGATCCCCTGGGAAGACAGACTGAGGGGGAAAGGAATCCAGGAGAGCTGTCTGTACTCCTGATTTGCAGGAAGACTACTAGCAACTATGGTAGAAGATGAGTTTGACTTAGCAAGAAACTCTTCAGCAAACTAAATACCAAAAAGGAAGTTTATACGAAGTGGAAATTTGTACAAACAACTAGGGAAGAGCATTGCTTAGGCATGCAGGGAAGAAATCAGGAAGGCCAAAGCACAGTTGAAATTGCAGTTAGCAAGGCCTCTGATGAGTAACAAGAAAGGTTTCTAAAAGTATGTCACTAGCAAGAGGAGGTGCAGGGAAAGTGTACTTACTGAATGGGGGAGGTAACCTTGTAACAGAGGATGCAGAAAAGGCTGACGTGCTCAATTCCGTTTTGTCTCAGTCTTCACAGGCAAGGTCAAGTCTCAGATTATTGCACTGGGCACCATAGTTTGGGAAGGAGGTGAGCAGCCAACAACGATGAAAGAACAGGTTAGAGACTATTGTAAAAAGCTTGTCCATCAGGCCTGATAGGATGCACTCAAGGGTATTAATGGAGTTGACTGATGAGATTGCAGAACCATTGGCCATCATCTTTGAAAACTCATGGCAAACATAGTACTCCATTTAAGAAGGGGAAAAAGGAAGATCCATGGGTCTACAGACCAGTCAGCCCCATCTACCTTAGTCCCTGGAAAAATCATGAAGCAGATCTTTAAGAAATTAATTTCTAAGCACCTGGAGCAGAACAAAGTGATTAGGAACAGTCAACCTGGATTCACCAAGGGCAAGTCATGCCTGATCAACCTGACTGACTTCTGCATTGAGGTGACAGGAGACCACTGGATGTGGTGTACCTTGATTTTATCAAGGCTTTGGATACAGTTTTCTAGAACATTCTCGCAGGCAAGCTAAGAAAGTATGGGCTGGATGAATGGACTGTAAGGTGGATAGAAAACTAACTGGAGCATTGGGCTCGGAGGGTAATAATCAATGACACAAATGTCTATTTGGCAGCTGGCAGCAAGTGGAGTGCCCCAGGGGTCGGTCCTGGGCCTAGTTTTGTTCAATGTCTTCATCAGCAACCTGGAAGATAGCATAGAGTCCACCTTCAGCAAGTTTGTAGGTGACATCAAGCCGGTGGGAAGTAGTAGATACACTGGAGGGTAGGACTAGGATTCAGTGACCTAGACAAATTGAAGGATTGATCCAAAATAAATCTCATGAGGTTCAACAAGGACAAGTGCACTTAGGATCGAACAATCCCATGCAGTTGCACAGGCTGGTGGCTAACTGGCTGGGCAGCAGCTCTGCAGAAGCTGTCTGGGGACTGTAGTGGACAATAAGTGAATATGAGCCAATAGTGAACCCTTGATGCCAAAAAGGCTAATGGCATACTGGGCTTCATTGGTAGGTATACTGCCAGCAGCTCAAAGGAAGTGATTCTTCCCCTCCATTCAGTAAGGGTGAGGCCATATCTGGGGTACTGTGTTCAATTTTGGGCCCCACACTACAGAAAGGATGTGGACAAATTGGAGAAAGTCCAGCAGGGGGCAACAAAAATGGTGAGGTGGCTCGGAGACATGACTTCTAAGGAGAGGATGAGGAAACTGGGCTCATTGAGTCTAGAGAAGAGGAGACTGAGAGGGGATTTAATATCAGCCTTCAACTACCTGAAGGGGGTTCAAAAGAGGATGGAGCTAAACTGTTCTAAGTGGTGACAGGTGACAGAACAAGGAGTAATGATCTCAAGCTGCAGCAAGGGAAATTTAGGTTAGATATTACAAAGAATTTTTTTACTAGGAGGATAGTAAAACACTGTATCTGGTTACCCAGCAGTGGTGGACTCTCCATCCTTGGAGGATTTTAAGACCTGGATAGACAAAGCCTTGGCTGGGATGATCTAGTTGGGACTGGTCCTGCTTTGAGCAGGAGGTTAGACTAGATGACCTCCCAAGGTTCCTTCCAACCCTAATTTTTTATAATTTTTTGATTCTGTAAATTCTCCCAATTCCCCACACACGTCAGCGTACTTTTCATCATCTTTAATTTTGCCCCTGACACTTCATCATAGTCCTCAGTATACTTCAATACCTTCTCAATTTATATATTGTTCTGAGCCACTACGTTCACATCATGCATGTAAAATATGCATTTAACTTCTCCTCCTCCTGCTAAATTCTGTGACGATATCAGCCTATCATCATTAATTCTCTGCGCCACTGGCTCCATGGCACGCACAAAAAGAGGGGAACAGTAGACATCCCTGCCTTACCCCTGTTTGTATGGGGAATGCTTTGCTCAAATAACCATTTATCCATTTATCAGTACTCGACTTCCTGCCTTATTGTATAGCACTTTGACCCATGTGAATATCCATGGTGGAAACCCAATCCCCCACAATATTTCAAGCATGAAATCATGTTCACTTCTATCATAAGGTTTTTCAGTTTCTTCCATGTCTAGATTCATTATTACCATGTTTCTTTTCCTCTCCTGCATATCCAGTATGAAATCTCTCATTAACCATAGGGTCCGGGATATCCTTCTCTCAGGAAGAGCACCAGTTTGTTCTTCTGGTGCCACATCTGCTAAATGTGCTTGCTTCGGCAGCACATCTGCTAAATAGTTACATGTTCTTTTAGCCAATACTTTTTCTCTCAATTTGTAGTCTACATTTAAAAAGGGTTATTGGCCTGCATTTGCCTCTCTTTCAAGCTTTTAAGTCCTCCACCTCTCTCATATTTAACTGCTCTAATTTTTGTTTCTTTCCATCCTCTATTCCTTCCTTTATCCCCTCAGGAACACCTTGATTTTTCTTCCAGTCGCTCTTCTTTTATATAAATCTTTATAAAACTTGGCCACCACATCCAACACCTTCACCCTCCTCTTCTACTTAGATTCCTTCTTTAGTTCTCACCGATTTCAGTTCCCTCCTTCTTCTCAGTTTCTCAACAATTCTTATACCATCCTTCACCCTTCTATAGCCAATGTGCTCTGGTCAGAAATATATTCTCATCCATTTTCCTTTTGAACCATTCTTAAGTCCATTTTATGTCTTCCAGTTCTGCCTTCATTCATACTCCTCATATCACCTCCTTTAATAATTCCTGCTACTTCACTGCAGTTCCTCTAGCTCTTCCACCCTGTTCTTCACCTCTCTTCAACCAATATTTATGAAAAACTCACTTGCACTCTCTTTGTCATAGTTCACCACTCCCAGACGTGTTTGTAGTATCTCTTCAAAAGAGTCCTCCATCCTTTATACAGGTCCACATATTCTTGACAGATCTTCTCATCTTGTAATAATTGAACATTTCACTTTCACATCCCGTTCCCCCTACCTTCATTTTTTTCTAACCTCACTTCCATTCTCAGTATCTGGTAAGCACTGAAGGTCACATCTAGGATCTCCCCCTTTCCAGTCCCTAGCCCATTCGATGTTAATACAAAATCAAACCTAGACACCTGTCTCCCACTCAATTCCATCCTCATAATCACCTTTTCACTAGCCCATACATCCTTTCAACCCCCTTCTTTTATTATATTAATCAATCAATACTTTTGACAAGCTGTCTAGCTCTTCCTCCTTTCCATCCCCTCTCCTATCCCCCTCCTCAGTAATGCAACTGAAATCTCTGACCAGAATTTGCTGCCTACTCCCACCTCTAATTTCTTAGCGCATGTGTAGACAAAACGCAGGCTCTAAATTGAAGTGCTGGGTTTTTAAAAACACTGCTTTGATTTAGGGCAAATTAAACCCCCATGTCGTGCACACACTCACTCTCTTCCTGCCTGGCTATTCCTTCTTGTGGCATCTCTTCCACTGTCATGCATTCCAACTCAACATCTTCTTTTCCACTTGCCCCTTCCTGTCTCTGCTGCTCCTCTGTAGATGTAGCTTTATTTCAGAAGAACCATGGGCATTGCTGCCATAAGCATCCCTTTTCTCTGCAAATAAGATGCTTCTTGGCACAACACTGCCCCGTGACATTTCCTTCACATCTGTAACGTATTGTGAAATGGCAGTATGCAGCCAAGTATCCTTCCTGCCCACACTTGTCCCAGAATTTAGGCTGTCCAAAATACATTGTAAACCCTCGGTGTGGCCATACTTGGATTACTGGCAGTAAGTGCATTATCCTGTCAGGACTTGTCATCTGCCCTCATTACCACTCGATAGAGCTGTGCGAAGCTTTGGTCCCCGATTCAATTTGGCAGAGATTTAACCTTATTTTGGTGGCTGAACCTCTGAATCTGAATCGAATCAGAGGACCCTTTAGTCTTTGAATCCAATCGAAACCCTCTGAATTGATTTGGAGAGATTCGGAAAGATTCAGCGATTTGGACATAGATATAGCTTTAAATGTTTTTTCTACGTACCTCTAGGTAGCGAAGGCTCATGAATACTGTGATGCTGGGGTTCATAGAGTGTCCAACAGAAGTGTGGGGGACTCCCCAGCGCGCTCAGCAGCAGACCCAGAAGAACTTCCAGTCCACTTCTCAGTTCGCCGTCAAGTACACGGGGGGCTGCTCCACACTCCCGTGGGCCGCCCCATCTGCCCCAGCATTGAAGTGTTCATGATCCATGCCTGGTATTTCGAGGTATGTAGGAATAACATTTAAAGCTGTGTCTATGTCTGAATCGCTGATTCTCTGAATCAACATCAAATCTTCAGATTGGATTCAGCCAAATCAAATCAGGAATAGTGATCCGAATCAACGAATCAAATCACTGTCCTCAATCTGGGCTGAATCTGAATTGAACAGGGCCCATTTTGCACACGCCTACTACTCAGGCTCTCCACGATCCCATCCACACACTATTTTTATCACATACCTTCTCAACATACATAACTTTCTGTAGATAATTCTACAACCACTTTTTTATCTCTTGAAGCATTTCTATGTACATTTGAAAAATGATTGTACTTTGTCTCATCTTTTCTCCTGCAGTATAACTTATCCCCTTAACTTCTTCTCTCTCACCTACCACCTCATACATCTTTCAAAAATCCTCAAAACGTTCTTGGCTCCAATACAAATTTCCCAAGACTTCTGGTTAGGAAAGGCGGCCAAGCTATCAAATGTTCTGCTTTAAGGTCCAAAAGTTCAACCAATGTTTTTTTTCTATAAATACATATCTATCCATCATCCGACTTCTCTGTTCTCTTTCCCCTGTTACTACTGCTCTTATTCTCAGGAGTATATTACCTGCTGTTCCATCTCTCACTTCCCCAACCTTATTTCTCCTTGCAGTTCTGGGCTATTCCTCCCACTAGTCATCTTCTTCCCTTCAGTCACCATTCCTCATTTCTCCCTCCTGACTCCTCTTCTGTTCTTTCTGCCACTGAACTCTTCTCTTGTTGCTTTCTTCAATAAAGCCTCCTTCAAAACCACCAATCCCACCACATCTGTCTTTCCTACCATCTTTTGTCCCTTCTTCCCCACTTTCATCCATCTTCCATTAGACTTTCATCCTTCGCTTCTGCTCTCCAATTCACTTCTCATATCCTGGTTCACTTTCTCTTCCATAACTGCCACGCTTCTCTCCAAGATGCTATTCTGGGTTTCAAGAACTCCTCCTCCTCCTCCACCCTCGTACTCCATCGCTATCCCCCCAGCATTCCTGGCATCAATCAAAGCAGTAAAACTCGGCTTCCACCCAGCCACGACATTTGATCTCAACCAAAGAGCGACCGAGAAACTATGCTGCTGATGGGAACCTACCACAATAATAGGTTAGTGTAGCCCATCCAAGTAAGATATATGGTAGTGTCCATTGCACTTGGTTCCCATCAACACAGATTCTTTTTAAAGTAATGATAAGCCACTACATTGCATACATTTCAATTTCCTTTTCACTCGCACAGCTGAGTTGCGCCTTTCTTTCCCATTTCCAATGATTCCTGTTTTTAAACCAGCCTTAAATGTCTGACAAACATCACTGAATGGGGCCCCAAATAGTTTACAAAGAATCCCTCTGTTATCCCCCTTCTCAGCCTGTCACATATAATTAGTGTGGCCCCACCCTTCATGAGGTACAGCCAGATCAGCTTGCCCTGCACTTTGTCTGCATAGAAATTTGGGGAGGATCCCAGGACTTGTTATAAGAACCAGTCATGACTGGGGGGCTAATCAGTACATGGCTTCTTTTTGGGAGGGGGGGCCATACCTGGAGTATACACACATACTAAACAGTGCTAAACTGTGGGGTTGCTATGGCTTGAAGTGCTGTTGTCACTGGGACCCATCCTAATGAACTATATAATAAGTCATGACCCTTTTGGCTTTGGACTAATATCATGCATAGTTTGTACTCTCTATAAGAAATAAAAAAGTTCTGCTTAAAAGTGTGTTTATGTAATACTGGTGCTAAAACTTGCAGCAGTTTCAAAAGAGGTAAACTGCATCATTTCTGGATAAAATAAGTCTGTAGGTACTTGAAATACTTTCCTTATATTCAAGCTACTACAGGTATGTTTATTTCAAGGTCAGTATTTTCACATTTGTGCCATACTTCCATGTGCTCAGGGAAAGTAGGGTCTGATAGTAAGGTGGTGGGAAGGAACAGCACAGGGAAGAAGCTGGGGAGAAGAGGACAAAGGGGCTATCTGATCCCTCAGATTTATTTTCCTTGCTGTAGCAGTGTGAAGAGAACACATTCAAACATAACTCCAAAAATGCAATTATATCCTAAACCTGGAAAAGGAGAAAAAAAAAATGTCCATATTTATAATCTAATTATTTGGGGGGTCATCTTATATTCAGCCTTGTCTTGTATTCAAGTAGGCAGCATTGATGGTACTTCAACAACTTTAGATGTTACAGGACATCTAAGTTGTTAGAGAATTACCATCAACACTGCCTGGGGAAGATTCTCTAAGACAGGGACACCCATGTTAGTGTCCACCTACAAGCAAACACCACGAGTATTGAGGGAACGATCATCCAACATCAACTTGTTTTGGCTGGCCATGTCATCCAGATGCCCAACTCTAGACTTCCAAAGCAAGTTTTATTCTCCTATCTTAGACAAGGTCTACACTCAAGAGAAGGACAGAGAAAGCACTTCAGGTATGTCCTCAAGGACAAGATTAAAAAAAAAATCAAGTTAAAATAATTCAAATTCTATGTCAACTTGTGGGAAACTATTTCATAGACATTAGGGCTGGAAGGGACCTTGGAAGATCATCAAGTCCAGCCCCCTGCCCGAGGGGCAAGAAGACAGCTGGGGTCACAGGATCCCAGCAAGATACGCATCCAAATTTCTCTTGAAGGAGTTCAATGTAGGTGCCTGAACCACCTCTGGTGGCAGGCTGTTCCAGACCTTGGGGACTCGGACAGTGAAGAAATTCTTCCTTACGTCCAGCCTGAAATGGTCTTGCACGAGTTTATAACCATTCAACCTTGTCATCCCTTGGGGCACTTTGGGGAACAATCATTCCCCCAGATCCTGGTGGTCATTCCTGATAAACTTACAGGTGGCCATCAGATCACCCCTGAACCTGTGCTTTTCCAGGCTAAAGAGTCCAGTAGCTCTCAGCTTCTTATAATAAGGTCTGTTTTCCTGATCTCTGATCATGTGCGTGGCTCTCCTCTGGACTCTCTCAAGCTTCTCCGCATCCTTTTTGAATTGAGGAGCCCAAAACTGGTTGCAGTACTCCAGCTGCAACCTCACCAAGGCCGAGTACAATGGGAGAATGACATCCCAGGATTTGCTTGAGAAGCATCTCTGGATGCAAGCCGGCATTTTGCTTGCTTTACTAGCTGCAGCATCACACTGAAGTCTCATGTTCATCTTGTGGTTAATCATGACCCCCAAGTCCCTTTCATCCGTAGTGCTAACCAGCATAGCATTGCCAAGCCGATAGAGATGCTGCAGTTTTTTCCTCCGAAGGTGGAGAAACTTGCATTTTTTGGTGTTAAACACCATCAGGTTCTTATCCGCCCATTTCCTGAGCCTGTCAAGGTGATCCTGGATCACCTTCCTGTCCTCAGGTGTGGATGCTTTACCCCAAAATTTGGTATCATTGGCAAACTTGGCCAGTCCATTTCTGACACCAACGTCCACATCATTAATGAAGATGTTGAACAATATAGGTCCAAGGACAGAGCCTTGAGGGACCCCACTGGTCACAGGGGACCATGATGATTGACTTCCATCAACCACCATCCTCTGGGTCCAACCACGGAGCCAATTTCCCAGCCAGTGGACTGTGGTGGACCTGAGGCCACAGTTGGCCGGTTTTGCCAAGAGGTGATTATGGGATACCAGATCATGGGATACCAGATCAAAGGCCTTTTTAAAGTCAAGATATATGATGTCAATCTCCTCTCCC
>JAGPOW010003316.1:184882562-184894261 GCA_030014935.1 Caiman crocodilus
GCCGGTTTTGCCAAGAGGTGATTATGGGATACCAGATCATGGGATACCAGATCAAAGGCCTTTTTAAAGTCAAGATATATGATGTCAATCTCCTCTCCCTTGTCCAGGTGATAGGTCACCTGGTTGTAAAAGGAAATAAGATTGGTCAAGCAAGACCTACCCGCAACAAACCCATTCTGGCTATCTCTCAGGATGTTGCCATTGGCCAGTCTGTTGAGAATGGACTCTTTAATAATCCTTTCTAAGACATTCACCGGGATAGAGGTCAGGCTGATGGGCCTGTAGTTTGCCAGATCCACTTTCCTCCCTTTCTTGAAGATGGGCACCACATTGACCTTCTACCAATCTTCAGCCACTTCACCACAGCACCAAGAGTTCCCGAAGATCCATGCCAGGGGCTGGGCTATGATGCTCACCAGCTCCTTGAGTACCCTGGGGTGTAGATTGTCAGGGCCAGCTGACTTGAAGGTGTCCAGCCTCTAAGGTGTTCCTTCACAAGGTCAGCATTCATGGAGAGCAGGGAATCTCCCTCACCCAGGCCTCCCTGTCCCATAGTGGGCAGGGGCATCCCATGAGACTGATGAAAGACTGACACAAAGTAACCATTTAATAGGTTCGCTTTTTCCTGGTTGTCAGTTGTCTCCTCTGGTTTAGCAGGGGTCTAATGTTGCTTTTCCTCTGGCTCCCCACATATCTAAAAATGGACATTTTATTGTCCTTGATACTTATAGCTAGTTGGCGTTCCAATGCAGCCTTGGCTTTCCTGGTTCACTCCATGCAGGACCGGACCAGTGCAGAATATTTCTCCTTGGAGATGGATCCCATCCTCCATCCTTTATAGGCCTTTCTATGAAACCTCATGCCAACAACAGGAGATGGAAAGGTAGGAGCAGCAGAAACAATGTGTTTCACTGAACCAAATCAAATATCCAGCGCCACCCGCCCTTCACAGAAACACATGTCCAAGCTGCAGTAGGGTCTGTCAATCCTGGATAGGCCTCATCAGCTATCTTTGGACACACAGATAAGAAAATCAGGGAAGACAATCATCCTTGACTGCAAGGGACTGCCAAAAAAAAAAAAAAGATAATTGAGTAAATACAGTAATGTTTTTTGTTCTTGTTTTCATTTTTTGGTGGGTTTTGGGGATTTTTTGGTGGGGGAGTGGGGGAGTTAAGTAAAGATTCCATGACTTCAAATGAATTCTTCTGTTCAGTTTAGGCAAAAATTACCATATGGCATGAAATAATGGTCCACTTAGTCAAGTATTATT
The DNA here is from genome assembly GCA_030014935.1 of Caiman crocodilus. Lineage (NCBI taxonomy): Eukaryota > Metazoa > Chordata > Crocodylia > Alligatoridae > Caiman > Caiman crocodilus. The sequence continues at coordinate 184,883,836 of JAGPOW010003316.1, forward strand.
TTTCCAGTTGTGGCCAGCCCCAACTGCCCCAAGAGACTCCACAGACAGCAAATTCTGGATGATTTACCCCAGGAAATGTTTGTTCCTGACAACTGATAGCTTGAGGTCAGTTTATGACTCTAATCCTAGCATCTAATCTGTAGAACTCCTAGAACTGGGTTGATCAAGCCCATTCTGAAACCTAACACAGCCAGTATACCACCCAGTACTTCTAAGGTCTCTTTAAATTATTGACTCTATAATTTGGAATAGTCTCACACACCTTGGTAGATACACCCCTACCATCCCTACCTAGCAGTCAACATCAGTAATTTTTCATGGCAATGAGTTTTGCAAGCACAGGATCTATGGAAGAACACTTCTTTTCATAGTCTTAAAACTGTATTTCCATTCCTTACTTTAATAGTTTGATTCTTAAGAGCATGCACAAGCAGCTGGCTCCTTACTGGAGAGACAGACTTCATCTTGTATTTCCAAATCTGTTGAAAATAAGGTAAGTCCCCTCTCCTTGTATCCTTAGATGTGTTTTGATTCCTATCCCCCATCTCCCCAGCTCCCATTGGAGGGCAATCAAATCCATACATGACAGCAGTGACATTAAATAAACCCTTGCCCCATTATTTCAAAAAATGTGTAGGTCTATCAAAAGGGCCCTTCAATTCTCAAAACAGGAAACAATTACAAAAATAATAAAGCACTACTGCAAAAAGGGCTTCAACTCTGGCCTCTGACAAAGTCATTTCCATTTCAGTTCTTTGCCTTAGCTCTGCTCAGTCACTTCAATCTTACCCACAAAGAAAAGCAAAGAGGCAAAAGGCAAATATCAGTCTCTTGGAACCCAAAATCTACTGATAAGAAAAAATAAAAAGACTCTTATCATAGGATGTTTGTTCTCCTTGTTTATATATGAGAAAGGAGAGGGGGTGTTTGCCAAAGGCATATAGCCTTGCTAATCCCAAAACTCTGATCAATTATTTTTAACCCTCCCGAGAAAGAAAGACCTTTCCTTTGTTTCTTCCCCTCCTAACTATTTTGCTATAGCTATTCCTATATATTTGTACTCCATTAATTTTTGTAGAGCTTAAAGCACTCTGTAAATTCGGCGGGGGGGCGGAATTGGGTGCAATACTGGCTACACCCAAAGAATGTGTAGGGTTAGGTAGATATGGGTAGACAAGATATTACAGTCCAGTGATCATTATTCTAAAAAGGTTTAAGATGTGGTGGGAAAATAGAAAGCAGTCACTTTGACATTAATTGACACCAATTGGGGAACATTTAGATCAAAAGGAACCACTTGAAAAGTAATCATAAGAACAGCTGACATGGTTTCTTGACAAGGCAAACCATGCCACTCTAATTTGTTTCAATTATTCAAGGCTATTACTAGGGACGGGTGCACCTTATGAATTTCCAGGATTTGCAAGCTTCTCAGACAACTTCTTGGATTTACAAAAGTGGGAAACCTCATGAAGTGATTTCTTTCCTGTAATTGCTATAAGATTCTGGACACTTGTCAAATTAGACACCATGCTGATGCAAATCTGAATGGTTGTGTATTTGACAGGCTTAAAAAAAAAGGTCACTAAATTCACATTCTGGATCCATGTCCCCTCAACTGTACTACAAGCATGAAGTACATGGTAGGGACATCCCTGTACATTAAGCTACCTGCAAACCCCAACTTTTTTGCTCTCTTGCTCAATCCAACCTTCCCCGTTCTAGCCCGCGACTACTGAGAAGTAAGGAGTCTATCCAGAAACAAATGCTGCACAGTTTATACTAATGATTGCTATCTAGTGGATAGAAGCAAAACATAACCATTAAAATAACCTGTTACAGCCCCCCTATGAAGACTTCCATGTATAATCCCAGTAAGAACACACTGTATTGAGTCCCCAGGACATACGTAACAGAATACTTCCATCCTAACAAAACTGTCCCCAGCTTCAGGCCCAAGATATGGTAGTTTCTTCCCCTTGAATTTGTTCCTGATGCGAGACTAATTAGTAGCTCAAAGTGGATAGTCCTAATTTCCAATGCTTCACCAGACTTTTTCCTCTGGGAACATTGTGCCAGTCAAGGCTGCCGGCTACACTTTGTCAAGTGGGCTACAGCTGTACACCTGCGGAGCAGCAGCCTGAGTTGCTAATTTAGGGGGAGGAATACAAAAATAACTGCTTCTACCCCAGCTATGTGATTGCCTCAGCTGTGCAATGGCAACTGGAAGTCAGCACTGTCCCCATGTGTCCTGCTGCACCAGTCACCCAGCTGCTTTGTTACACCTCTGGACCAACCTCCTGGCTTTGGGTTTGATCATACTAGGCTCTAGTATGCACTGCAGTAGCAGCGGCAGCACCAAGCAGCATGAACTCTTTCCAAATACCAACACCTCCTCAGCACTAGCCTAGCTGCCCATAACTGGTCATAATTATTCTGGTTGGTTATCTGTCTGTATGTGTGTGAAAAACTCAGGGGCAGAATTCTATTCTCCTCCAATGGACAAGTTGACAGTATGAAGTCATGGGTGATGTTTTCTCCCTGATCGCCAGTCAACCAGGGCTCTGCTGGATTAGCAGCCCTTTCCACCCTCTGCCCCCCTCTACTCAGTAGCCATGTCTACATGAGATGCTGACTGCACAGTAGCTCATTACTACTGCACAGTAGCGTTGCAAGGCAGGAAACGTGATACTACACCATGTCACAGTAGTAACAAGCTACTGCATAATCAGCATCACAGTATCACCTGTGCCGTTTGGTTACTGCACAGTCATTTAGTATTTGTGTCATTACTTCAGGCTGTGCAGTAACGACTGTGCAGTCAGCATCTCGTGTAGATGTAGCCAGTGAGGACAAAACATTATATGCCCTTCCCTACTGCCAGAATGAAACCAGGTACATGCTAAGCCTTAAGCACATGGTAAATTCCAGTGAAAACCTCAAACAAGTGACTGTTGTGAAAAGATTCCCTACAAATCCAATCCAGGGGTTCAATTTCAGCAAACAGTAATGCACTTTGCTGAACTAGGACCTCCAAACTTAGCAATGCAGGTAGAGCTGGTAACATTCTTGCACAAAGGACATGAGGGGTATAGCCATATAACACAGATGTTTGCATTCGGTATGTATTTTTGTCCCCCTTTAACTTCATTTATTCAGATAAAATACATCTCCTATTTATCTTGTTCATATGGTATTAAGAATTCTACTTTTTTTTTTTTTAAATTGTAGCCCTGGTATATCCTTCTACAATGTATCTCACTTCAAAATTTATTATCATTCTTATATTTCATTTCTGCATTTCACTTATCTTCCTTGCACTCCTGTTCTGCAAATAACTCAAAATGGGAAATGCCTGGCTCTACTATCATCATCATCATTTATAATCCTCTCCCCTACAATTCAAATAATAAAACAGGAAACAAAATGAGAACAGACCAGACAGTCTCATACATTTTTGTCTGGAAAATTTCACCAGGAGGTAAATCCACAAACGGAGTTGATAAGTCCTATCAAACTTCCTCTGTAGGCGCCAACATCCAAAACAAAGAGCCTTAAAATCCCTGTTTAACTGTGGTTTACCCTGGAATCCTCCACATCCCAGAGATGTCCATGCAGCCAAAGTTCCCTTGGTGCTACTCTTCATCTGGCCAACGACTGGCAAACTCCTGACTTTTCTGTTTAACTCAATCAAGGTCCACCTAGGCATCCCCCTACCTTTCATATTTTGAGGACTCAACTCAGGAGTTATTCTTAGAGAACACCTACCCACTCTGACCCTATGCAGAGCAGAGGTAGAGGTGATAGGGTCCTCCTTCCACCCTATTACCAACAGGTCAGATAAATCACCCAGGATGAGGGGGATGGAGGTCCTTTTACTGTCTGAGATGAGTATTTGAACAGTCAGGCTAGATGGAGGTTATCCTAGGATAGGATGATCCCTCCCATTGAAGCTGATTCATTTTGTATGAAAATCAGAAGGGATTCACTGAACTACAAAGCAAGCACAGTACTGAGCTGGACGTTACACCACAGCTCATTCCTCAAGAGTGAATTGGGTGGACTCACTTTCCAGTCCCTGTTGCAATACTTAATATTAAATACCTAAACTAGGTATCTTGCCTCCCCTAGAACTATGCTAAGGAGCTCTTCTAATTGCTCTGGGAGTTGAGGAAAGATTCAGGATGTACCTTGTCCAGCAGATATCAACACAGGATATTTGAAACCCTTAGAGATGGCCTGTCATGAAAGCTAGACTAACTTTTCTGTCCATACTCAGAATTGCAAATATACAGCCAGACAGGCTACTATCAGTCAGACATCTGCTGCTGTCCCCTGCCTCAAAGTATCATTGGCCCTACCAAAATGAACCAGCTGTGAGCAATTAGGTAAATAAATTTTCCCAAACTGCCACATTTAACTTAAAAGACATTCAAATGGGTGGTGTTTGTGAACAGTTTTGATGCTATTCTACTTTTAGATATCTGTGTGCATGTCAGTTCCAACCAGTACTACTGAACTCAAACTTGCAAGGATCTAAAATGAAACCCATGAAATATGCCTTAGGTGAGAGCCTTACTGACCAACAACAATCTGCTGTGCCTAGAAAAGACAATAAGATTTTTTTTTAAAATGCCAGAATGACTTGGGAGCCTGCTTCTTATTTCTAACAAATTTTATTCTTTTGACTTCAGTTAAAACTTGGATTCCTAATAGTCTGGCCTTAGGTTCTGAAGGGCCATATCTAAAAAGTGCCTCTAATGTTTCATTTGAGGTTGGATGCAGTAGAAAAGCTCATTGACTATCTTCAAAAGAAAACAAGTACAGGAAAAATTTGATGGGCTTGTGATCTCCTGCCTATTGCCAAGCATACATCTGTGTGTGTCTGTCTTTTTATGCAACAGTTTAAATCTCTGAAAGAACTCTAGGCACCAGTTCTGGAAAGGCAACAGCACAGGAGTTAGTCAGGCTATATACTTCAGAGTCCCTTTAAAAGGTCCTGGTATTATGTTTTATGATCCTGATTGACTTCAACTGCTGGTAGTTATTAGAATGGAAAAATGGTCTGTCAGACAGACCTGCAACCACAGTTGCCATTACTAGCATATTGCTGATTCTGGTAAGAAACTTCATTTCTTAGCATTTTACATGACTTTTCCTATGCTCTCTGCACCACAGAAAGTGTTAAAAAGGAAAATAAGGAGGGAGTAAGCAGCTGCCTTAGAAAGAAAAAAGCCCATTCATTAACCACATCTTCAAGAGTTTCAATCTTTATAATACTATAAAGCAGAAGTGGCCAACCTGCATCTCCAGAGCTACATACAGCTCTTCAGAAGTTAATATGCATCTCCTTGAATCTTGGTACAAATATGTGGTGACCAACTTCCATTTAGTCTATATCATTATAAAGATTTGGAAGCTTGCGCAAAGATTCAAGGAGACGCATACTAACTTCTGAAGAGCTGCATGTGGCTCTGGAGCTGCAGATATAAAAAATTCAACCCCTCTGTGGCAAAGTGGGAACTCACCTATCAGGCACAGTGCTAATCTCCTACCTGCCTCTGGGCCCACCACCCAGCTCTCTCGCTTGCCATACCTTGCTGTTAAATGATCAGAGTCTTACTTAGGTGGGAGGCTGCCCTTCGAATGCCCTGCTCATCTGGGCCTATGTATGCAGCTCCAACCACCACTGAACTGCATCCCAAGCATTGCAGATGTTTCTAACAGCTGTGGACTGTTCTGGCCTGAGGCCAGGCCCAACTCAGCACAATGTTAGGCCTCTCATGTTCTGCTCTGTATGGACCACACTCATACCACCTCCTTCTCACTGAGGCCTCTCACTCCACCACCTCTCATACAGGCTCTCTTTTACTGCCCCTTGCAGGGCCCCACTCATACCGCCCCTCCTTTTCCCTGGGACCTCACTCACCCTGCTGTCACCTGGAGGGTCCTTGGGCTTGTTTCTCTGTTCTCCCCAGCCAGCAAATGCATGGCCTTTTGGGCACCTCCCGCTGCCCTCATCTAAGTGAGCACTGGGTGGTTTGTAGAACACTGGCCTGACTCTGTCTCTGGCCTTTCACCAAGCCATTCACTCATCTGCTCTCAATCAGGGGCTCCTGACTCACCTCGTTGCTTACTTGCAGCTCTTCCTCAGCCACCCCACCCAACCGGCCTCCCTCCAGCCCACATGTGGCCTCAGGTGCCCACAGGCTTACCTGGACCTAACTCAGCCCCTGTGCTAATAGGACCTGCTCTCAAGCCCTCTGGTCACTGGGGACGCATTTCATACCTCTTCCTCACAGGGCCTCATCTAAGGCCCCTGTGTTTGCAGGGCCTCAGTACTACCCCTCAACTCATTCCTCTCTCCAGGGCCTTCCAACTGCCCCTCTGGTACAGGCCATCAGGTGCCCCTCCGCACCCCACCTCTACTGAGGCACATACTCCACCTCTACACTGAGGCCTAGGGCCCATCAGGTTCTGGTTCCTGGAAAGGAGGTTAACATCTGCACACAGACAAAATAAGGCATGAAGGTTTTTCCTTATCTTAGAACATTTTAAAACACACAGCATCAGCATCATTTTCTCTTCTCTTTCTCGCTGTCTCTCCTATTAGTTAAGTAAGAGACCTGGTTAAACTTATTTCCCCAGAGCTCAGGTGCCACACCAGGATGTGCCTGGCCCTCTACTGCCACTGTTGATAAATAGCCCACCTAAAGACAGGGGCTGGGGTTCAGGTACCCCTCCTCACCTTTTACTGGGGTGATAACTGGTCTGGCATTTCCTGGGGGCTCCCACACCACTAGGAGCCCCACCAGGCCACCCTCCCCATCCCCAGCAGTGTGCAATTTCAAGCCATACCCAGGAGCCTCCTAGCCATCCCCATGAGCTCCTGCCCTTACCTCCTAGTGTTACCAGAGCAGCAGCTCCACCAGGAGATGTTGTTTCCTTGGTGCCAGGCAGAAGACTGCTGCCTCCAGCTCTGCTGGCTGGAATCTTCAAATGGCTGCTCATCAGAGCTGGGGTCGCATCTGCTGGTTGCCTCTTCATGCTCTTGAAGTGTCAGACACCAAAGGTTCTCTGTCATATCCTTCCACTTGGAGTTGGTTCTCCTGTGCAGCATGCATGGACTGAAGTGGCCTATAATGTTCTTTTTGTAGCCATAGGGCCTTAAAATATGCTAAGTATCCTAGGGTAGGTCTACACTACTTCCCTAGCTCTAGCTGCTCTTGAGCATATCCTGCCTACCAGCTGACACTCTTCAAGTAAATAAACTGGAAACGAGATAGTGACATTGCTCTAACGACATACGCCATCCCTGCTTTTGGCCTACAGGAGACAACTCGAGAGCAGCAGGAGCAGCAAGGGGCTCCCTCATAGTGGCCTGATCACTTTTTCATATGCAGCATTTTCAGAGTAAGACTAAGTGGACAAGATGTGCTTGAGTAGGGCAGCTTCAGGAGCACCACCAAAATGGCGTTGGCATAATCTTTAAGACATGCTTATGTCCTCTGTGTGCTGTGTGTCAGGTCTCCAAAAAGACTACTTAAATATATTATAAATGTAAATAACTATATAATCTTATAATTATATGCTAATATAAAATATAAGTATTATAATATAATAATTATAATCTTAATATAAGTATATTGTGTATAATATAATGTATCAATATATGTATAATTATCATAATGATTATATATGCATTTATGATATGCATTACATGTAATTATAATGAATACGTTATCTATAATCATATTTTATATGACTGATATATATGTATATTGCATTATAAATTTATGATGATTATAAAGTATTAATTATAATTTTGCCATTATAATTACAAAATTTAATAATTTGATATACTATATATTTATAATATATTGAATATTGTGTTAAATATTATATGCTATATTTATACAATAGAAAATATAATTTTATTATACATTTATATTTTAGTTGCTTTATAATGCAATGATTATTTTTAAATAAGATGAAGGAAACACATACACATACATACTCCTGAGATAAATAACAATGAAGTAGACAAATGAGTATTTCTAACTGTAACTTATACATTCTAGTGCAGAATGAGTATTCTAGATATTCTAGTTGAATCAAACAAATCCACACTGTATTAGCTTCATCACAACTCTGTGTTATGGCAACATGAAAGTAAGAGACTTATCATATTGCTGATCCTCACATACAGTAGATATAATGCTATTTTACCTCTTAAATGTTAAGTCAGCTTGCCTCAGGTGAAACACCACCTCTTTAAAGGCATACTCTAAGATTCTTTGATTTTAAGGCCTAAGCGACTTCTTGATTGGCAGGCCCACTTGCACCTGTATCAAGCCCCAGCACTTCATGCTTTAGCTAAAGAACATCTTCCAAAAAGGCATGCAGTCTTTAAAGAGTCATCAAAAAGCAGAGAAGTCACCACTTGGTAGTTTTCTCCAGCAGCTAATCACTTGTGCTGTCAAAAATGTATGTCTCCATTAGAGCCAGACTTTGTCTGACTTTAGCTTCCAGCCATTTGTTCTTGTCATGCTTTCCACCCCTTTAGTGATCAGTATTTCCCCACCATGACTGATGATACTTATAGACTGCAATCAGATAAACCAAGCCATTTTGCTCTTTAAATCTCTCCCTGTAGGGCATTTTGAATCATTTTTGTGGGTGCTAAAAGCAAACCCTTCTACAGCTAGGTAGCTCTTCCTGTTGGAAGTGGAAAGAGCATCCAGCCATACCTCCTCACTTTCAATGCCCCTAGCAGTGTTGTGGGCAGCCATCTATGTCCTCAAGAAAGCATACCAACTTCTACTAGATGCGATCCTTTGCAACCTCCCCATGGTACACAGTCTGGCCCACAGCAGGCCTCTGTAGGTTTTTGGGTTTGGGGTTTTTTTTTAATTAATCCTAGATTTTCTGCTGTCGGACCTGTGATCCAGACTCCAAAGGATGCTATTATTTTTGATAAAGAAAGACTAAAGGAAGTGGTTGCCGAGTAACAAGAGCCATGTAAACCTTTTCCAAATATTTTCTTCCGTCTACTCACATTGTCTGTGTCTGGAAGCTCATGGGCACAGCATGTTTGCATGGAGATGGAGCTACATAATGTTCTCTGAACTGAAGCAACAATCAAAGACTTACCCTGCTTCATTAGCAAGCTGGAAGCAGCTACAAAATGATGCTGTCAGATTTGGTGTCAAGGCAACCAGAAAAGTTTGTATTTTCAGTGTTATGTATTTCATCACAGTGTCAGCTAGGAAGTTTCATTTTGGTATTTGAAATACAACATGAACTTCCAGCGTTAAACAGAAAAAAGAATTAAGATGTTTCTTCCTAGAAGTAGGTTTACATCCAACACACAAATCTATTCCCTCCCTTCTTAACTGTAGAGATTTAGAATATATAAAACAAGGAAACAAACAGAAACAAGAATTCCTTTTCAAGAAATATGTTCAGATTACAAAATTGGTCTTTGCTCTGCATCAGACTGAAGACAAGAAATCTCCATTTTTTTTTTCCAAAACAAAACAAGAGTGAGAGAGAGACCCATCCTGGAATAACTAATAGTCTAGTATTCAGCAATCAACCCAGTATGAGATATGAGGTATTTGGGTAACTACCCTAACCCCTGGGCTATTTGTCTATTCTGGTCTTCTGCTCTTCCTGCTGAAATGCTTCTGAAATTCTATCCTAGCAGGAGTACAAGGTGTCTGTGCATCTCTGCAGACAACCAAAATCATGAGATATGTTATAGTTCGGCCCATGGTAAAGTTAAAAAAGGCAAATGGTTATGCACCACAGACAACTACTACTTCTGCAGAACACCATTTTCCTGGAAGTACTTTATAGAATGTATACATATTGCTCCACTCTACATCTAAGACACTTCTTCATCCCCCTCACTGTAGTAAGCGAGCAAATTATGGTCTAATGTATTTGCCCTCACAGCATCCTAATGAGATAGGAATAATTACATTTCCCTGTTTCACAGATGGGGAACTGAAGGTGCAGACAGAAGGGCAGCTCCCCGTTGTAACTCTTGGCATGTTGCAGGAAGTGCCATGAGTTAAAATGATCCCCTGGACCTAACAGAAGTTTGCTGATGGACCCCAGGAGTTAGGGAATCCAGGTGCTGGCTGCAGGCCCGTCTCCCCTAGCAAGGCCCCCTCTCCCACTGCCATTTTCAAAATGGAAAGGGAGCTCATTCTGGGGGTTCCCCAGATGGCACTGGAGGGTTAGGTGGGTGGATTGGATTTGAGTCGTTCCCCGCCCCAGTTTAAGTGGGGGGGTCCAGTATGCCTGCCCCACCCTCCAGCACATAGTATCATAGTATCATAGTATCTAGAGTCGGAAGGGACCTGGGCAGATCATCTAGTCCGACCCCCTGCCTTGGCAGGAAAGAGCACCGGGGTCA
>JAGPOW010003316.1:184894361-184910632 GCA_030014935.1 Caiman crocodilus
TTTTCAAAGAGCTTACCCAGGATTGAGGTAAGACTAACTGGCCTGTAATTTCCCGGGTCCTCTTTTTGTCCCTTTTTGAAGATAGGGACCACATTGGCTGAAAAAAAACCCAAACTGAACACCCTCTGCTCATTTCCCCCCCACCCCTTTCAAAAACAGTGCGGAGGCTGAGAGACAGTGCAGACACAAGTTACTGAAGATGCTTCATTTTGAAAGGTCTTCATCTAAGCCTTCATGCAATGAGGGTTCAGATTTTCATGAGATCAAGCCCTTTTAAGCTAAGGACAGACATTCAAAAAGGCTGAGTCTGAATTGATTAAATCTTTGCAGGTTAGTCTAACCTCCAAAGTTTGAACCAATTTGGAGGTGGACAGACAAATGTCCCACCCAACCCTTCATTGCCATCTGTAGAACCCTCCAGTGCCATCTGGGGAACCCCCAGAATTCTCTTTTCATTCCAGAAATGCAGGTACATGCCTCCAGTGGCTCAGGCTAGAAGCTGAGGGGCACTAGAGCAGCCTCCACTTCCCTTCCACAGTACTGAGCTGAGGTGCAGTATGACCAGGCCCCAGCAGGACACTCTGATTAGCCCAGCAAGGGATTGATAATAGGGTTCATCACTCCTAACTCTGTGTTTATTACCCCATTAAGAAAACAGAGGGATATTACCAGCTACCTGTTGATTCTTCCTTTGTCACAGCATGGACCGATAGGAGCCAGCATGTGGTCTGCTAGCAAATACACAGATACCTCCCAGCAAGGCAGAGGGGAGGGGGAAATTCCAACAAGTCTCTGCCAGAGCTGCAGCCAGGGAGCAGAGGGGAGGGGCCAGCCCTGCTGTGAGAGCGTGCCGGGATGCTGAAGGTGTCTGGTTTAACTTAAACCAGAAAAGGGCCTATGTCTAGGACAGACATTGCACAAACCAGTTTGACCCAAATTACTTAAGTCTGATACTGCATTCAGCCACGTTTATTTTATGGTTTCTGCCATTTTCAAAATGATTTATGTGCACTGAACATCTATTCCATTACAGATTTAAACCAGTTTCTGATCACTTAACCTGGTTTATGTATAATGTCTATCCCTAGCCTTAAAGTACTCTACAGCTGCGCACTTCTCCTTGATCACAGCTGTGGAGCACTTTCAAGGGCCAGATCAAGCGAAAATTGTCACTTTAGTCTGCTCCTTGAGAGACTGAGCAACTTCCCCAGGGCCACATGGAAAGTAGTTTGGAAGGCTAACAATTCAACATAGATCTCCTGATGCCCAGCTAAGCAGATGAACCATCATTCCTCTGATTACATCCTCAAGCTGCAGTTACATTATTGTACATTACTCACCCACCTTACAGTTCATTCCTTAGCTAACAATGAAATGAAGATGCCTTTTTGTGCAGAACAGCCCGGGTCCTATAAAATGTTTCTTCAAAATGTTATGCCCTGCACTCTACCACCTATCTGTTCTTTCTCACCGACAATCTACAGAGCCAAAAGGTACATTCCAGTCTCCACAGAATAAGGCCTTAATCAATATCAGCACTATTTATATTTCCAAATTCTCCAAAGCATTTTATAGACACTGTATATGGGTTGCTTAACCCCCAACCAGAATCATAGCCAACAGTATTCCATTAGAAGAGAATGACTTGTCTCATTGAGATGGCAGGAGGAAAATTGAGTAGATAGAAAATGAATTATTTAATTTATTGTGCCAAGGATGGGCCTCATCTCTCACAAAATCAAAGCATCAATTCTGTTGACACGGTGGGAGAAGAGTTACATATTAAATCATCAAAAAACAAAAAGTCCAGATGCACTAAAAAAAATATGTATATAAACGTGTGTGTGTGCGCATGCATGGTCATACACCCCAGCAGACTCAGCACTGAGCTAGAAACCAGGATTTCTCAATATTTAATCCTCCTTCAGCTTGAAAGATCAAGAGAGTAGATTTATTTCACACCCAGCTCCCCCTCCACCCCTTTTTTCAGAAAACACTATTTACAGAGCTTTTATAAATTCAAAGCTAGTCAGAAAGATAAAACACTTATAGATGAATAAACTTAGTGAAGAGAGAAGACTATTAAACATAGTTTGGATTTGGCTGTCAGTAAAATAGCACAAGCCCTAGAATGGCAAACAGCTACAATCTCCTGTGCAGGTGTGAAGGCATACTTGCCCTAAGCAGCAGCACATTTTAAAACCCTGCCCTTCAGAGAATGGAAACGCATTTTTAAAGGGCACGGCAATGGTTCACTGTATTTTAGAATGTCATTTTAGGAACGCTGGCTTACTGCTTTGACTTAAAATATCCTTGAAAACATTTCAATTCATGTATTTCTAGCTGAAATTATAGTGCAGGTGCTAGTATGATGTGTATATTTAAGGCAGCAAATATCTGCCATTCTTATGAAGAAATAAATCAAGTCAGCATGATTTTTATCTGATGGTTTAGATTGCCATTTTTTAATTCCATGACAGTTGCCTCATTCTGATATGAAATGTAATAAAATTGAACAGTACTGTGGAATGTTCATTTACCAGTGCATTCTCTGTATATCTTAATGTACAAGAAATATAGTATATGCTGGAAGGCCAGGGCATGACATTGTCATTCTCATGCAGCAATTGAGTAAGCTTTTGTCTTTCTCTACAAAAAGCCAAAGAAAGAGCATTGTCTGTTTGTCTACAGCACAACTAACTGTGATAACATGTCAGGGGCTGAATACACGTCTAATTTTGACAATATACAAGTCCTTTATGTTATAGTAAGTTTGTGGAATGCATGATCTTTGAAAGGACCTTTACATCTGTATTTGTTTAGTACCTATGGCTGAAGCAGTTTAGCACTACTGCTGCATGGCAAGAACACCTATGCAGGCACAACTCCTCTTTAACTGGATAGTTGCAAGACCTGATAATCAGATCTTTTGAAGAAATAAATAAGCTTGACTTGAGGTTGTAACTGCTGGCAATAACAATAAAGTATGTGGAGCCACTGGAGGTTCGTGCTCTCATTTCAGTTCTTTGGAAAGCCCCAAGGCTGTTTGATCTCTTCAGAGGTCATAACGTTTCTGAAGCACCTTCATTACTACTTGGCGTTCTTTTTTCTAGATTATGTTTGATAAGCAACAGTCTATTTGCTTAAAGTTAGAGATTCCCAAGTAAAAATTCCACACATCAAACTGGCAATTGCAAAAAAACAAAAAAAAAACCCCAACCCCCCAAAAAAACAAAAGCCCCCCCCAAAAAACCCAAAAACTAGTGGGAGAAAGGATGGCTTTACTTGCTCTTAAGAGAGAGAACTGAATCAGAATAGTTTTGATTTTGTCCTTCGTTCTGAAACAGATTTTCTTTGTGACCTCATAACATCTACCGTGGCTTGATCTTCAGTAGTCCTGAGTATTTTCCTTTCCAATGACTATGTCTGGAACAGAAGCTAGTCAGCGACTCTGAAAATTAGGTCCCTTATCTCTCTACATATTCTCCATTTTAAAAGTCGAGACGATAATATTTGCCTAAAGCAAACATTATTTCAGCAGACAAAAAAAATCATTTAGCGATCGGAAAAAAGATCAGCTACAATGATTCTTCTTCATCAGTCCCTCGCAGGCAAGGATTATTGTCTCCCATGATTGTCTTATCTGTGTGTCTGAAGATGGCTGATGAGGCTTATCTGCAATCAGCAGATTCTACTACAGGTAGCACATGTGTTTCTGTGTGCAGTTGTTGACACTGGATTGTTGATTTGGTCTGTAACATGCTGCGTCTCACGCTTCCGCCTTTCCATCTCCTGTTGTTGATGTAAGGTTTCATTCAATGTACTGAGAAGAAATGCAGAATACTGTATTAGAAAGGCTATGTTTAGGGCATCTTTTCTAGCTCCTTCTCCATGTGGTTTGAGCAGATAGGATCCTGAAGAGGGCTGCTTCATGCTAGCACTCATGTCTCACCCAAGTGCTAGACAACCTTCTTGTAACTGCCACCTTCATGTTTAGGATCTTCCAGACCTCACAATCCTCTTCCTGTCACCATTAAAATCTGTTTGCATGGAAGATGCCTCTGCATGACTCAGTGCTGTAGCAAGAGGGGGGCAAGCAGGGCAACCACCCTGGGCACCAAAGTGAAGGGTTGCCAACAGCAGCCCTTGAGTTTGGGTGGTGGTGGGGGAATGGAGCTGTAAGCAGCTCATTTGGTAGAGTACGGGGACAGGGGAAGGGTGTCTCCTGCCGTTGCATGCACTCCCAGGCATAGGTGGTGGAAAGCTGGGGCTAATGGGGTTTAGCCCCCACCCCAAATGCAGCGCAGCAGTGGCAGCAGAGGACTCCAGGACAGCCTAGGTGTGGTCTCCAGGCAGCTGCAACAGGTTGGGGAGGGCACACACAGATACGGATGAGCAGCTAGAGCCTGCAGGCAGCCAGGAACTCAGCCTGACCCTATTGCTTGTGGAGCAGCACCCAGCTGGTAAGTGTGTAGGGGGGAAAGGGAGGGAGTAGGGCAGGGGCTGGGGTGAACATGCCCTGGAGCGAGTTGTGGGAGGGTGAAGGCAGGCTGCTGTTGTTGGCTCAGGCTCCACACCCCACTGTCTCTCGCCCAGCAGCCGCACAGCACAACATGCTTCCTGTCACCAGGCAGGCAGTGGCCTCAACACAGCCAGCACACAGGAGGCACATGGTGCAGCTGCAAGGGGAAAGCCCAGTCTGCAGCAGCAGCCCACCTCTGCCCCACGCATAAATCCAGGGGCAACATGCCCCCTATGCATGCCCTAGGGCTGCATAGAGTGTCAGGATACCCTCACACCCTTGGAAGAGCCATCTGAGCTCTGACCTTCCCACAGTACACCCCAGAGCACCGTTCACCCGAACCCCTGCCCCACTCCCTTTCTCACTGCAGGGGCCTTGATCTTCCCCTCAACAACCCTTTCCTCCCCCTTCTCCCCTACACGATTACCTGCCAGGCAGTGCCTCTGTGTGTGTGTGTGTGTGTGTGTGTGTGTTGCAATATCTTTTAAGTTTAAGTTTTACTCAGCCCCCCAAAAAAGATTTTCTCTCTCTGCCTATGCTCCCAGGCAAACGTGGTGGTGGGCTGTGTGATCTCTGTGCACAGGTCAAGGGCAAGCTGCCACTATGGGCTTTTCCCAAGGCACCAAACTTCACTGCTGTGGCTCTGGCATGACTTCTTTTATTGTGGAGAAGCTGCTGCACATCAGCTTCCACATGGCTGTTCACAAAACAGGACCTTAATCCAATGGCAAGGAGACCCAGACAACTGGTGATCTCATTCCATGTCAGCCTTCATTCGCCTTCACAGCTATTGAGATTCTAACATCTTCTACCTGATCTACCATTGATCCATGGCTGGGGCCTGGCAGGCTTATTATAGGGTGACCTGTACTCACCATGTCACAGCACCATCAAAGGATATATATGGCTTTTCAGGAGAGAAACCATTGCTGTCTGTTGTCCTTACCACATCCTAGTGCTGTTGCTGCTGATTGGCCCACAACTTCTTATTCATCAGAGTTACTCCTGCTTGTTTCACAGCTAGTTTTCCCTGAAGGCTATTGCACCATCTGTCACCTATGGAGATGCTGGGTAGCAATATACCTCTGCCCCACAGATACCATGCTTAGTGGCCTTATTAAAAGGAGGACTCTGGGTAAAAGGTAGGTTGAGTGTCACACCAACATACAGTGACATCTTCCAATATATATATATATTTGCATTGCCCTCACGTTAAATAAGTCAATCACTCTCAACAATACATCAAAGAAATATAACGTGTTAAGCACTTCATGGAACCAGACTCTCAAAAAGCCTAGAAAAGAGACTGCCTGTCTAAATGTCACTACTTTGAAAATGGATTGGGGCATATCAATAGTTATGGGGAAAGCTAATATACCTTCCAATAGCCCTGCTTTGTGAAAAGCAGGATGCCATTTCAAGTTACCAACTCACCTCTTCTACAGACTTCATTTTAAAAGCAGATCATACTCCTCTACTTAAATCCACCTTTGACATTTTTATCAGACACTCAATCTTTCCTCTCTCCTTATTTTCTTGGTGAAAGAACAGGGTTTGTTAGGATCCTTCTACACGGATAGGACTGTGGGTCAAATTAGAATGTCCAGCCTCCTTTGCTATGCTCTTAACATAAGAGAAGCGATAGCAACCCTATGCATCATGATGGCCAAATCTTATGTTAATCTTGTTTATTCCAAAGGGTTAATTAAAAGGGCAAGAGAAGGAATGATAATCTTCCTACTGTTGTGCCAGAAAAGCAAAGCTTATGGCTTCTGTAAAAATTATTCCCCAACACCCTGAGCTGAGGTGTGTATGATAGGTTTCAAGCAATATCGATGTATAGGCAGAGGTGATGATTGAGGACAGATAGCATTCCTTATCTGAAGGAGACCGCTTTGTCCAAATGCACATCCTATGGCTGATGAAATAATGGTGTCAGGGATGAGAAAGGAAAGAAAATTGAAAAGAAAGACTTCTGAAGTTCTCATTTCATTTTTTTTTTGCTTGCTCTCTGCACAGATGGATGACTCCAGCCTCATCAAGTTGATTAACATGAAAAGCAGGATTCCTTATATTAATTAATTACATTTCTTTGGAAAGAAGCTAGTGTTCAACCCCTTTCCATAGCAAAGCTGACAACAGAGGGACTCTCTCAAAAAGATTTTTAACTAATAATAAGCCACCTCTGATTAAACAAATGACTTGAGATAACACCTTGCTATATTTCTTGAAGGATATAAGAAGAGATATAAAATGCAGCCTCTCCATGAAAGCCCTTATCTCACAAGTGGCATAAATATGAGAAGATATTAATATACGCATAGAAACCAAGAGCTATCCCAAACAGGCCTACCCCACCATTTCTCTCAGCTACCCCGCATCTGTCCTTTACTACACATTACTCATTTAAATAGAGTGGGCAAGCCAGTCTATTCACCAGTCAACTGACTGCATATTTTTGACTCGTTAAAGATTATAGCAATCTTACAAAATTACAATTTTTTTAAAATTGCAGCTTTCTTGAAAGAAAAGTTATTTTTTTATGGTTTTATCACATTTCTTTGTGGAAATTGTGTGCTTTATCTGTGCATTAGATAGACCTATTGGCAATCTTTTTTACAATTTTTGACTGATATTTGACCAAACTTTATTTGACTAGTCGAATACCCAACCTGAATTTTAAAGACTCTTGACAAATGAACTAGATACATTGTATGGGCACATCCACATGGGTGTGCACGTGCCTCTTGCCCCGCCTCAAACCCCTTCGAGACAGGGCAACAGGCATGTGCAGGAAGAAAAAAAATGTTTGCAGCATGGGGAGAAAATTAGATGCCTGGATATTCAGGGATCTAAAAAAATTGATATTTAAAAAAGCTGTGCACTGTACCCTGAGGCAACTGGAGGCTGTGCCCTCCATGGGACCATGCCCTGAGGCAACCGGAGGCCAGGTCCTCCATGGAGACACTCTGGCTGCAGATTAGCTCTATGGTTGGCACTTGCCCTGGTGCTGAAACACTGGGCTGGCAAGGCTGCATGTTTCAGCACCAGGGCTTCCCCCCACTCAAGACTCCCCCGACCCCTGCCAGGGCTGGCCCCTCCCTCGCCAGCTCCCCTGAGACCCCCAATACCTGCCCTGGCTGGCCACATCCCCCCAAGCTCCCCGATCCCTGAGTCCTCACCTCATACTTTAAAAAAAAACAAAAAAAACCTGGCACTTACTAGCAGTTGGACCGGCTGTCTGTCTGTCTGGGGCCCTGCCCACACAGTGCAGGGCAGGGTGACAGCCTCAGAAGCCCCATCCTGAGCCCTTCTGCCCCTTCATTGTCCTGTGCTGCCTGGGGGGTTCTGCCAGAAGGCCCTGGAGCCCCCCAACCCCTGCTTCTAAGGTAAGCAAAGGCTTTCTTTTTTCTCCCTTTTTTTCTGATTTTGTTATCCAATTATTTTTAAGTGATGGTGCATGGGGTTGTGGGGGTAGCCTTGGGGGCCTGGGGGTGCAAGTTGGATGGGTGAGGATGAGTGGAGCACCCACTGGGGGGTTGCAGCAACTGGTGGGGATGGGGCCAGTTGGGGCAGCAAGTGGGGGTCTGGGGTGGGGCATGTGGGCGTTGCAAGCGGGGGTGGTACCCCTGTGGGGGCCATTTGGCCCCTGGTGGGGGCCTGTACCCCTTTTATGGGGACTGAACCCCCCCATTGGGGGGCCAAACCCCTCGTGTGGGGGCCATCACCCTGTGGGACGGCTGCAAAACATATATTCATGAATTCATGAAACATGTATTTAGAGTTCACTTTATAATTATGAGACTTGCTTTAACACTGTAAGATATAGCAATAAAACATTGTCCAACTGACCACTGTTTCTTTCTTGCTCTCTGTCTTTATAGTGGTCTTTAGTTTTACTTGTGGAGAAACATGGATTTGGGGGTATTTTACAGAGTGACTTTGTCATTTTTTTTATCAGGGATTTTTCAGTTTTCCAACAGGGAACACCAGAATTCCTGCTAGGGAGGCCAGTGGCAGGACCCTGCCTGCCCAGAGCTGGCACCTTGGACCCAGCTGGCTGTGGATGATCTCCTGGACAGATGAGGCCAGGAAGACATGCTTTGACAGTTCAAAGCAGGCCACCACACCCGGAACATCTTCCGGGCGATAGCTGCCCAGATGGCCGGGCAGGGACACACATGGCAGTAGTGCCGCACAAAGGCCAACCTTGCAAATGCAGTCCACTGGCAGCTGGCCCAGAGGCCCACTGCCAGACTGCTGCAGTGGGTAGAGGATTCAGGGAGCTCTCAGGGCTGCTTCAGCAATCTAGCTGGCACAAGGGGTAGTGTCCCCACATACCAGTTGGCTGGGCCAAGAAGCTCCTGAGAGCTAGTAGCCCTGAGCTACTTGCCAGAGTGGCTTTTTATACTGCTGGGGCCAGGACAGTGCAGCTTTATACTGCTGGGGACAACACAGGTGCTGGCCCTGGGCTCTAGCTGCCCCTGGCTGAAGATCTGGGAGGAGCCAGGCAGGGTTATTTTGCCCTAAGTGACACAATTTACTCCACAACAAAGTGCATGTCTGACCATGTGTGCTGAAGCAAAAAGCCCCAGCTCAAATTTGCACCACTTCTGTTTGAGCTGCTGCAAGCACACATTCTTGCATGTGTGGACATGCCTTATATGGCTGATCCAAAGGTGCTAGTCAAATATAGGGAAAAGTGATAAAGAATATGCTAAGAACAAGTTCTACCCTGATTAAGTCAATAACTGAATTCTCAGTAATTTAACTGATACAGTGCAGGGTGCACAAAGCAGCCAAAAAGCCAACAGGCTTGCCCCCACAAAATGTTGAGCACCTGAGACATGATATTAAGCCAGCAAAAAGGTTTCAGCTCCACAAAGGGTAAGGTTTGCTGATGGTAAATTTATTTTATGAAACCTCATTTTGAAATACCTAACAGCATGAATAAATAGATTATACAAGACTAAAATAAGTCCCTGGCTCAGGATTAGATTGTTCCTCAATATATAGTCCTGCAGAAAAGGATGTGTGTAGGTGCACTGCACCAAAAAGGCACTATGCCTTCCAGAGCTTTCAGTTACCTTGGTTAAGGAGTAATACAGGGAGAATAATTTTCAGCACTCCTTTAAATCTGTGCACGATGGGCCTCCATTCCAGTTCTTTAGCTGATATATATACATGTGCGGGGAGGCTGCTCCAACATGCTGTAATTACAGTGTGTCAGAGAAGACTCTGTTAATTGAGTCTACTGAACCATGGTAGTTACCATGCTTCAGCAGACTCCAGCATCACATACATCAACATCCCTGTGCTGAAAAAGGGTGGTGGGACGCTTTAAACTAAAGCTTATTTGACGAGCTTTCGTTCAAAGTGCCATGCTGCCATTTTTCAGCCTGGGAATACTGATACATGTGACACACTGGGCACTTTTAATTAGCACAGCACTTGGAGCTGTGCTAATTAAAGTGCCCCCCAACTTCCCAAAGCACCTCTATAAATGCCCTGCAGAGCAGATAAAACCAAGCTGTCATCTATCAGCATGTGCCCCAGATCATATTCCCAGAGATGAAGCATCCCAAGTGAAGCCATTGGCCACATTTCAGGGAAATTAAATTGGCTTGGATGGCCCTTACTCTCTCAATGTACAATCCTGTATGATTGCCTAGGGCCAGGCCAAAATCTGTTCTTGGCTTTATAAGATTTACAAAGCTTCTACAGGTTCTAAACTCCTACCCCTACCTGTTAGTATTTGTTTCTGGTCATAGCTATTTCCCAGCTTTCTGATGGCTCGGGAAAGAATGAGTGACAGTTAGCTCTACTTGGGATGAGCTAGTACAAGAAAAATCTGCACAATGATGGGATATATGCTAGGGTTCAATATATTTATTATTGTTTAATACTCACCAATCAAGCCATCCATCAGTTGGACAAGGCACTTCACAACCTGCCTGTTGTTGCAGTGACAAAACAATGGGAAATGTTATTAAGAAAACACTGTGCCTCTGGAATGAAAGCATGTCGGAGATGAGAAAAAAAATCCCCTTATGAGCGCTATGAAAGAAAATAAAGCAAGCTTAAGAAATGAGGGGGATATAAATTGCACCTGCTCAAAGCCCAGCCATAAACAGTTAACACAATATACATAAAAGCAGTCTAAGTCTGATTGCTATTCCTGCCACACATCTTCAGTGTACCTAGTGCAGCATAGAATCAGAAACTGATACACTCCAATGAAAGGGTATGTGGATCACATCTCACCATAAGAAGATAGGAGATGGGCTGGACAAAGGCCAAGAAATGACAGAAACTCCGTGAGCCAGAAGAGCATATTACAAATTCTCTGATGCTTGATGAAGGGTGTTTGTACCTGAAAGCTTGCAATTAAAGAATTATTTTTTTTTGCAGAAATCTAGTTGGTTTAATGAAAGATGCCACCTCTAACATGAGTCCTGATTGCTTTTTCTTCCAGACAATACAGCTACAACCTGGATGCCCAACACATGGAAGATATTGAATTTTAGCCATTTATTTTAATGTAACCTTCATAATTTTACTGAAATCTGAGCTACCGCTCCGGCCTTTGTTCGAGTAATGTGTATCATCACCAAGCCTCACAACGGAGCTCAGAGACACCTCGCCAGATAAGAAATGCCTGCCCAGAAGAGCCCTCCATCCACTTAGTCCTCTGTGAAATATGAAACACTGTAACCAGAAGGAAAAATGATACATCCTGCTTACCAAACAACTTCCAGGTAAACAGGCTATTCCAACTTTTCTCTGAGCCTAAACTAAATTTAAAATGAATTATTCCAAACAGGAGACTTTACCACACCTTCAACTCTCCTATGAAATATGAACTGCCACTTCTACCCAGGAGAACTTTTACAATCTTTTCTCCGACGCCCGATGAAGGGTGTTCCTGCCCAAAAGCTTGCAATTAAAGAATTCTTTTTTTGCAAAAAATCTAGTTGGTCTAATAAAAGATATCACCTCTACCATGAGTCCTGATTGTTATTCCAAATTCGACACTTACTTGAAGATCTTTTCCAAGAAATTTCATTCCTAGCAAGGCTAAGGCCAAGACAAAAGGATCATTAAATCCAGGGTACAGCTAATGCATTCTCTATCAGAAAAGCACACACAGAGAAGATAGTGGAACACCTCCCATTGACTTCAATAAGCACTGGAACAGGCTCATACAGGGCACGTCTACGTGAGATGTTTACTGAGGAGTCGACTAATTAGCTTCACCATAAATTTCTTGAGTCTACTTGTGCAGTGCTGTTAGGCAGAAGTAAACTAATTAACTCTGCAGCAAGATAGTTCCCTGTAAATACAAGTACTGTTCTGCTGCAGAGTTGTTTTGTGTACTACAACGCATGTGTAGATGCTGGAGGCATGCCTGCCGGCTAGCGCCTCACTGGAGTATCCTCATGTCCCAGCCAGCCCCTCTGCAGCATGCTGAACTGAGCCAGAGCATCCCTGGGCTGGCAAGCTGACCCCCGACCAGGCTGCTCTGACCTGGCTCAACATGGCACACTCCTGGGTGCCTCATTTATTCCGCTATAAGGGCTGGAGTGTATTGCTTTGACTTAATTGCACACATAGACACGTCCACAGAATCTCAGACTTCAGGCACTTAAGTATTGGGAGAAACAAATTCAAACTCTTTCCAAAGTTAAGGACCCCCTGTTAAGAAGCAATATCATACTACCTCCATATTTCCTTTGCAAAAATTATCTAAGTAAATTAGCAAGGCTTGCCACTGCTTCCACATCCCAATTATCTTCTCTTATAGCTCATTAATTCTTTAATACAAGCAGTTCTCATGACCATCTTTTAAAGATTGCATATGCTAGTGATAAATGGCACATCAAGACATCATCTTTGATAAGAGAATCAGTAGTCAGGTATTGGGGAAGCTCTTCATCTCTCCAATCTCTAGAAGCAAGCGTCTTATCTGAATCAGTCTAATACAATCCTGTTAGAGAAAAATATCGTACCCATTAGAAATGTTTAAATCTACTCTACCAATTTAATATCCTTGGATTTGGAGCAATTCCCCTTCTACCTGGCTTGTAGCAGAAGGCAGAGGAATAGATAAACTTCCCACATGAACTCTCCTCTCTCAATAGTTCACTCTATTATGAAATACCTACCAGTATTTTGATATATGGTACTGCATCCCCACCTGAATGAGTTACTAAAATAATCCAGGGGATTGTTGTTATACTGCATTTTGACTCCTCTCTGTTGTGAGTCAGGTCAATCCTTATGTGGAACAGTAATCTAGGTATCCGCTGGGACTAGCATCAAGCACAGCACAGCCTCCAGAACTGTGTCCCAGCATAACTGCAACATATCACCTCCAAGAAGGAAGCATCTTTCTTAAAGAAGATGCAGTCTACCTGTTTCTCTCACATTCAGATAGGCTGAATTTAAAACAACTTGAAATGAGAAACACTGCAAACATGGTATCCTGGGCAAGAGGAGAGTCTTCTGGTGACAAAGGTCCAGGGTTAGGGAGCAGGACTTCTGGTCCCGAGATGGCAACCAGGTGGTGGGGCTATTCTTGCATTCCTTGCTGCCTCACTAAAACTCACTAAGTGGCCCTCCAACCAAAATAATTACCCACCCCTGCTCTAATACATTAGCATAGCAGCCTTCATGGACACTTCCTTTTATTACACTAGTGGACTACCTTGTTTCCTTCAGTGCCCCTGTGACCTAGTGACTGCCACCACTGTGTGCCCAATCTACATAGGATACAAGGCATGCCACAAACTCCTTTAAATCCTCTACGTACTTCATTTTTGCTATTTATTTCAGGTGTGTTGCATGGATGTTATACATTTTGTTTGGAAGACAGTATAATAGAAGGAGGAAGGAGAGGATAGACAGAAGGGAATGTGTTGAAGGGCTCAGGTCACAAGCTGATGGCTACATCTCAAGCTCTAAAAAAAAGAAAAAAATCACACCTCCATCTCCAGAGGTCTGTGGCTGCATCCCAGTGCAGATGCCACTTCCATTGTCACAAAGGTCATTACTTCCTTTTCCGAACCTGAGCACTTCGGAAGATTTTACACTTGCTATGAGAGTGCTCCTTTGTATTTTCTCATTATACACCCCCAATACCAACCTGTGCCCAAGCTATCCTACTGAAATCAATAGGAGGTTAAATTCAGTGGGACCAGGAACAATCTTCTAAATGAAGCTTGGAGCTTGGAGTTCGAATGTAATTTAAGTGGAATCATGTTGAGTTCCTTCATATGAACTGTACCAGCAGGGCAGGGTGAGAAAACTTGAACTGCTAATATCTCTGACCCAAGGAATTAAGCAAGCATATAGATCACATCCAGACCAACATGAACATTTGGTTCCCTGGGGACAACTAGCAGCCACTAGTGCTGCCACTAGGTGTTCCCCGGAAATGTCCATGCCACACACGCTCTGGAGTGCAGCAGGTTACCGTAGGCGGGGTAGGAGAGGCTGGAGCCAGCACTGGACTGGTCCCAGCAGCCTTTCCTGGGGTCTTCCTAGGGCTACAGCAGTGGCAATCCTGCCACTTGGAGCCTGCCTGGCAGCCACAATGTAGCTCCAGCCAGCCAGGCTCCAGTTTTGACCAGCATACTCTGCCCCATGTGCACCACTCCACTATTTTTTTTTTTTTTTGCACGGGTTTTATCAGACCCTGGGTAACCCCCTGTACTGCTCCCTTGCAGAGCAGAGACCAGCAAACCATGTTATATGACCATGCACGCATACCATATGGCCATGCTTATTTGGACCCGGCCATACAGTCTTTCACTCTCTGGGACTCTGACCAACAACTATCATAGGATCCAAATTCAGTTTTTAAAACAATTACAGCCAAAAGCAAAATAAAAACTCTCATACAAAAATCTCACTGAAGGGAAATTTGCAAAGGCACAAAGGGCATTTAGGCTACTGACTTTTGGTGTGATTACCTGCTTTTCTGCCTTTTGTGCCTTTGCAAATCTGCCTACTTCAGTGGCAGAAATGCCCTGAAATTAGAGAAACTTGTCTATATTTCAACAAAAAGGTTTGTATGATTTCCACACGCCCTCCCCCCACATCCACCACCACCATTCTTTAACAAACCATAAAAAGGCACATGTTATAGTCAACGAAGAGGAGAATAATGAAGCAGCACTGAGGCAGCTGTAACAGTAGCAGGGTTTTAAATCATTTACTGTATTTTTATGGGGGAAAGTGTAAACCAAAATACAAGCTGCACACCAAATTCTGCTCACACTTTACTCCCACTTAGCACCACAACACCCTCAGGGAAGAGATACAGTGGTGTGACATTTTATGTGGAATGTGCCGTCATATTGATTAGCAGTTTTCCTTAAAAAAAAAAAAAAAAGGAGTTTCTTAAAGATTTAAGATTCATTGCACCTCCCTCTTCTTCTAGAGTTTATTTGTATCTTCAACTATTAGCTTGTCATATGTTATTAGGTTTGGGAATTTGGATTTTAGCTTAGTCATGCTGCCATCTGTTAGGATCTAGTCCCATCTGCCAGAGTAATTCAGTTAGAATCCAATTACATCCAACCTAGTAAGAGCTATGAAGTCGGGTAAGAATCACACGTGTGTGCATTTCTGTGTACATGCTGCGAGGTGGTGGCAGGCAGCAGTATGGTTCCACTAGAACACAGATCATTGCTGTATTACCTATGCCCATTCCTTAACCCCACGTAATATACTGTAAAACATATCCTCAGCCTGAACCATCTGGTCCAGAGTTTGACAACTAGAATTTTCATGACATAAAACTCTTTTCAATTCTTTATTTACCTCTCTTCCTCTACAATCCAAAACCCGAGTTACTCCAGATAGAGAGAGAATGTTTTATGTTATGCTATAAAATGTACTGGTTTATAATATATATATTACCAAAATATAATGTTTTATAATATAATTAAACACGCATTCTCTTCAGTCACCCAACTTCCCCAAACTGTAAGTTCATTGGTATTTACAGTAGCTTTAGTTTTTTTTATACACGATTTTATAATAATTGTGCCATGTCTGTGGGTTTCTCAATTGCAAAGCTAGGAAGATCTTTCTCTTCCAGGCAGAGAAGGCGGTAAAACAATGTTTATTTTTTTAATTCACTGCAGTTTTTATTGCAGCTTCAGAGACAGTGTAACCATCTATTCTGTGCAGAAAGTTAACTCTATCATTCTTTGCCTGCTTTCAGGAAGGAAGAGGAAGAGTCAGATCTCTGGCTCCAATATCTCACCCTTCTTGAGAAAGGATCAACTTAAGAGGTAAACAGCATTTCCTTTACAGGGAAAGGGGAAGTGAAGGTACTTGACAAATCATAGATTCAGAGATTGTAGAGTCGGAAGGGACCACAATGGATCATCGTGTCCAACCCCCTGCCCCAGCAGGAAAGAGGACCAATGTGTGGGGTTGTTAAACAATCAGGGGGAAGGTGGGGGTTGTTAAGCAATTTTTCCTGCCAATGATTTTGTTCACGGCGTTGGAGTACCCGCCCACCTGGCGGTAGGTGCGGCGGGTGCAAAGGGAGGTGTGTGTGTGTTCTTTTGGCGGGGGAAGACGGAAAGGGTGGCAAGGGGGGAGATCTACAAGTGGGAGGATTTAGGAGGTTGGATACCGGATTTAGAGGTGTTTTTATATATGCACTTTTGGAAAGAGGTGGTAAGAATTGCGGGGTTGCAAGGGAGAAAAGTGGGGGCAGTGTGTAGGTACT
>JAGPOW010003316.1:184910732-184924997 GCA_030014935.1 Caiman crocodilus
ATTTTGGATTTGTACTTGTTGTGCACAAGCCTCAGCTTAGCATGACTTTTCCAGATCTTACTATAGTCTTTTAACAGACTTAAGACAATTATTGGGATGCTCATAATCTTTTGTGGAGAGGACTCCCACCAGTCAGCTCGGGAAAGATATGACAACACCTGTGATTAGGGCTCCAACAGGCTGGACATTGTGATGAACCCTTAACAATTGTTCAAATATTGCCCATACCCCCTCTGACTCAGTCTCTTGCCTCAGCATTCCCTAACCAGGCAACCAAGTTTTAGTCAATCAAGTTTAAATAGGCTTCCCATAGTGGGACCGGGGAATGTACGGCCCAAGATGCCTATTAAACTTGGGGGGGGGGGCAGGGAGTCCTTAGTAAATCCACATTAGAACTGGTCTGATAAATACTGAGCTGAGTGTGTGTAAACATGGGTTGATTAACATTTGGAGCACAGATTCCCTATCATGCAGTACTCCCCTGCTTCTCTGGTCCCAGAATTCACTGCAGTCTCTGCTTCAGGCTCTCTGTTCTCCATCTCTCATGTAAATGAATGGTCATTGGGTTTCATCTTGGATGCAAATGAGACCTAGGGCAGTTGGTTCACTCTTGTCACCCTTATCTGGAGGGTCTTAGGTGTGTCTCTCACTGCATCTTAATCAGTTTCATTTAGGTAGAGGAGGGGAAGGTGGGGGGGTGAGTGCTTTGTGAGTCAGACAGACTGCAACCTGTGCCAGAGTTGCCCAAGAACGCACAGCTGAGACATAACAGTGTTGGGACTACCCAACTTCCTCCTGGAGGAATTAGTGGTGTTGAGGTAGCCATGAAGGTCCAGGGAATAAGCAAGAAGCAAGAACTGTTTGGCAATATCTGTTACTGAATCAGCTGTATAGGCGGGAAAGATGTTAGACAAGTTCAGGGGCACAAAATGACCTTTGGGCAGGTGGCACATACGGAGCAACACAGTGTGTTTCAGAATGGCCCTGCCTTCCACAATGACCGAGTGGTTCAGATATGCATAATAAAAAATGTTTGGCACTGCAAGGTGGGAGGCACATGTTTCTTTATAAAAAACCTAACAAAGTGGTAAGGGAAAATGGAGTAACATACAGGTGAAAGGTCTTGTTCAAGATCACATAGCAGGCCAAAAACAAAGTTGAAAATGGAAACCAAGAATCCTGATTCTGACTTCACCAGATTGCATGGCTGTAGTTCTGAATTTGTTGAGCTTCCATTTGCTGTTATCAGTACTTCACCCCTGCTGTTTGCCATTATGCCCGCTAATGCGTATCATCTCTTTTTTTGCCTCCATTAGTTCTTTATAGTGTCAAGTATTTTCTTGCATAAATGATCTTGCCAACTTTCTCTCCTCTTTCATTACAGAAACCATTAGTGTCATTATTTCTCTAACTTAATTTTCCAAGTCAATTATGATTCCATTATCTCTATCCTGCTACATTATACACACACATATAATGTTTAAAGTGTAAGATTAGATCCTTAACATGTATTTGCCTTCTATGAGTTAGTATTGTTCAATTACTTAAACTTTGTTTTCAAATAAACACTTCTTTATTATAACAAAACAAACATCAAGGTGACTAATAAATCTAGCCAAACAAGAATAAACACATTCATGAAATCCAAAGAGCAATGTTCAGAAATGAAGGATCATTGATGGACTGTTAGCCTTTCATTATTCTTAAAAATAATCAATACGCTCTAGTTATTAAAACCTTCAACAGTGTTATATAAACTCAAAAATATTATTGGTATTGCCCCCAGATGGTTGGTACTGAACTAACTTAACAGAGACCATTCCTGCTGCAAATAGCTTGTAGTCTGATACCACAGAAAATAAGCTAGATGACACAGCTGATAGGTGAACGAAGAAAGAACCAAGGTAATAGTGAAGAACACAACCAAAATTTATGGTCAAACCCCTACTTGAGCCTAGCTGCCGTGGACCTAGCCTGGTTAAGTTGCACCACCTTCAACAGTGGCACAGCTAGGGCAGAGCTACCACGGCACTGTCCCTGGGTGCCAATGGGGGTGGGGGCAAAAAAAAATATCAGCTACTACTGCAACTACACAAATTGTGCTGGTGTCACCGCTACCTGCCTGCATCCTGCTGCCCTGGGTACCAGACACATTGTTATGCCTCTGGTAGCCAATAGCACAAGAGTGAATGATGAAATTACCATCTTGTCTAGCTGCTTTTGACTTCCAGACCTGGTTACCAGGATCCTATTTTCAGCTGGGTCAGCTGGAGTTGGCCTTTGGCACAAGTCTGAAGTGAGGCCCACACTGACGCCTTCTGGAGCTTGTCAAGATGTCTTGATCCCCCTGGCAGCACAACCTCCACATAGTAGTATGTCAGTTATTTGACAGCTACAAACACATGCTTTGCCTTAGTAGAAGACTACAGGATCTAGCCTATTATTATTACCAGTATAAACACAAACCTGAATTTTATAAATATTGACTAACTTATAGAATATACTCCATAATTGCCATCAAGCAACCTTTATAAATCACAGTGGAATTAAACATGAATAAGCACCAGTTTATATACAGCAGGATTTTTGGTGGGGGGAAAGAAGCATGCAAAAACACAAACCATATCAGGTGGAAAGCATGTGAGTGTAATGGAATAAAAAAAGTTCACCCCAGGCTAAGGTGCACCAGCAGATGCACCTTAGGCAATCATGGACACAATCATGTACTCAGTCCCCTTTCCCCATCCTAAGCTAAGTCTCACTGAAAATATTTGTAGGATATTCATTGCATTCATTGCAGAGAAGAAAGGTAATGGATGAGCTATAGATAGGCCCCTCTATAGGTGAGCTATAGCGAGGAGCCTATCTCATAAAACTGATTAGGTAGAGTTGTGTGAGCATCTAACTCCCTTGGAAACTGTTTATTAAAATTTTGAGCCACCAGGACTACACACCCCTTGGCATACTTTCCCACCATGCAGCAGTGCAGCCTCTCTGCCATGCCCCTAACCCAGCCACATTGGCAGCAGGCTTTCCATGTCCTTTTCCCACCATACTGCCATGCCCCAGAAACCCTAGTTGTCACATCAGCAGGTACAATGCAGGTAAGAGCAAGCCAATAGGCTATGTTAACTTGCAAGCTGGATGCAGCCCATGGACCACCAGTTGGACAGCCCTGAATTAAATAATGAACCAATCAGCATTAGAAGAACAAAAAATGAGAGAACAGGAGACACAATTTGAGACTATGGACCAAACATGGCATCATTCAAGGAGCATAATTCAAATACGTAAAAGCAAGTTTTTACATGAGCAACCAAGAACAATTTGGTCCTATATGTATATATGTTAGGAATGGGACAAATATAGAAGAGACAAGGCTAGTTAAATGGTATCTTTCCTCCCTTGAGACCCACAGGTGATGGGAAAAAAGAATGGAGTGTCAGGTTAGGTAATAAGAATAAAATTACCCAATGGAATAAAACTACCAAGGAGAGCCAGAGAGTCATCTTGCTGTGAGGGAGTTATTCCAGAAATGGAGAGTCCCCTGCTCCTTACTGACTAATTTTGAACTTCCTGGTCCAAAGAGAAGGGCACACTTGTGAGCCACTCTTAAGGGAGCCACATTATAAATAGGGGCCAAAGGACACTAGCAAAATATGTGGCATCTGCCAAAATGCCAGAAGACCTCCACAGACATGCTGAGTTAGACAACTTCCATGAACCCCAGTGAGTTTGGTAAACTATGCCAGACACTTCCCCCTGTGTTTGGAGCATCCTTGTGAGATGCTCCCCTGGTAACGCTGAGAAATTAAACTCACTCTGCTTCTAGGGATCTTATTTGAAGTAGGGATGTCTGAAACCCTCTTTAGATGACCATCATCTCATGTTTGTCAGTCTTAATTCAACATAGTCTTGGAAAAAAAAGAAAAAGGGTCTTTACTCAAGGAAACAGCATGTACTCTTACCCCTTCCTCCCTACATATTTAAATGGAAACCTCCCTCTGCCACAAAAAAAGCCTCAGTGTTATAAAATGCTGCAGCAACTTCCACAAAATTGCACTGGATTAAATGTTATGCTTCTAACATTTATGATAACCTTGGAATGGAGTCAGGTGTTCTTTTTATTGTGTTAAGTGTAAAATAAATTAGCCATTTTGTTGAGCCAAGCTGCTCTGAACTTGGCTTCATTTGAGGACACCATTCTAGCACAAATCATTGAGCAAGAAAGTAGGGAATTCAGCCCATTATCAAAATTATGCATTACCAATCTCCTGGATTCTCACAGGCAGCAGGAGTTTTGTTATGCTGACAAGAAGAGAAGGCTTGGCAAAAAAATAGCATTATTATACCTGTTAAGAGTATAAAGTCAATATACACTATTACAAGGAGGCGCAGAAATACCTATGGGTTCTCAAGGCATAGCACAAATTCCAAGCACTATCTCTGTCCAATACTGAAGTGAACCCCGGCATCACTGCATATCCAAAATGCACCCCTTAATCACCACTTCTCCCCCACATGGAAGTATGCAGGCACACTTGAGCAGTTGATGCTTTGAGATCAACCTGTAGGGCCCCTGTCCACATCTACATGTGGCTGAGAAGACTACTGGAGGTGTTACCACTTTGAATGGCTGCCTTCCCACACTTGTTCCTGTAGCTAGTTGTTTCAGTGGCTGCTACATTAAGCAGCAAATAGCAGGAAGCTTGAATCAAATGTGTTATTACTAATTCCCTACCTCTGGTCCCCATACTTCTTGGCAGCAGCAGCAGCTTTCTGAAGCTACGACAGGGACATGGCAACTTTCCCTGCCCAGACGGTCTCTTCACTCTCCCACCCATCCCGTCTGCTTCTGCTTCTCCGATTCCACAGCCCTATCGACCCCGTGGGGGTGATAGAAAGAAGAAATCCCCAGAACTTAACTCTTCTTTCTAGAGCAGTACTGACTCCCACGAGGTCCTTTGGAACTGGGGACCTTAAAGTAAAGCCTGGTTGCCTGGACAGGACTTCCAACCATATATTTCCTTTTTTGTGAGAGGATGCGGGGAAGAAGGTTAGGCAAAGAAAGGATTTGAGTTCTAATCCAAAGGCAGTTTTGTCACTGAGACCTACAAAATTACAATGGTTTTTAATTAGAGGAAGTTTCTTCCTGTTTTTATTACTCCGTATTTGCCTTGCAACAGTGAACATGATTGTGTTAAATGCTGTACATACACTGAAAACAGATACAGAGAGAAAATATCCTTTGTTATTGGATATGTTCAGTTTGAGGATCACCAGTTCCTCTTGTTCTAAACTAGGATAATCCCAAACTAGCCGGGGGGTAGACTTTAAGATTGAATGGGCCTTTCCCATTTAACCTTCCTTATCTAAAAAGAAAGGTGGATATGTCCAAATCCCTGTTGTTGTCAGTAAAAGTCAGATTTACACACACACACACACACGCACAAGTGCACACAGCAAGATTCATTCAAGGATACCACTTTGCTCAAATACGTGTCATTCATCTTGACAATAGGCTCTAGAAATAGGAATCTCATTATGACACTGTGCTGCATTAATACTTTAAGTCATTGCCTTTTGCATGAAATGCTCAATGAGCCAAGGTAGCAAATAGCTAATATTAAACCATAAAGCAGCCTTTCATATTTCACTTACTAAACATTTCCATTCTGTTGCACTTCTTTTGTTGCTTTCTCACCTAGGAACAAAAAAGACCGGCTCTTTGCTTCTTTTCATTTCTAGCTAGAACTGATTGGCTCTGGATTATCACCAGTGTTGGAAGGTTGGACAAGGTTAAAAAGGCAGGGTATAGCTCTATCCCACTCTCTTTGAATATTTGTAGGTTTGTAGTCCTACAATCTCTGCATGTATAGAGACTATCATAAGCATTAAAAAGGGCCACTCATACCTAGGTAAACCAAAGCTTTTTCCCTTCAGAAAGATTTGCAACCTCATACTGAAAAGATTGCTAGCTCTTTGTAGAAAGGTTTTCACCACTCACTCTTTACACATTTGATAATGCAATCACATGATACTTCCCTTTCAACATTAACAATTTTAGGGAGGGACCACTACGTGGGCTACACTGATGCCAAGCTCAATGCAACTCCAGTTGAGACAATTATTCAACAAGTTCATTTACACACCCAAACCCTGTGTATTTAAACCCTCTAAAAATATACATTTTAGAGGAAGCAGGTATATTTGTCATTGGCAAAAGACACTGGATTAACATTCCTGCTAAATGAAGTCTTCTTTTTCATCACACAGCAGCAGCAAGACAAGGTGTACAGGTAGTTTCTGCAGCTTCAGCTGCAATTATGCATGTCAATCTGGAAAAGAAAATCAGACTTTCTGCCCTTCAAGTCTGTTACCCACCTATTTATGTATCTGTTTCATAAATGCAAAGAGTCCCCTACTGCTTTACTGACTGGTTCTGAGAGATGTGTTGAATCTGCATGTGTGAAGCTTATGTTACGTTCTGTTCAACCTGCTAACGCTAATTCACGTACGGTTTTACTTTGTTTACAATAAATTCTGTGCCTGCCAGTCTGAAGGCACTCCTTCCCACACTTGGGGCTGCAGTTATTTATTTGTGAATGCCTTGGAAAAACATGTAGCTGGGCATTTGGTCATAGCCATGTTGGCCTACAGACACAGACAGGCAAGGTTCTTTGAGTGGACGTGATACCTTATTAGACCACCTGAATATTTGGAAAAAAGTTATTTGCCGGCTTTTCGGCACAATCACCCTTCTTCAGGCATAGGAAGTCTCTGCTGAACGCACTCTGACAATCTATCAAAGACAACAATACTCAACTACCTGCGGGGGCACACTTCTCACAAGACAATCACTCCCTCTCTGATCTCAGTTTTCATCCTCAAAGGGAACTTACAAAACACCTTTCATAGACAGGCCTTTGATAAGCTTATGACCTTCACTTTGTATATTAGACACTAAAAATCATGGACTCAATATAGAGGCCCTAAACTGTAGCTTAAGCCTAAATCTGACACTGATTTCCACCCACACGAATTCAGAAAGGTTCACTTTGTAACTGGCTACTGTTTTGTAGGAAAGTACTGGGAAAGTATCCAAGTATTCTACCAGCCTTGTACCCCTGTAGAGCAACCAGATACAACTACAACTCCTGAACAAGCCAAGCACAATGGGCTGCTCTTCCCAAGCAGCTACTGGAAGACATCCCAAAGGCAAAGGCAATGAAGGGCAAGGACAAGGCCCAATTCACATATAGCCAGCCAGCTATATGGGGGGGAAAGAGCCCAATCCTAGATCCTATTCACACTTCCTGGGGTATCTGCACTGTACCCGATTCAGTATCAGCCACAAATGTGCTAAGTGTGCGCTTGATCATAGAAAATTAGAGTTGGACGGAAGCTCAGGAGCTCACCTAGTTCAACCTCCTGCACAAAGTAGGACCATCCCCAATTAAATCATCCCAGCCAAGGTTTTCTTTAACCAAGTCTTAAAAAACTCCAAGGATGGATATTCCACCACTTCTCCAGGGAACCTGTTCCAGTGTTTTACTAGCCTCCTAGTGAGAAAGTTCTTCCTAATATCCAACCTAAACTTCCCTTGCTGTAACTTGAGAGCATTGCTCCTTGTTCTGTCTGTGGAATAAGCTCCCTCCAGAGGTGATGCAATCACCTATCCTGGAAATCTTCAAGAGGAGACTAGACAGTCTCCTCACTGGGGTCACCTGAGTTGTCTTTCTTGCCTAGTGCAGGGGGGCTGGACCGGATGATCTTGCGAGGTCTCTTCCAGCCCTTACTATGAATCTACGAATCCAGGCCTCCAGGCTGCTACAGGCTCCAGCCAGGCCTACCAGACATCAGGCCAAGCCACAGGCAACTTCTGGCTGCTGGGGCCAGCTCCACCTGCTTGCAACCCACCCCTAGTAGCCTGCCCTGAGCTCACAGGTGCAATGGGGCATTGTCTCTGCCACACTACTGCCAGGCCCATGCCAAGCCTCTGTGCTGGGCACTCTTGGCAGTTGTCCAGCAGTCCAGCAGTGCAGGGACATCTGTACAGGGGCCCAAAGAGCTAGCATAGGACTTATGATGGCATCCTCCTCAACCACAGCTGTGCTCACACCTGTGCCCACCACCCAGGGCCCCAACTTGTTGCAAGAAGAGACTGGTGAACTCATGACACTGTGGGGCGAGGCAGACATGCAGCAGCAGTTTGAGCATAGTGGGTGCTCCAACGCCCATCTCTATGAGGGGCTTTCAGCCTGGTGGTTGATGCAGCAGTGCTTCATCAAGGTCAAGGCCTTGTGGGCACAGTAGGTTTCCATCACCAGCCACATTTGTCGGTCAGGGAGTGCCCGCGAGTCCATGCCCCTTATGCGGCAACCAGTGGACATACTCATGCCATGGGAACGAGGCTTAAGCCTTGCTGTCTGTAGCAGCACAGATGGCCTACCCAAGCCCCTGCTCCAACCTGGCAGTGCCAGTGGCACATCACCAGGGCAGAGCCCCTCAGGCATCCAGCAACCCATCCTGCCAACCTCTACCAGAAATTCCTCAGGCCAAGTGACTCCCTTCTTCAGGCCAGATCTGGTTTGTGGGCCATATGTTTGACAACCGTAGCTTAGTTTATATCACTCTATATTATAGGTTAATCCAATATTGGTCTAGCTCCAGTCCTTTCCTTATAGATGTATTACAAACAACTTCTTACCCCCAGCCACACTCCTATCTACTACTAGGATCATGGCCCATTTCTCTACTGTTTGCTCTTTCTCTCTGAAGTCATAGATCCCATGCTCTTCTGGTGCATACCCATGACTTCCCAGTTGGCACCTGAGCTCAGATAGACAGTCAGATACTTTAAAAAACAATCAAACACAGAGCATTGGCTAAAATGTTAGGACAACAAAAGTGGAAGACCTGGAGGTGGTACTGTGAAATTGTGCAGAGCACAATTTTAGGACAAATTCCTGTTGTACCTTCTGCAAAAACCAAAATCCTGGAATCTCAGCTATGAAACAAGAATTAAAATCAGAAGTCCAGATAATGAACATGAGTTTCACTAATGGTTTCAGGGGTCATCCTTACGCAATCATTGCCTCATCATTTAGGGCCACCGTTATTTATTCTCTATTAATTTAATGAAGTTTGCTAAAAGAACCTTCTTGCCATTTGACAAGATAAAAATGCCGTATTCTCAGCTGTGAAAATACACTCAAGGGAGCTGTAATTCTTCACTGGGAGCTCACACTCCGTAAAATATCTTGAAGTGCAAGAACCCAGGCCAGGACAATATGTATAGTATTATAGCAGAGGAACAAATTAATATCAAATGCTTAGTAGCAGAATGAGTCACCTTCAATATTACACAGCTGCCATCACTGTGCCTCAGTTCTAGTTTATAGCAAGACCAAATTTGTTTTTAGGTTTGACCTGCGTGCATTGCTGATGGTTGCAAGGTAACAGACTTGGCCCTGTTTATTGTGTACTGCATTGACTGCAAGTATCTCCCTCCACTTACATTTTCCACTGGGAGGTACTCACACCAAGTCCACTCCACTACTTCTCAAAAATCCCCAGGTCTCACCCATTACCTTTCTCTCAGATTGGGGCTCTCCATCAACACTGAAGAATAGCTCAAGAGTCCTTCATGTCATTTCTCCCCGTGTGTTACTCCCCTTGTGTCATGAGGTTCTCCTCAAGGTCTACTCTGAGATCTTCTAACCCTTTTGGACCACCTTAACCATTTTTTTTCAAGGTCCACTGGCAACTGGACTTGCCTCTCTTGTTGAATGCACTTGGCTCTGGCTCATTTTTCCTAGCAGCTCTTTCAGCGGGGAGCTGTTCATTTCCTTGATCTCTTCAGCTGGTAAGGTTTCTTCCGCTGCTGCTCCTCAGGGTCTTCTGTTTCTTGTACCTTTCATAGGGAAAATATATCCCCCTTTTTCAGGGCAGAAACACACCCCAAGGCAGGGTTTCCTTTGCTTTCTGTTAAGTCCCCTTTCTTCAAGTACTCCTGGAAAGCACTCTCAAAGTCCTCTCATGCAAGCGCCATACAGCACATTGCATCAGATTTCTAGAAGTGTATATTCACACAGGTATTTGCTTTAAATATCTTGGCATTCATTTGTACGGATAAGTAACAACCAATGAAAGAAAATACACTAGGAACAAGGGATGAATAAAGAAACTGGGAAAATTGGATCCTCTTGGGTCAAGCCTAAATAATTTGTATGTGGGACCTAGAAGGCAATGCCAATACTTGGCATGTGGGACCTAGAAAATAGAGCAGAAGTCATAGCTGGCAGATAGGCAGACAGCGGAAGAGGTTTAGGGCATGTCTACACATGTCGCTATGGTCACGTTGTTACCACGCTGTGATTTACTGTTTCCTTTTTGGAAGTACTAAAGCATGGTGCAGTAACAGGCCCGTACCACGCTGTACACACAGCACACAGTTATTTTTAGAAGCTACTACACTGTAGTGGCGCAGTACACAAGAAGAGCGCATCACATGTAGACGCCCACAGATGCTATGTCACTGTAGCATCACATGTAGACGTACCCTGAATCTATATGTCTGTCGTACCCAATTCCTTCCTTTAATAAAAACAATGCTAAATTCACAGAAATCAACACAGCCAAGTAAAGCCTAGAAGTTTCTGCACTTGCTTTTGCTTTCCTCCCTAGGAAACTCAATCTTTTCTCTTGGGAGAAGTGCCATATATTACTACCCCAGAGTTCATTCCTGCCCCTACAAGTAAAATCCAGAATTTTTATTTTAATGGGTAGGTTAGAAAACCAAGGTTAAAACCTGGGAAAGAAACCTGGAACCAAAAAGTGTTGCATTTTTTCCTAGGGCACTCCCAAATAAAATTAGCACAGCCAGAAGCATGGAAATGAGTGAGGTCAGGCTGGCCAGCACAAAACATATGGTAAATATGAAGTAAAGTATGCATTAATTGCAATAAGTAGATTCAATAAACAATACATTTAGCATCTTATGTGAACATATATCATGTGAATTAAATGTTTACAAAATACTACATAGTAACTATTGTCCTTGGAAGCAAAGTCTTTGGCTTTAAAGTAGAGAGGAATATGAATGCATAGCGCTCTTGTCCGCCATGCTGTAGAGTCCTAGCACAGTAGTCTTGTGACAACAGAACAGTAGAAAGAACAGGCGGCTAGCAGAGTTTCCTCTGGCTGATGGAGCTAATGGTGTGAGGCATCTATTATACTAGGCTGCTACTAAATAATTCTATCTGCCAAGACATGCAAAGCCACAGGCAGTGCAGAGATTAAACAATAAAGACACTTTGTTGATAAGGTTGCAGTTAGATTACAACATGGTAATCCTGGGTTCACTGGAACCCATTTTGGACTCCCCACCATGCATACTGATTTCAGAGAAGAAAGGAGGAGCCTATCTGGAGATGTGGCAACAGCTGTCCAAGCATAACAGCCTGGCAAAACACACTCTGGCATATTCAAGATGGGTAAGATCATGGGTGGGCAAAATGCGGCCCATGGGCTGGATGCAGCCTGCCAGACCATTCTATCTGGCCTGTGGGGCCCCTACAAAATTTAGAAAATTAATATTTATCTGCCCCTGCCTGTCTGTCATGCAGCCCTCAACGGCTTGCCAAAACTTAGTAAGTGGCCCTCTACCTGAAATAAACTCCCCGCCCCCAGGTAAGACAAAACACACAGAGGTTGTCCAAAGTTCATACATTGGATCATTAGTAGACACAGGAAATCTTCAGCGCCAGGCCCCTTTCTGTAACCCCAACATCATTTTGCGTTCAAGTAGGACAAGAGTTTCTATGTACCTACAAAATCACGGGAACTTTCGAATCTGCAAGGTTTAAAGTAAGAACCAATTTACTAAATCTCTTGCAACAAGGTAGCATTACTAGTGTGGAAAGGAAAAGTAACCAGGATATGATGAAGCCACAAAGCACAACAATTGAATTCAAGATGCAACTTCTCATCTCTTTCATCTCCATTTATTTTCTGCTCCTAATTTTTATTTTTTATTTTTTGGGTTTCATTACTGATTTAGCTGCAGTCATGCTCTCCTCTGAAGAGCTGAACGAGGACTTTGTAATCAATGCTTTAGATATATGCTTGCTATAAAATTCCAGTGGATCTTTTAAAATAAAAATCTATATCAGTAACTGGAAAACCTTCTTGTAGTCAGTGTGACAATTGTCCACAACAGATAACTGAAGATAAGTAAAGAACTTGGCATGCTGAAACAAGGAAAGGTTTTATTGAGGGTTTGACTCGAGAGAACACAGCAATAATGTAGATCTGAATCATGTAGGCAGCAGTCCTTTACTTCAGCTACATATCCCTCCACATGAGCAACCAATAGACAAAAGTCCCACTTCTGCCTTCCTGCTCCAATACAGCCCACTTCTGCTTTGATGTCAGATGGTAAAATAATCCCAGAATCTGAAAAGATCCATCTCCATGCCCTATGAGGACTATTGCTTCTTTCAGTCCAGAGGCTAACTCAGAGGTGAGCAATTACTTTGGCCATAGGGTCAGAACCACGATCTGCTACCTGCAGATGGTTCCACAGGCAGGGGTGTACAGGGAGCAGGTTGCAGCTCTGCCCCAGCCCCCAGCCCTACGCTATCAGTGCCCAATGACCCTGGGGTCACCACTGGGACCAGCTGGGACCCACACAGGCAAGGTGCACGGCCAGGCAGATGGAATGAGGCTGCAGGAAGGAGCAAGATGAGTGGGAAGGGCCATTATCAGGATCAGGACTGTGAATTGGTGACAGCATGGGGTCAGGGCCCAGGGCAGAGCCATGATCAATTCCCCATGCATCCCTGCCTGCAGAATTGACACCCATTGCAAGAACATGCTGGCAGTAGATTGTGGCTCTGCCTCCACCCTGCAATCCTGATCCCGATCCCCACCTCCACCTATGCTTCCCACTCCCAGACGCCAATCCCTACCCACACGCCCTGCCCATGCAGGTGAGAGCCAGTCTCCTTGGAGACCCCGCCCACCTTCTCCGTCCAGCACCCCCGGCACTTTGGTATGAGCAGACAGGCCAGATGCCTGGGCAGTACAGCCAGGTTGGGCAGTGGCAGCCAGAAGCCATTCCTGGGCCTACTGGGAAACAGAGTCCAGCTGCTGGGCCACCCCAGCCCCACTGTTCACCCATGGGTGGTGGGAGTGGCTGCATGCACCACAGCCTGGACTGCCTGGGCCAAGCAGGGTCAAGGGATCTCCTGTGGGATTGACAAAATGGCTTGGCAGGCCAGATGTGACCCATGGTTCATATTTTGCCTATATGCTCTAACACTTAATCCAGGTTTAGTCATCTGATCTGTGTAGAGAGCTCCTACCCAAGTTCGCTCAGATCAATGCCTTCAGTGAAATGGCATGTCATATCTGATGCTGCTTCTGCACTGCCAGCTCTTGACACAAAATCATCTTTTTTATGTGACCCCTGCCCCTGAGTTGCAACAGGTTAACAGAGGGGGACGGTACTGTTCCAAGCCCAGGAAAACCAGACCCAGGGAACTGAGTTGAACTATGGCTCCCAACCTGTCTTGGGAGCCGGCAGAAAGTTGCCACCAACCAATGGGAAGGAGGGTGGGCACAGCTATGAGAAGCCCATGAAAATAAAAACAAGGGACAATGGTTTGAACTACAGACCCCAATAGCAGGAGGAGAGGTAAGAAAAAGCAGCTGCAATACAGGGGCCATTTTGCCTGGACCCAGCATGGTTGGAAAAAAGGAGAGTCTTTGCTCTCCAATATGCTTCATGCACAACTGAAAGAGGCCCCAAGAAGACTTGAAGGTACCTGGTCCGAGTGCAGCTGGGAGAAGGATAAACTTCCCCACTGAGGACACCCCAGCAGGGAGAGAAACTGACTGCCACGCCAGAGCAGGACCAGACGGAGTTACACTGAAAAGGTTGCAGAAGTTAGTGCCATCAGCATGGTTGAGGAGTGGTGAAAGTCCTTGTGCTGTCTACGACAGCTTAGGCTGTGTACAAGGTGAAGAGTTTTGCCCCAAAAGGTCCTTGTGAGACTACTGGAGTTTGGATTTTAAGCTGCACTTTTAAAAGGGGTGCTTGTGTTATCTGGTTTCTACACTGGGTTTGGTGTGTTGTATTACAAATTATTTGTCTGATGCTTAGGAGTGTGAATAAATCATTCTGGTTTATGCCCTCCTGTTAAACTGATATATTGCTGGGGAAACTGAAACACCACAGCCCAATATCCACCCCCCCCC
>JAGPOW010003316.1:184934996-184964592 GCA_030014935.1 Caiman crocodilus
TCATAAAAATGAAATGCCAGAACGTAGAGGGTGATTTCAGCAACCCGGAATCCCACGTTTTATCTAATAGAGTGGCCATTTAAGCAGAAGAGGGCAGTACAATGTCTAGTCTGTTGGAAATGCCTGGACAATATTAATGATGTATATCTTCCCAGTGTACAATTTCTTTTATGCAGCCAACTGTGAAGTCATCGTTTGTGAGTTTTTAATTAAAAAAAATAATGAATGAATAGAAGTCATCCAAGGAACATTAGATACTGTGCTACTTTCTTATTAGCATAGTAATAAGAATGTGTGCTTCTTATTTGCTTCATATTTGCTAACCATGCATGCACATAAGGTTAGCAAAATCTCTTGATTTCAGGTTTGGAAGTTTCAAAGTCACTGTGTTCCTTAGAGGAACAAAGATGTTTGGAAACTTTAGACCAGACTTTGGTCCATATTTCAGGGACTTCATAGTGCTCAAGCTGTGCTCTAACAAAGAACATTACAGGCTCTGGTATAAGTGCTTCCATCCTTTACTTATCCTCCATTGTATAAAGAATGTTGTTGTTAAAAATGTACAATTAAAATTGCAGAAATTGTTGGTTAATCTTGACTTGCAAGGCCAAATTCTAACTGTTGTTAAGTTAAACAGAACACTGACTGTGCTTCAACATGGTAACAAAAAAAGAAACTGCAGCCCAGTACCATTACATTCATCATCAAGCATTGAAACTTAACTGACAACCTCCAAAGACCATCACAGTTAGACACATGGTTAGCCACGTCAGTCTGAAGTCAGGTGAAAGGCAGAGAGAGCAGTACCTTAGAGGCTAATTGGTTAGAAAGGCATGAGCTTTTGTAGGCAACAAGATATTTTGTCAGATGCTAAACATTAAGTATGAATGTAGGGACAAGACTTGAGAACCATATTGCCTCTAGGCATTTGGCTAAAATGCTGTCTAACTGAAAATACTCTGCACAGGGGCCTGCAAGAGAGACAGTAGGACGAGAGGGAAGAGGCATTTAAACAGCATTAAACAGCAGATTCTGCCCCCTGAAACATGGCAGAACCAGAGGGAAATTAATTTCCAGAAAAATGAATGATAACCGTTTCAGGGATATAGGTTGTAGTCACGTTGATTTGCGGGCAAATGTAATCAGAGCTATAGGGGAAATGATATATCTGAAGATATCTGTAGCTGCCTCCTAAGATGTTAGGGTGCTGACTCCTGACATGTTGCAGCATCGCCGTGGTGGTGAAGTAATTCATCTCTTTTCCCTGGATGATCTGCCTTTGGCAGTGCTGGCAGATAGCAAACCTGGGATTATCTGCCAGCTCAAAATGCTCCCACACTACGCTACTCACTCACTTACGTGTTGAGGGTGGAGATGCTGCCTTATCTCCCTCCTCAGCAGACTGAGGCACAACAGCAGGAGGGGCTGCCTCAGCTGAGCCCCACAACCTCCTCAACCTCCTCCAAGGTGCTGCTTTCTGGAGAAGGAGACCCGGGTTTAGGGGAACTTTGAGGGGTGCGGAGCACAAACTCTGATTCCTCCTTCGTCCCCAGAATTGTTTGAGCCAGGATGCTCAGGTCCCCTGGTTCCAGGCCCAGGTCCTCTTCTGGCAGTGAGAGGCTTACACTGAGAGATGGCATTGGGGTGGAGGAGACAGTGATTTTGCTGCTGGTGCCTATTTCTGTAGTTAAGGGAGGTGGTGCAGGTGCAAGGATGTCAGGTGCAGACACTGCTCCCACCTCCTTGCTTCCTCTGGGAGCAGAAG
Organism: Caiman crocodilus; assembly: GCA_030014935.1. NCBI lineage: Eukaryota > Metazoa > Chordata > Crocodylia > Alligatoridae > Caiman > Caiman crocodilus. Next base: position 184,936,762 of record JAGPOW010003316.1, read on the forward strand.
CTTCATGAGTGGTCTGGAAGAGAATGCATCTATGTTTGAGGGGGGGACTTGCAGCTCTAGCTCTCCTCTTCCCCCGTCTAACCCCTCTTCCTTTCCTGCCAGAAGACCTAGCACTTGCCTTTCCAGCACACTTCATATTAATGTTTCCTGTGCTGCAAAAGGCATGTCTGTGTGTTATGTCTTCTGTGTTGTGTATAGGCTCAACTCTGATGATTACTTGCTTGCTTGACTGATTATTAATAACTATTCACTAATAATAATAATTAATATGCTGTCTTCAGTGATTCTATGAAATATGAATGTGAGTCTTTGCCTTTTTTCTTCTTTGCTGTGTGCTTTCTTCACTCTATGTTGTGTTGTGTGTGGACTCTCCTCTGATGATTGCTTGCTTGCTTATCAATAACTATCAACTAATATGCCGTCTTCTCCGGTGATATGCTATTAATGTGAATGTGTACTACTACTGTACTTCTTCTGTGTTGTAATGCGTACCTAAAATATTTCCTTCTTCTAAGATTCTGAGTTCTGTGTTGTGTGTGTGAATCCCAATCTGAATCTCTATCTGACTTCTTCTGTGTTGTCTTTACTCTGTATGTAAACTAACTATAATAAACTACTATATGTAATCTGAATCTCTTCTTCCGTGAATATCTGACTTTTTCTTCTTCTACAACGTGTGTGTGTGCGCGAGTGTGTGCAATGTCTGTTTCCCTGCACAGTGATGGATCACACTGTCAGGGAAAACACTGAGTTTTCTCTTTCAGAAGCATTAAGGAAAAAAACAAAGCAAATATAAATTGAAAGAAATTAATTGGAAGTAGAGAGATGCTAAACTAAGATAAACTAAGCTTTATCTATCCAATCCTTTCTAACAGCAAAAAGTAGCAGGCCACTGATCAGGAAGCCAGGCCAACAGCCACAGTACCTTTGAGATGCTGTTGCTCAGGCAAAAACAGCTCAGGAAAGGGACAGAAAAGCCTTCAGACAGAGGCTTTTATGCTGTTTCTATGTCCCTCCCCCAGACACTGATTGGAAGGGCAGTCAGGGAGAAATCACAGTGACTGGCCAGCTACAGATGTCAGTCCTTCCCCGCTGCCCCCCATCCCCCTGAAGGGAGACTCTGAAACAAAATGAAAAGTTTAAAACTTCTAGCTATTTGATTTGGATTCAGAGATTTGGCTCCCAAATCAGGTCAAACTTCTCTGAATCGAATCGCAAACTGAAGCTTCATGCAGCCCTACTGCTCAACCCCCATATGGTCATCCAGGGCAGGATAGTCAAAACAAGGAAGGATTAGATGATCATGCAGACTTAAAATGGCAGGTAATGGCTTTAACACCATCACGTGAAGAGGCACCTGAAGTTGTTTAAAGATCTTATTTTGAACCTCCAGCCCTGAAACATGCATATGAGTGAAAAACCATACCAGCCCAGAAGAAAACAACTATTGTATTGGGCAGCTAGATAACCTACTGTAGGTCAAAAAGTCTACCATCAGCACATACCAGCCCCATTTCCACTCCCCCAAATTCAACAACCACCACCACATTAGCATAAACTGAGCTCATCATTAAATTGCACGTTGGCCCACGCTGGATTGAATTAAGATTAGCAAATATGATCTCATCAACAATTTGCACAAGCTCGCTAAGGTCCTGTTGAAAGTTTGTGATGACCAAGATTAAAATAAGCTTTGTAACCTTGTTTTCAGGTAAGAGAAGTAACAAAACATCACCTGGTATGTGTATGAATGATGCATACTTAGGAGTATAAAGTTAGTGCTAAACCAACAGGGAAATCATCATAAAGTGCACTTATGCTCTAGATTGCATAAGTAAGCTAATTAAAATGTAAGGGTACAATGAGCATGGTACATACCTTCAAGACTGTTGAGGTGATATCCTGTCCTTCAGAACTTAAAGGCTGTCTGTTCAGTATTCTTGTGATCAGACACCCATTTTGTGAAGTAAATAACCCCTTTCTTGCTAATCTATTGTGTTAGCTCTTAATAAATGTTCTTTATAGAGTGAATCTTGTCTTTTCCTGTGCTTAATCAGGGTTCAGACATACAACTGTTCAAGTAACACCAGAGTGCTTCTGGCTTGGTGGTTAATAAGTTTGGTGCTACAATTAGTGGAGGTGAGGGAGGTGATTAATACCAGAAGCCAATTTTGCAATAAGAACAAATTGTATTATTATTACTTTTTATTAGCTTCTATTTATTTTGGCATGATTCATTCTAAATCACTCTCTCAGGGTGGGCTCTATCCAAAACAGAGAAATCAGATGAGCTCACAAGTAATTTTGATTCATTCAAATCTGCATTTTTCAGTGAGTAAGACCTGGCCATAACTTTCCAACCCTGGAATAGTAGCTGCCTGTCAAAGAATGGGCATCCCCAACTCCACTGGAAGAACTGATGCTACCTAGGCCAGGCTGCCTATTCCAAGAAGCAAATATTGCAAAGAGTACTATTCAGGTGGTCATGAACCTGCGTTTTGGGCTGAGCAAGGTCTTCAGAACAGCAGTGTGGGACATATCAAAAAGTTCCGAGACAACAGGATGTCGAGGAGGTCTAGACGTTTACCTGTTTGGACAGGCAGGGATCTAATTCTTTCTAAATAAAAAATGTGGTTGATAAGTGGTATGGCTATGCCCACTTTCAATTTAAGGATGCTTGTTCTCTAGTGCTGAGGCTCAAGAAACTTTACTCTGGTTCTATTCAGTGGAACCCCTGGTAGCTGTAAGAGGATTATAATAAAATGCCCCTTTGGCAAGCTGAAAACAAAATGCTGCTACCTAGAAAGGTATTTGAATGGCATTGTGCCATGCTCCACTTTGTATGTCTGCAAGGATGAGGCCAAGGATTCTTTAATGGAGTAGGCTTAGAGTGCTGTTGGTCACCAGGGGCAAGAAGTTCACCTGACTTCGCTAAAGTTGGCTGCAAGCGTGTAAAGTGTTTAGCATCCATATCCTTGCATCACAGGATGATTTGGACAAGGAAGGGGACACTGCAATAGAAAGCCATGCTGTAAAGGCATTGATTTTTTTTATCTACTAATTTGATGGGATATATTTGCTGTTGGTTTTACACTGTCATAAAATTTGGATACTTCATCAAAAACCTTTGAATGAAACTGTCTTCCTTTCTTTTCTAGCATTTGAAATAACAACATGGTACAATTCACTCTCTCTTTCACGGAGCAATCTGTGTCATGTTGGGCCATTGGAGAGGTTCTCTGTAAGGGGGAAGACTGACAGCTGGTCCAATACGTGTAGCCCAGCGACGTCCATGGAAGAAGAGGTTTCAGTCTCCAGTGACATGGTGCTTTTTGTGGCCTGAGAGGGCCACATGCCTTTACACTTTCACTATTTGTTTTTAATATTTGTATAGAAAAGGTTTAAAAAGTCAAAGTCTCTCTCTCTCTCTCTCAAAGTATGCAAAAAGCCACCATTGGAGATTGTCTCGACCGGCCGACCGGTCAGGGCCGACCAAGGGGAACAGTATTGATTAAGCGTCAGGTGGGCTGGTGGATGGAGAGGCAGGACACAGCGTATTGGTTGCAAAAAAATAACTTTTACTTAAGCTTTACTTATGCCGCGGGTGGCCGCAACGCAGGCGGTAAAGTTGCTTGCAGAGTTACAAAAAGAAGATAACACAACGAGCTTGTTAGACGAACCTGGAAGCACAACGAGCATGCAGAGCTAGGAATACGTCAGGAACAGATGGGGAGATGTTTATGGGCGATCAGTCCGCCAGCTTTTCTCTGCTGCATGGTGAGGTCCTCTGTACCTTACCACGTGTTCAGAGCTCTCCAACTTGGGCGGAAACAACGCAGACTTGTATACCTTTAGAGTAGCCAATTACAAACTGCCAAGTAGGAATACTTAATTAGGCGGAACATACCAAATTTAGAACAATGCCAATCATTTGGAAGACAGTTCATTGTGTCAGGGGCACCCATTTAATTTGGTTATGACAGAGATCTCCTCACTGCTTGTGCAAAACAGTATTTAAGAAGTGCGCACAAAACAGTGCATCAAGTACCAGGAAAGTTCTATAGTCCAATGGCAGAGGAGCTGGATGTCAGGAGTGTACCTCTTATTCTCCTTCACCCTGTTTGAAAAGATTGTACATGTGTGGAACAGACAAAGCAAATTTGTGGACTTGCTCATAGCCCAAACAACCACTAAGAGTTCCTGGTGTTGCAGGACAAGACAATGCTCAAGACAGCCTATACGGGCACTGTTTATGGTGCTCTATGTCATGCAGGAGACGAGACCTACAGCCTGGTAGCCAGAGAGCAGCTGCACCTAGAGCTACCTCTGCCACCCCAGATTCTGCAGCATGACTAAAGGAATACCGATCAGAAACTGAGAGAGGCTCTTGTCTTCAAAGCACAGATTCTGGGTGCTTCTCCCAACATTTATATTAGGCTGGCTTTTCTTTCACCACGTGTCAACTAGACCTGCAGACTGCCCAGCCAGCAGCATCCTGGCCTAGACAGAGGTGCAGATCCCCAACTGCTCTGAAATCTACCTGTTAACTAGAAACAATAGAGCTGGCAATGGCTGAATAGTGACAGAAACTTTGCACAGGAGACTCAAGTATAAGTCATACACAATACTGTACTTCAGAAAAGTTTACTGCTCAACCCCAAACAGCACAATCCACTGTCTCTTTAATGTGGAAATTCTATAACGGTAATGGGGACACCACAAGGACATTAGTTTGCCACTGCTACAGTCAAGACGACCAACCTGAAATCAAACACAACACAGGGAGGGCTTTGGGAACCCCAGTCCTAAGCCACACTAAGTTCTTCCACTGCTATAAGGACCCTCAGTGATTTTCTTGGCACAGGAGAACTGGGCAGAATGGACCCCATTCTTCTTTCTACTGAGTGTTTCTCATGCCATACCCTCACCTCTCCTCCCCCTGCAGAACAGACAGAGCACTGCTGGCACGCTAGGTAACTGAGTGACATCCTTCTGATTTCTGCTATCTGAGTTTCTTTGCATAAGAGGGATTCCCCATAGGCTACCTTTGCCTATTTTCAAGCAGAATGGATAACCTGAACAAGCATGACCTTTTCTTTAACAGGATCAAGACTAGACCTAAATCTAACAGTGTTAAAGTCCATATCCACTTGCATTAATAACTGTAAGCATAATCCTCCTTCTTGCAGAATGAATTCATTCACACCTAAATAACTTATTTCTTGGAGGAATAATCACAGCCTGAAGTTCCTATGAATGGGGAATTTCCTAAAGGAGACTTCCTGGGTTAATGTGCACCAGCTGTGGTCTATTTATGTTATGCCAGGTGCTCTATTCAGGAGAACCATACCTGAATTTACATCCAATGTTGTAGTATACTAAAATGATCACCTAAATTAGACTAGATGCAAATTAAATTCATTTAAATCAAATTATGTTGGTGGTTGTAATCCAGCATGCCATATGCTGATGAATTTGTCTGGTAGTGACCAAAGGAGTCTTCATCTCTAACTGCTTTTAAACACATTTTTTCCTTTGCGGGGGTATGCATAAGCACATGTGAATATAATGGAGAGGAGAAAATGATTTTTTGTTAGAAATCAAGCTTCATTATTTAGATCTATGACAGCACAGATAGAAGACACCATATCATCTATAAAGGGCCATCTATTCAAGGCCACTCTTTTAGAAAAAAAAGCATCTCTTATTCAGGACAGCACCCAAACTCATATTTAAACTTTAACCATTGGTAACAATGGGACTCAAGCATGGGACTTAACCCTAACAGACACAGGGATGCTTTAAGGAAAGGGGCAGCTGGTAAAGAGCTCTGCCCAAATACACCTACATAAATCAATACTCCCAGCAAAACTTGCTCTACATAACTGGTAAAAAAGGCAGAAATAAACCATTACAAGTAGCAGGAAGACTAGTTAAAAAAAAATTAAAAAATCAGGACCTATTTGCACATCACCCATTAACTTGAAAAGTGTCTATACGAATAGATTATTATTCACTGCAAGTTCTTTACCCAGAAATGGTTTTTAAGTCATAGTCTAGAACAAATGCTTGGAGAACATCCAAAAACCAAGTGAAAAAAAAGTGCTTATGAATATTTTCTGACCTGGAGCATAAGTGGTATTCAGAATTCATCTTGTACCTTATAAGGATGGTTCAAGGACATGACCACTATTTTAACATTAAAAATATTCTCTATATAGCATCTTATTTCTTTAGTGGAGCACATAGTTGCTAATTTTTTGAATGACTAAAAGAGTCAGTAAAAAGCTCTTAGTCTCTTACCATAGATGTAGCTACTGTTTGATCTAAACTTCTACCTGAAAAAACTGGTATAAAGGGGAGGACCAATTTTATAAATCAGATGAAGCAAAGTCATAAAATGCTTGTTTTACCATAAAGAACACAGCTTCATCAGATCAATCTCAACTAGAAAAGGATAACTAGAACATTGAAGTATTTTATGTTGCAGACAGATACTCTATAGCAAAATGGAAAACTTTCCTTTTTAATTGGCAAAGCACAAGAATGCTTTTATTTACTATTTTATCTGCTACATATTATCTATTGGCACGTTTGTATGTTTATGGCAACTATTTGTCATTAAATCATCAGGGGCATAAAATTGCCTTAGGATAAGATCTTCATATGTCATTTAAGAAAACAGAGAAGTAGATAAGCCTGGGGGAAAACAAAAAGATTTAAGGAAAGGGGCAGCTGGTAAAGAGGCCCCTCTTGCCTCTCCAAGAAAATAAAAATGCACACATTATCAGCCTGCTTCTTCTGAGGTTTTGAAACTATTTAAGATTAAATTCTTTACAACAAATTGCTGGCTATACCATTGGAAAGGAATAAATTACTACCTACATTACCACCCTCCATCCATCACCATTTGCAAATTTCCACAAAGCAGAATTTTACTTACTTTTAAAATTATCATTCAAAGTTGTTTAAAAAAGTATTTTACACGTCTTATCCCAAGAGCTGTTCATTAATTATCTTCTCAAAAAAATTGCTATTAAACACTCTAGTTCAGTCAGTCACTCAAGTCACATGAGCACTACTTCTGATTCCTGATGGACTAGCTGAAATATCTTTTAACAGGATGGAAGGAAACTAAACAAACTAAATTCAAGATGGCATGGACACATTCATTTGAGTACCATCATTTTCTGAAGACCCATGCTGTTATAAGCCCTTCCTGCAAAAAAAATATTATTCACCGGTATTTAATCTGGAAAAACAAGTCTGAATAAATCCAGACTGAATTAATGCATTCAGATATCATTACATGAATTCAAGAGGTACAAGCTGGAATTAAGGGTGAAAACAGAGAAACCTCCATAAAGAAGAAAATTTCTCCATAGATGTCAGACAAAGGACAGAGGTGAACAGAACTAGGCATTTTAATTTATTTATTACAGTGAATAAATTTGCCAGTTAAACAAAAAAAACCCAAAACAAAACGAAAATCAAATTCTAGAAGATTTAACCTATTCCTAAACTTAGATCAAATTCAACAAATGATTTCAGACCAAAAAATAAATCTAGTTGTAAAAAAAAAAAAGAAAAGTTAGCACACTTAATTTTTTTCTCCTTTTAAGATGTTTTAGAATAGGATTTACCAATTGCCTAATCACAGAAAATTAGGGATGGAAGGGACCTCAGAAGGCAATTTAGTCTAACTAAAGAAGACTGGACCATCCCCAACCAGATCATCCTAACCAAGGCTTCATCTAGCTGGATCTTAAAAACCTCCAAGGATGGAGATTCCAACACCTCTTTGGGTAACTGGTTCCAGTGCTTTCCTCCTCGTGAGAAATTTTTTCCCAATATCCAAGCTAAGCACTGCTCCTTGTTCTGTCATCTGCCACCATTGAGAATGGGGGGTGGGCAAGCAAGCTCGGGGGAGATAAGGAGGCAGGCAGGATCCACAGAGGGATCAGGAGGGGAATAGGTAGCATCTGCAGGACTGACTGGGGAGGGGATGGGGGAGTGATCAAGGGTGCAGGCACTATCCACAGTAGTGGGAAATTGGGGGGCAAGTATGATTTATGAGAGCAGTCATGAGGGCAGGCAGGATCTGCAGGGTGTTGATAGGGTACAAGAGAGTTTGGCAGGATCAGGGATGCTAGCCCGGTCTTCAAGAGGGCTTAGGGTGGGGACCAGGGTCTATTTTTAACCTTCCCCCACTCCCCTAGTGAATGTACACTTGCATCCCTCCCCTCTTCCCTCCACCAGTAAGTACTTGCTTAGCTCCCTGCAGTGGTGAACACTGATAAACCTAGCACCCACAGTGACTTGCAGGATGGGGCATAGGGGAAGGAGGCAAAGAAGAGGGTGGCTGATTCATGGAAGTGAAGGGCCAGGGGACTAAAAATAACCCAGTGCCAGAGCCACGAATACAAAAAGCAGAGGTTTAGGATTAGGGCCAGAAGCTGGGCTTTCCCAGTCCTGAGGCTGTACGGATCAATTCAGTTTAAGTGTACATCAATTCAGATTTATCTTAGATTGGGCCTACCTTACCTTTTTTAAATTGGTGTGTGCGTGCAAAACTTCTGTTCTGTTATGGGTTTAGTTTGATTTCTGATCACGGAGACCTAGGCAAATTAAGTTAGATCAGGTGGTCATTTTTAACCCAATCTAACCTCCCTAAGCCCCTTCTCCCACCAATATCTGCACTTAGCCTATCTTACCCACTAACAATAACTACAAAAAAAATAAAAATCAATTAACATAATTTGATTAACAACCATCTGCAAAGAAGAGTTTACCAGCATGTCATTATGGAGTGAATCTTGAACCCTCACTTTCCTACAGAGGATTTGTATAGGATGGCTTGAATATGGCTAATCCTGCCTAGGTGACCTTTAGAGGTTCCTTCCAACTTTTCTTTTCCATGATTCTGTGACTTGGAGAAACTTTGTTTCAGTTCCTTTCTTTACCGCCAAGGTACAGACAGATGGCTCTTCCTTAAGCCCTATTGACACAATTCTGTTTGGTATACAAGTAACATATAACAGACAGATTTTTTATTTTTAAATTCAACCCAGCTACACTGTTCAGGAAGTGGGTTGAATGCTGCTGGTACTCAGACCTGTAATGAGGACCAATGGCATAACTAAGCCGGGGCAACTGAGGCAGCCACCCTGGGCACTGACTTGTTTTGGGGCGGGGGGGGAAGCAGCTGTAGCCATATAATAGCCAGTGGTGTCATGGCATCCAAAAGTCATTGCTGCCTCTGCGCATGGCAGCTGTTTGGGTGCCCAGCCATGGGCATTGCACCTCTGGTGGGATTTAGCTACTCCGCTAACCCAGGCATTCTCTGTGGTGGAAGGGTGTGTTTATGTTTACAGAGCAGTAGATATTTTGCAGTGTTTTTTTCAAATATGACACATGGATTGATATGGATGGGTTTTTCTAGGTCAGATTTGTATGGTTCAAAGAAGGAATTTCAGGCAATAGGTCTTGGGGGCTTCCTTCACACTTGTGTAAACTCACGAAAATGACCCTGAACAAGCTACTTGCTATTTCTGTAGCTTAGTTTTCATATCTGCAAATTGCAGAACAGGATACTGTGAATGAAGCATAAGGATGTTCCTTAATTTCTACTTTGCCAGGAATTAGCAGTGGAACCATGTTTCCTCCCTATCACATGCAAGATCTGTTATTAGAAACAAGGAAGTTTCTTAGAAGAAATGGGTTGATTGCTGGAATATCACATCTGGATTCTTTCTAATGGAAAATCTGTGGAAATTGAGCTTTTTCTGCAGAAAAAAATATAATTGACAACACATTCCACCCCAAAAAGACTCTCTGTAAACTGTTGCCTTTCTTCAAAGATACATTTTCATCCTGCTTTCTACATTGCAATAAGTTTATTTTACTTTTTTTCCATCTCCTCTGACTCATGGCTCACACGTTACTTGTCCAGCCTTTAACGTTCAGCTCATATTCCACTTGCTGTTCTCTCTTAAGCCATTTGACAGGTCACACAGATGCTTCCTAATGTTTTCTTCTTGTCTTGATTAGAAGTATTTACGGAGAAAAATTGATTACAGCGGTTTCAGCTGAGACAGCAAGATATTAACTTAAAATATATATACATAGCAGCGTGAAAGATAATCAATGTCCAAACACCCGAAAGATGATGCAGTGATTGCTGACTCCCTCAATTATTTCAGGCAAGAGCAAGCAAGCACCAAGGATCAATCAATAATATTGTATCAAAAATGTACTTGTGCCACAACCACTAGCAGACATCTGGGTCATTCAAGAAAAATAAATAATAATCAAGGCTGAGAAGTGGTATAACACTAGAACTGAAAGCACTGGAGGAGCCTTACAGGAACAAATTCAATAAAGAAACACACTCCTACAACGGGAAAGTGTCCCACCAAAAATAACAACGCTTTGTCTGAGCCATTCAAATTGCTTCCCTTCTGAGGCAGGGAATTATTATGTTCCTTTATTTTTGGTTGTGTGAGCAGAGGCATACAAAAAGGTTATAGATCTAGAGCATTCCTACAAAACACAGCCTTGGATTGCTTTGAAATTCCCTGTACATATTTGGGGAAACCGAGCTTTTTTCGGTTTAGCTCAACAGAGAAGTAGATACGTCTTGGTATCATCTCTGCACGACCCCAAGCCCAAACTGCAGTGCTAGTTGGCTGTTTTATTGCATGCTGTGGAAAGACCCTTATACCCACCCATCCTTGTTAATGTGTAGTACATCTGATCCTGTTATGACCTGCCCAAAATCTCACCTCTGGAAACAGGCTGATTTTTTCAAAAGAAAATGAACACTTTCTTGTATCAAATGTGTGCGAGTGAATGTGCATACATTATGAAACCTTTTTGCCAAACTCTGTCCACCTATGCTCTATTTGACAAAGACCCAAGGCTTGGCTTACCATCGTACTATGGTGTTTTCACCTGACTTTGGTAGCACAGAGGGCATCAGTATAGATGAAAACTGCAGCTGCAATTCCTTTTAAGGCCCCTTTAACCTAACAGAGTTGTGCAAAGGTTCTTGGTGTAAATTGGGATGAGGCATAGACAATCAGGTGCAAGGCTCAGCACAAGTATGTTGAATTAACACTCACACCACCACCCTTTAAATCCCTTCATACCAAACCATGTGTGTCTGGTGTATTGGAGACCTGGGCCAAGAGTAAACACATCATCTGCATAGCCTGTATCTCTGCCCTGCTGCTCAGGATTACCAGTACAAACTCATTTGTTTTAGCTTCTCTCACACTTTCCTTACCTCCATTTACTTTCCTGAAATCTAAGTTCAACCCCCAAATCTCCCTTTTTTCTCATTGTGCAGTATTTGCATAGATACATCCAAGGTATTACACAGGTGAAACTCATGTTATACACACTATTTGCAACTGCATAGTCTTGGAGTGCACTGGATATCTTCCAAGTTAGATTTTAAAATAGCTCTTAAATACTTTTCAAAAAGAGAACAGCTGCTTAGAAGAACTTGCTCAGCTGAGGTAAGCATAGTTCTGAACCACAAATTGAATTATGCATCCTTTCAGAGCAAGAGTTTAGGATTTGTGCATTACAAGATGTGCTTCTCCAACCCTCCATTCATATTTTTTCCTCTTATTCATTGTTTTCATGCTGTGCCCAATTCTGAGTGCAGCTTCCCATCTCTTTTATCAAGTCCTTAATTCTACAATGCTGCTGAACTCATTAAGCATAGCTGGCCAGCAAAATGTGGGTGCACCTACATGCGCAATTAATGCACAGTAAGATTACTATGTAGTAAGATGTGGCTGGTAACATCCACACATGCACCCAACCAGAGCAGCTCAGTTCAGAGCTATTCCTGCCCTGCCCTGCCTCCCAGCAGCACCCAGGGGGAGTTCCAGGCTCTCACAGGTGCCAGCCTGGAGACTGGCAAGGGGGAATGAAGGCTAGTCCTGATGTATATGGGGCTAGGAGAGCTGTGCCCAGGGCCAGAAGACAGCTGCCCATGCAGCCTGCATTGCTCCCAACCCTGTGCCTATGGGGCCCTGTCCTGATCTGAACAGTGCTGAGACAGCTGCCCTTGCAGCCAGTACAGCTCCCACTCGGCCACATCAGGACTTAAGCAGGCAGCAATGGCCCCCTGTTGCCTGCAGTTTACCGGGAGTAAAATTGCTTCCAGTCAGCATCCACACATGCACTACTGTGTATTACATAATGTACCATTTATCTAGTTCCTGTGTTGATACCAGCAAATAACACATTAGACTATTTAATCCACAGTTAATCTAGCACATGTGTAGATGGTAACACTTTACTGAGCATTACATTAATCTAATGCACAGTAAAGCATTTCATGTAGATGCACCTTGTTTGCAGGAAAAGCTAGTTGTTATGAATTAACATGTTGCGCAAGGAAATGGAATTACAGTCATCTTGATTTATAGCAGGGGTCTGATCCCATCAGACACAGAGCTAAACCAGTATCTTAAATGTCTCTTGAGTTAAGAATTAAAATTTCCCCAATGAATAACTGTGTTAAGCATGGTCAAAACTATCCCACCAGCAACCCCTTGCAGATTATCTGGGCAAAGAAAATACTCTGGTGTAGACCTTACATTAACTTCTTAATGAATTACACACCCAGGTGAGGATTATCTGCATGCATAGTAACTGTAGCATGGGTATATGTGAGAGAGCACATTAGCCACTGCAGCATGGAGCTCAATATGGGCTGAAAAATCTACCCACAAGAAACACTATGCTAAAGCAGGACCAGTACCACCCTGTGAACTAGCTTGCTCAAACCTAGCCCATGTGTGTCTACATTACATTCCTATGCCTAATAGGGGTGTGCAAAATGGGATGTATTCAATTTGGATTCAGCCCGAATCAGGGACAGTGATTAGATTCGTTGATTCGGATCACTGTCCCGATTCGATTCGGTCGAATCCGAATCTGAAGAGTCAATGCTGATTTGGAGAAGCAGCAATTTGGACACAGACACAGCTTTAAATATTTTTTCTACATACCTTGAGGTACCTGGCGTGGCTTGTGAATGCTGCAATGCTAGGGTGGATGGAGCATCCCACAGGATCATGGAGGGGCCCCAGCAGCAAACCTGGAAGAGGACCGGAAGTACTTTGGGAACACCGCCAAGTGCACAGGAGGGGGGCCTCTCCCACACCTCCCACCTCAGCAATCAGCCACTGGCAGGGGGAGGACCCTGGGTGCCCCCTCTGACCCAGAAGGCACCAGCTGCTGAGCCAGAGGACACAGGGGGGGCTCCCTGTGTGCTTCTTAGCAGACTCAGAAGTAAACTGAAAGTGCTTCTGGTCCCCGCTACTGAGCATGCTGGGGAGCCCCCCCGCACTTCTGTGGGACACTCCATGTGCCCCAGCATCGCAGCATTCACAAACTGCCTGGTGTCAGAGCTGAACAGTTAAGAGGTGCCTCAGCACAGCTGTGTGAGGCACATTGCGAGTCCCCGGTTCAGGGATTTTCCCTGTAAGCAGGGAAAAGTCCTTGGTGCAAGATCAGAGCCTGCCAAAAGTTTGCAGCTGCACCGTGGAGTGCATGCTCATGATTGGCTTAGTGTAAATTATGCACACGTGGCAGTCAACAATTGGCTCGCTGGCCGTATAAAAGGCTTGGGTGATATCCGCCCAAACTGGAGAAGTGCTCAAACACGCATAGGGAGAGATCCCCCACGTGTACTTCGGAGCCACAGAGGAGGCCTGATCACCCACCAATGACTCCTCCTTGCGGTCGCCATGATGTATCCCATACCCCATGTGAGTGTGAGCATCGGAGTGCCTGTCTACAGTTTGTGCCTACACTGTCTACCTCGTGCATACAGATTGTAAGCAAAGTTTTTTTTGTTTCAACCACTACTGCCTCTCATCCAACCAATTCCGCTTCATAAGTGACCCCACTCTGCCGACATTTCTTGGCCCTCACATGGCGTCATGAACAGGATCAGTATGCTGGGATGATGCAATGGAGCTATAATTGGTTGAAGGTTGCCCCTGGTGCAGTGGAAAACACCTCGTGCTACACACCGTGGAGTTGGGAGCACCATCAAGTGGGCGGATTGGGTGGAAGATTTGTGAGCGGTTACCTTTCGCTCGAGGGAGAAGGGGAACCTGCGAAAGAATGGGAAGTGCGTCTTCACCCAGGAGTGGATTCAATTTAAACCTCGAGATCAAGGGGGCAGCAAGTCCTCAGCCGGACAAAAGCCAAGTGAGGAAGATATAGCTCTCAGTTGGGAGTTTGTTCGCTGTATGCGCTGTGTATGGGTGAGTAAGGGACCAGCACTAGTTAATTGGGACATGTTGTTACCGGAGTTGGGAAAGTCGGAGCTTTCGGAGCTCCATGGAGAAGTGGAGCCGGAGGGAGACTCCACGGTGGAAGGGACCGGCACGGAGTATGGAAAGGGGAGAATGCTGCGAATAATGTTCCATACAGTCACATCCCTGATGCGGGAAAGGACTGAGTTGGAAGCCCGATTGTGTGCTGTTCACACGGTCAAGTGGGTTGCAGTTACAGAGGAAAGCCGAAGTCCCCTGTCATCGCAAGATGGTGAAACGGAAGGGAGCCACCACAGAAGGGTCGAGAAGGAGGGAGGAGTTACCCACGGGAAGGCGGAGGAGGAGAGGAGCCGCCATGGGGAAACAGAAGAGGAGAGGAGCTGCCACAGAAAGGTAGAAGAGAAGGGCGGAGCTATTGGTGGGCAGGTGGAAGTATCGACTCCACCCCCTGAGATCCCTAAGGGCCCACCTCGGGGTCATGGTAGAGAGGCAACGGGAAAGAAACTGCAACCGAGTTTCCCGTCGGATGCAGCGAGGAGTCAGACAGCCATACACTCTGTGGCATTGAAGAGTCAAGTGGTGAGTGCGGCCAGCACCTATCACGGCAGAACCTGGACTGAATTACGGGCTTTATGTAAGAAGTCCAAGATGAGGTCAGCAGAAACCCTGGCTATGTGGATGGGATGCCTGGTCGTGGAGTTTGGATCCAAGCTGGTGGACCAACATGAGGCGAGTTCTCTCACCCGATGAGCCTCGTGGAGCAGAGGACATGCTGCTGACATTAGAATAGTGACATACAATGTTTATTGGCCTATTTTGCTTCCAGCACTTGTTGCAGGTCAGGCCAGCCAGACAGCGTATGCATGGCACGAAGGTGGACCATCAAGAGTCAGTGTGGAACAGATCTTGCAAGCGATCATCGGGATTTCGTATTGCACGTGGAATCCTAGACGACACGCACTGGGACTGTCATCATCCCAGCAGCAGGAACTGTGGCCTCACCATTACCTGCAGGATCCTGGAGCTGACGAGTGTCAATGCATGTGTTGAGGTGTACAGAGGAAGATCTGCCATCGTTCTCTGAATTTTGTGAAACCCACTAGCCGGACAGCCTGCAAGTGATTTTTTTGCAGCAACTTCCACGACTGCAAAGTCTTGTGAAACTGGGTCAGAGAAAGTTCAGCGACCCAGAGCAGCATCGAGTGCACGAGTCTGGCCGGCGACGATTTCAGCCGACGTAGAGAACACCAGAGGAACGAGAGATGTTCAGATTCCTGATGCGATACTCTAGACTCACGAAGCAGCAGTTGCGAGTTTTAGGCGATGAGGGTCAATGGAACCCAGCATACAAGATGGGGTTTCAGTGCCAAGATGAGCCGGATGATAAATCATCTTGTGATAATGATTAATTTTTCTGTGAGACAAGCTAATTAATTTTTCTGAGAGTTTCTTTCTCTACAGGTCAGCCGGAGTGCGTGCAGACCAGATCGAAGAGAGAGAGAGAGAGACAATATTTTGAGAGAGCAGACTATCTCTGCAGGTCTGCTGAGACGTGTGTGACCAGACCAGAGAGAGAATATTTTGAGAGGAAGAATATCTCGAGAGACCACGATGCGATGACACCCACTGAAGTCCTGATAATTGAACTGTTCGTCACTAATTTGTTAATGTGTAGTTGTGTGTCGATGGGTTATTGTCCTGGAAAATGAGATTGCTTCGTTGTCCACTTTCGTTTATTCCTGTCTGCGGTATGAGCCCATCGGGCAACGCGATGATTTAGCCAACTCGAATGTGCCCCGGCTACAACTATGCCTTCGGCAAGGGGCATGTCAGAGCTGAACGGTTAAGAGGTGCCTCGGCACAGCTGTGTTAGGCACATTGCGAGTCCCTGGTGCAGGGACTCGCAATGGACTCTCATCCAACCAATTCTGCTCTATAGGCGGCCCCATTCCGCTGGCGTTTCTCGGCCCCCCCACACCTGGTACCTTGAGGTATGTAGGAAAAGCATTAAAAGCCATGTCTATGTCTGAATCATCAAATCTTTCTGAATCAATTCAGATTCAGAAATTCAGCCACCAAATCAAGCCAGATTGAATCAGTGATCAAAGCTTCACACAGCCCTAATGCCTACAGTATAACCTTGTTGTGCTCCAAAACCGTTGTCTGGAAGAGGGGTTGGCCACCAACAAGCAGCCTGCTGTCTGGACCCAGCCTCTGGAGCTGCTGAGTCCAGCCTGCAGAGCTGTGCCTTCGGTGGTATTTGTCAGGAGGGAACTCTGTGTACCATGCTGCAGTCTGCTCCCGGGGGCTTCAGCAGAAGGAGAGCTGGTTCAGTGCCAGGCTGCAATTGGGTGGCATGGGCTCTGGAGGGTGAGGGGGTTTTCACTGTGCTATGCCACAGCTGAGCAGCAGGGAGAAGTGGTTGCATGCAAGTCCAGATGTCCACCTGTATCTTAGCTGGGTCATTCCAGTCTCCCTGCTGGAAATGACCCCTACTATGGAAAGTGTAAACAGATGCCCATAATACTAGTGTCTACACAGTTCAGAAGAGTGGAAGTAAATGTTATGAAATTGTCCTATAGGGATCCCATTGCACACTACTAATCCCACTATCTGATCCCCAGTGCTATCCCTGTTATGAACCCACCAGTAAAGTAGGTCAAGAGCTAATCCAAATGTTCAAGAAGGCTGGCATGGCTATATTTGCTAAAAGATACTATTTTTTTCTAAATATTTTGCCAGTATAAACTCTTTTTGAATTTTTTGGAGGATTAATGAGTTGTGGGCTTTCTGCAGGTGTCTGTGTGATGGGGAGGGGAAGGAAGGAGAATAATGAAAAAAATACCAACTTAAATTCATTCCAAATAGAATCTTATTTCTGTGGGTCCTGATTCATCCTGAAACCAGTAGAAATGTAATAACTCTTACATGCTTTGCCAATGTTTCAGCTGGAGGTCTGGCATCTGTCTCTGCAAGCATTCAGTTGTAAGTGTAACATATGTTTGGCAGCCACAAGAAAGATGCTGACAGTTTGGGGATGAACTGCTTGACAGCTATTTCTGTGGTTCCCATTACCATAATGATCTTAACTAAATTTATCCTCCTTGAAGTTCTGCATCTCACAGTATTGGTTCTTCATTTTATTTTATTTATTTATTTTTTAAACTGATAGGGAAATTGGAGGACATGGACTAAGGCCGAGTCTACAGTGATAGTTTCGATTGACTTTTAGAGTCTCTCTGGGCATTTCCACATCTGCACTAAGGCATTTTTTCTAATGAACATTAAAATTTAGTACCTCCAATGTGAGGTACTAAAGAAATGTGCATTAGACTTCCTTAATGCACAGTAATGTGCATGCACGGTTTTTATGTGACGCTTAATGCACAGTAGCCTATTTTAGTGTGCAATAGCATAATTAAACCTTTTTTTTTACTTGATGCTTTAATGTACAGTAGAATAGGCTACTTCATATTAGGCACACATGTAGGGACACCCTCTAAAACCCATACCCATCATCTCCATCACTCTGAACCCCCATGTGTGATCACTGAAGGCAGTCCAGCCTGAACCCAGGAGCTTTGTTGAACTTCTGGGTCTGAGACAGACCCTGCTGACTTTTGCTTTCTACCCATCCATTTTCTGGACAGTGCTATGAACTTGTCTGTATGCTGAAGGCCTTAAACACATGTAATCAATAAGCAAAAATCCAACAAGTCCCTGTTCCTGAGTGGTATGCCCTTCTCTTCTCTCTCTCCCTCATAAGTAGGAGGAAAGCCCAGAAGGTGAGACACAAATAATATACAAACTAATTCATGGAAACACCTGCAAAAATCCTGGGATACATGTTAGTTTTATACTCAGTACATAAGCACAACATGGACAGCTCTGATGTGGGCTACAAGGTATGATATAGACTGGAAAGGACAGTTGATGTCTCAGGATGGTTGAGGAAAAACACCAAGTCGAGAAGGTTAAATGACCAATTACGACTTTGGAACTACTTTCATGCATGAGACAATCACCGATTACATTGGGATGTGCTGTTAAGAAAGCCCTAGTTTGGCTTCGTGTTCTTACCTCTAGATTGTCTGATGATGAAAATTTGCAGGGAAAGGAGCTAGCAGATCTGCCTAATCATTGACTGTATTCATTGACTTGCAAGAATCTGCTATTTTAGGTCTCTATCTAGCTCTCTGTCTGGAGTGTGGATCAATGTCTTTTCCCATGTACAGTCAACATTGCTAGCGTCTTTTAAGCTTGTTGCTCCATGTTGATCAAAAGCTTCTAGACGGCCGCCCACAAGAATTCCAGAAGACAGAAAGCGGCTGTTTCCATATCTGCATTCGTTTCATCTTCCATTGCCATCGAGACTACATAGAGCAGTGATTCTCAGCCAGAGTGCCCTAGCACTGTAAATAGGCTGTTTATTGAGCTGCCTTTTGCAAGAGGTAGCTATGTTATTAGTTCTTTAGGTAGCTTTAATCTCTGCCATACTCTGCTCCCCTCTAGCAAAAACAAACCAAAACCTCTATTCTCTTCTGATACAAGGACCTATTCTTATTGTGGCTTCTCTTCCCATCTCTTTTTTGTTTCCTCTCTCCCCCTTCCCTCCCTCTCCACTTGGAGATTTCTGAAGCTCCTAGTGTGACGATCCACCATTAGCAAAATGTCCCACAGCTGAATGTCTTTAACAGGGCTGGCTACCCCTTCTTAAGAGAATAGACCATCCTGTTACAAGCCATGGAGTGCCATACGTTCATTTTAAGGCTGTTACACAATATTAGCACTGATAGGTGCACACATACCTACGAATGATTCACCCCGCAGATTTCAAACAGAAATCCATAGTATCACAATCATTCTGACATGTTGTGGTTTCTCCAGTTCTTTGCAACAGAAGAATTGCTCTATCATTTTTTGATACCTGAAAAATTAGTAAAAAGTAAAAGCTGGAATTTTTTTAGACATACTTTGAGCATAATGAAGGATGCCTTGGGTCTAAAAAGGTTGAGGACCACTGATTTACATTATTGTCTGACTCTAAAATATTAAGGAAAGAGTTTTTCACAATAATTTGGGTTTGTTTGTTTTTTACTTGCCCTATATGTATTCATATTTTCAAGCCCCCTTCCACCCACCATACCACCTTAAGACCTAGAAACTTATGTTTTACAAAAAAATATATTTTCAAGAAGTTGGGGCTTTATGCAAATTGCCAAATATTAGGAGACTTGTCATGAAATATTAAGAGTTGGCACCATTTTTGTTTTTATAATCCTGTCTTGCTGGAAGCTCTTCATTTGCTCTCTTATGCATATGAAACACAGTTACATTTTTACATTTTCTCTGCTGAGATCCTGACATTGTCTCCTGGCATGAAGACAAGATGGTAAAGCCCTCTTGCATTTGTATCCTGCTCACAGACATGAAGAGTTTCAGACTGCCTTATCTGTAATTTGGATCTCTTGTGATTGACATTTAAGAAATGAAATTTTATATTAATGTTTTTCAAATAGTTTCAAACACTGGTACACTCACAATAACAGATGCCAATGAGCAAAATGGATTTAGGGCAAAAGATGCTTAAGTAGTTTTTGGTCTTGGGAAAACCTGTACAGTGTAGAGAGGAAAAACTGAATGTTTGAACTCTTAACACTGAATTTTGTGGTTCTTCCTTTAACTATCAAACCTAAGACCAATGTCCTTAAATTTGTGTGTCAAGTTAGGCATCTATTTAGAAGTTCTGATCTTAGTGTCGTGTATTTTATTTATTTTATTCTTTTGACCTATTCTTGTGGCTCAGATTGTACTCAGATTGTGCATAAATGCCTTCAGGATTAGGGTTGCAAATCTCCAAATAAAAAGTAGTCTCATATTCACAAGCTTGAGCACCCACAGCTCCTCTTGGCTGCAATGACATTGACCTGTGGATGTTCAACAGTTCTGAAAACCAGGTTGGTTATTTAGTTGCCAAGACATGGCTTCGGGAGTAACTGGGTCAAAAATTTTAACTTCTATAGAACTGGGTTTCTGCAATTTATAAAAATGATGGCTTACCACAGCACAGTGCACTAGAGGGTGGGGCTGTTCCCTTCAAATATATCTGGGTGACTAGAAAACCAAATAGTCTGCTCCTCTTTCCCACGGCAAAAAAATCTCAAGGATGTTAATTACTCTGGGATTGGCACCTAGATGTGCATGTCTGTTCCTGTAGCCGTTAGCCAAGGCAGTTGCTATAAGTCACAGCTGTGCTCTGAGTTTGAGGGCTGGTATCAAGTCTCTATTAGCCAACACAGGGAGCAGCTGAAAGACTTAAAAAAAAAAAAAACAGGATCTTTTTTTTTCAAATCTCAGCTTGGGGTGACTTAGCTTTACAATTAAGTCCTTGCATTCAGATAGGTGTAAGATCTGCAGGTTTTGCTTGCCAATTTCAAGACAGCATAAATTGTATGTTTTTAAATGCATCAGATTTATGTGCATTTGGAAGAGCTGGAAAGCACAGGACTGAAACTGGTCTTACAACTTCATGCCTGCTTGCCAAAAAAAGTAAAATAAATGCTCGATGAAATCTGGTGGGATACAGTACTCCTGAATTACTAGAGCCACAGAAGTACATTTCCTGCAAAAGTCAAAACCACTGACTGCTGGAAAGTTTTAGGGAGAAGAATGGATGGTGATTTTCATGTGGGTGGATCCAGGATTTTGTATGAGGGGAGTGCAGGAGAAGCTGCAACCCTGCTCCTTGCTTCCCCCTCCCTTCCTGCCCCATACTAGGACAAGCAGACCCTGTTGTAGGAGCAGCAGCTGGGGACTTTAGGTCCCCATAATAAAGTAGGAATCCCACCTTGCCACCCCCAACCCAACCCCCACTCTTGGCACCTCCTCCCTGCTCCTCCATGCTCTGCAGCACTTCCTTCCCCTCCCATTTGCCCTTTGCCCTGCCTGCTGCTGCCTCTGTCCCAAGATGATGAGGGGCAGGAGAATCTCCAGAGCAATGCTTGCCCCACTTCAGCAGGTTGTACAGGGAGGTGGGCTCATCCGAGGACAGTGGAGGTGCATGGTGGGTCCCCACTCACTGAGCCTGCTGCTGGGCTGCCAGGGAACACATGGAGGCACTGGGCAGGGAGGTGGACTCAGCTGGGGGCAGCAAGAGCAGGCAAGTCCACCTCCGTGTGCAGTCCAGCTGGAGTGGGGCAGGAGGAGCTGCTTTGGAGCTTCCCCTGCCCCTGGTCAGCTGGGGACAGACAGTGGTGGCTGGGGGAGGCAAAGGGGAGTGCTGCTGAACAGGAAAGGAAATTGAGGAGGCAATTAATGCCCCTGGTAGCTGCTCCTGCAATGTGGACTGAAAGGGGGATGGCCCTGCTCCCCCCTCCCAGATCTGCCCCTGTTTCTGTGACTCTCAGAGCATGCAGGGCATGAATTCTGTTTACCGGAAATCCAGACTATTTTTTCTCATTTTCTTCCTAATTCTATGAACCTTTGGTTTAACAGCAGAGCAGTCTTACAGGTTGGAAGGTGTGTAAAGGTCACCTATTCCAAATCTTCCTCAATTCCCCATTTTTCAGGTACTCAAAATATGCAAAACAATTAGTATAATCAAAGGAGTAATAACATGAGAAAAGAAGTTGACCACTCATGTAAATTAGTTGGGTAAAAGATAATTAATGATGCAAAAAAATCTCTAATTACCAAGAGGATAGTATTGTATATGTGCTGTTTTCCATCACAGGTTATGAACTGTGCTTATTGCTATATTTTCAGTAGCTTGTTGTGCTGTGCCAGTTGTCAAACACCCACAGGTCTGTCATAGCCTATCTCTGTTTGGGGTTTTCTTTTTGGTCATTCAAGCATCAATGCCGGTCACATGCATCCTATGATAAGGAATGCTTAATTGAGCATACCTAAAAATTGGCAGGGTATATTTTGACCAGGGAACACTGTGGAAAAGGAGGAAATTGCTTTATTTGTGTATTCCGCAGAAAGTTTTATAATATGAAATTTTAGACCCCTGCACAACAGTACATTTCCAATAAGAAAAGGCTAAGCTACATAAATGAGTTCAGTATTTCCTTTTTCTTCATAGCAGGTGGGATTTTTTGGCCACATACCCAATGAAAAATAACATATTAACGGGATGACTTATTTATTCATTCAATACTTTTGTACTGCTTTTGTTGTTTTCATAGGTGAATATGGTGAATGCTAGAAATACAGAAGTATGTGGTGGTCTCTTCTTCAGGGCAGGAAAAAACATAGTCATCCACACTGTTCTATGGGTTTGAGTGTTGTCTTGATTATTCTAGCTCAATGAATGTATTTTTTCCAAAAAGAAAAAAAAATATACACACACACACATACATACATTTTTTAAATCTGCATTCTAAAACATCAGCGTCCACATGGGTCCAAATGAGTGAATACAAAGGAAATAAAACTATTGCAAGAGGGAGGCAAATGATTCAGGACGAATAGTCTATCTTTCCTGAAGGAAAAATTGGCTCAAAAATAATAGACTCTATAGTAGGAAACTGGGGGGCTGTGGGTTCAATTCCTGGCTGTGCTAGGATCGATCCAACATGGACAAGTTATTAGCGGCCAGGCTATTTACTCTCAGATTAGAATCATAGAAAATGAGGGTTGGAAGGGACCTCAGGAGGTCACATCTAGTCCGGCCCCCTGCTCAAAGCAGGATCAGCCCCAACTAGATCATCCCAGCCAAGACTGTCTAGCTGGGTCTTAAAAACCTCCAGGGATGGAAATTCTGCCACCTCTCTGGGTAGCCTGTTCCAGTGCTTCACCACCCTCATAGTGACATTTTTTTTTTCTAATATGCAACCTAAACCTGCCTTGCTGCAACTTGAGGCCACTGCTCCTTGTTCTGTCACCTGCCACCTCTGAGAACAGCCTAGCTCCATCCTCTATGGAACCAAGGCCGCCTGTTTAAAGGCTGCTATCAAATCCCCTCTCAATCTTCTCTTCTTCAGACTAAAGAAACCCAGTTCCTTCTTCTGAGAAGTCATGTGCCCCAGCTCCCTGGCTATTTTCTTTGCCTTCCGCTGGACTCTCTCTAACTTGTCTACTTCCTTTTTATAAATGGAGGACCAAAACGATACAGTACACTAGATGTGACCTCACCGTTGCTAAATAGAGGGGAATAATCATTTTCCTTGATCTGCTGGCAACACTCCTACTAATGCAGCCCAGTATGCTGTTAGCCTTCTGGTCAAGGGCACATTGCTGACTCATATCCATCTTTTGTCCACTGCAAGGTCTCTCTGAATCATAGCCCTACCCTCCAGTATATCTACTATACCCCCTAGCTTAGTATCATCCATGAACTTGCTGGGGGTGCACTCCATCCCATCCTCTAGATCATTAATGAAGATGCTGAACAAAACCAGCCCCAGAACCAAATCCCAAGGCACTCCACTTGATACCAGCTGCAAACTAAATATTGAGGCTTTGATCACTACCTGTTGAGCCCAACAATCCAGCCACCTTTCTATCCACCTTAGAATCCATTCATCCAACCCACATTGCCTCAGCTTGCTTGCAGGGATGCTGTGGGAGACTATATCAAAAGCCTTTTTAAAATCAAAGTATATCACATTGACTGCCTTCCCCACATCCACAGAGTGAGTTATTTCATCATAGAAGGCAATCAGTTTTGTCAGGCATGTTTTGCCCTTGATGCAACCATGCTGTCTGCTCTTAATCACCTTCTTCTCCAAGTGCTTAGAAACTGGATTATTTGAGGACCTACATCTGACCTACCTAGAGCAAGAGACAGAAATACGGGAGACCTGACTTTTAGTCTTTGCCACCAGCTCTCTGGTTTGCGCCTTTCCTGTAAAATGAGGATCGTGATACTTGGCTTTTAAAAAACTAAGTAGATTAGTAAATCTAGTACTAGAAAGGGCTATAGATGAGCAAGGTATTATTTATTATAGTCTTTCACATCCTATTGTAGAGGTATGGGATAGATGGGATGTATGATGATAGAATCCAGAGCATACAGGGTATACACCATCTGTGGCAAACTATATAATCCTTGCCTGGAGAGCTTGTGACCAAAAGGAGTAGATAAAAAATCGAATGAAGTTAGGGAGAGATTTCAGTAGTATATTGCATAATTTAAACCCCTGAAACGCTTACAGGAGTTTGCTCCCTCTGTCCAAGAACAGGGAGGAAGAATAACTAAATGCTCTCTGACCAATTTACATGATACTCCACGTGCGCAAAAGCACTAGTGAGGAAGTTACTCTCTGCTCCTATCCATTGGAAAATGGGAGATAGTATTTATACAGAGCAAATTTTTGTTTGCATAAGCTTTCTATCCAGTCTTCCCTACCATATGTACTGTGTACCATGCATTGGGCAAACAGGATTGTAAATGAGAACTTGATCCAGAATAAGCATTTTATGCTGGATGCTATAATTATTGTGCAAGTAAGTATGACTCTATGTCTCACTTGCCTCTTAATTGGAAGCATGCTAATATATTCAGTCAGTCTAGAGTGACAGTCCCAGATCTTACCGCTTATTGTCAAAACTTACCCTACAAAAGAAAATGCAAAAACTGTAAGACTTTTTTCCACATTGTTATGCTCTGCTTCATGACAGCATCTCCTTAGATGTAACAATCTGCTTAAAGGCCAGTTTGCTCTGGGCATGCTTATGCACCAAAAACACCACCTAAACTTGCCATCACTGAGCAGATTCGAGAAAGAATTTGGATGCTTGCACGTGAGCTCCTCCACTGCCTTAATCTTAGGCCACTGGCTGCATTTTCAAAAAGGGCTATTCAGTCACTGCTTAGTCAGAATTGATGCTTAATGTGTCCTCCAGAACCATTTAGGCTCTTAAGCATAATTTTAGACACACTGGGTTCAGCTACACATTCGTTTGTGTGCCTTTGCTACTGCACATTAAGTCATTAAGTTTTGTACCTCTAACATGAGGTACCAGATAAAGGCAGAGTAGCTGCACTAATTAACAGAGTAGCTGCACTAATTAACAGAGTAGCTGCACATTAACAAAGCTGAACTGTTTTTTTTTGTGATGCTTAATGTGCAGTAGACAAATTCTACTGTGCATTAGCGAAGTTTTGGCTGTGACACACTAATGCGCAGGGGACTGCTCTACTGTGCCTTAAGGCATCTCATGTAGACACGGTAGTTTGATGAGAACAAAGGTAGTGCCTAGAAGGTACAGCTACTGCACATGCTCAGCACTGGACATCATTTTGAATTAGATATGGCTGCTGAGAGCAGGCACCTCCAGGCATCCCTTGAAAGAACCAAATCAGGGATCTTTTGAAATATCTGGGGGGGGTGGCATTACTTTATCCCTCCTGTTAAAGATATGACCACTGTGCAGCAAGCATGCAGGAGTCACAGGGCCAGAAAGAGTCCTTGAAGGAGCACAGCTGTGTAACCTAGTGGTTAGGGACTGTATCTGGGAGGGGGGAAAGGCTTGGCTCTAACTCATGCTGTAAAGGTTGTTTATTCGTGTGTCCTGCTCCCTTCCCTTGACTGTTTAATACAAAATGCACAAATGGTCCAGCAAGTACAAACAGAAACCCAGGACTCCCTCACTCTTGCAGAGCACCCTCACCATTATACCACAGAGTTATGCACCTTTGCTTTCTCCCCTTTTGTCTCCTAACTCCTGCATTCTTTGCCCGGTGGTTCATCTGCAACAAGAAGAGTGGACAGTGACCCCATCCACATTATTCTGCCACTTCATGACTCAGGTATTTTCCTAGGAAGCCGTTTGTTTGAATCCCCTTCAGGCCAAGGTAAGCCCATAACCCAGGTCTCCACTTTCCTCCATGAGTAGTGTAACCACGAGGCTATCATAATAAGCTTCACTGTCTCTACTGTGTCATATGGATAAAACAGTAAAGTAATGTTATGCTTCAACTATCATGTCAAGTATCCATTTAGTAGCTAGAATACAGCAGGCAGCCCACCTTGCCCCAGAGACTAATGTCCTGCCCAAATTGGGTTGAAGTTGCAGCACACTTTACTGTACCAGCAATTCCATCAATATGTAGAAACTTGGGGAAACCTTACCAGCCCTGTCCTGTGCTTGTGATGTCCAGTAAATAAGCATCAGCTTCCAGGATAAATACATTCAGAGATTGCTACTTTGCCTTGGAAGCAATCAATTCCTGACCCGACTATATTCAAAGGTTCAACAACCTTTGCTAGATCAATCTCACTTGCCATTTCTGCTGGTAGCTGATAAAGTGTCTGTTGGATCATGGTACACCTTAGACTATCCAGTTTTTGTCTGGTGGATTATACAGTTTAAGGTAGTCTCTGATTATCTCATTGATTATTTATTTTGGAAGGTTTTCTTGCTGACTTATCTTGGTTGCTGACATATTTGCTTAAACTTTATAAAATACAGAAACCCAATAGCAGATTAGTAGATTTTTTAAGTCTAGAAGGAACCATTCTGCTCATTTGATACAACATAGGCCACAAAATTTCACTGAGTGACAATGAGGAAGAAAGTCTTCCTCCTTTTAAATCAGAGAGTCCTGTTGATTCCAATAATTTATGGTTGTATTACTATTTTTATTTGTCTACCACATGTACCTTTCCCCCCAAAATTAACCATTTAAAATTAGGGTGCACACTTCAAGCAAGCAAAAGTGAGTTCCAAGCCGGTATGATGCTACTTTTATGCCTCTGGATGATCCTCTTGGTCATGGCCCAAATGAGGTTGATTTTCTTTGAAAGCAATCAATTCTTGAAGAACACGAGAAGCAATTATGTCCTTAGAGGAAGACATGTACCTATCGATGCAACTGTGAATATTACTATGCAGAAAGAGAAGGTAAAGTAAATAGCTTTGTACTATGTGCAGAAGCACAGCTACCATAAGTGCAAGTCAATTGAATTCCAGTGTAAAAACTCGAGTCTAGCAAGACATAGAGGAAGAGCTTCCCACCAAAAGCACCTCAAACTGGATCTGATAGTTTGTCAGTCTGAGAAGAAACTAAAACCTCCTGAAAGACTCAGAGACTTGTTAAAAGAACTGCAAACAAACTACAGCATCAACCCCGACACATACCACAAAGCATAACACCCTATCCTGTCACAGGTAAAATAGGGGGCTGATAGTGGCCAATATGCTGCTGCTATGATGGTTGTTAAAATATGCTCAAGCGATCCAAGGAGGAAGCCACTACAAAGGAAGGTTCACCTCACCAGGCTGTACCAATCTAAATCACCATATTTAGTGTCGGGAAGGAGTTTTACTGCATGGTCAGTCTAACACCAAACAGAGGCCAAGACCCTCTAGTAGGAATGTCCTGGTCTCAGAAGTACCACCGGCATGTCTCGGTCAATCCTCAACATGGGCTGCAGGCAACACCCAGTGGTTCTAAGGAAACACCAACATCCCCAAGGTGTAGCAGCAGGGGTGGGAGGAGGAAATCGATGCCCAGAAGCATGGGAAATAATAGCATTGTGAGATGTTGCTACTCTCCTGTTCTGTGCAGCAA